>JAQIBA010000091.1:87231-346504 GCA_028293925.1 Brueelia nebulosa
GACTACCGAGAAAAAAACTTCGCGCGAACTCCCAACTGGGTCTGATAGACCCACACATTAATTTTTGCTTTTTAAATTAATTTTTAATACTTTTTTTCGTTCGTGGCTTTTGCATTTGGCTAATATTTTTTAGATGAACAATCAAATCTAAAAATACTGACCAAATTTCATGGGTTTCATAATTAAAAAAAAAAATATCCATCGTTCTCAACTCACACACCAGACAAATTATCTCATTATTTTTTCTGTGTTGTCTATTTCTTTGCAGAAACTTCTAAAATGAGACCATTTTACGTTATACTCAAAACACAAAACCCAAAATTTATTCCCATTTTGAACAACTTTGAGGGAAGTTAATGTTTGGATGGACAGTGTCCCCCAAAAGTGCCCAACTGCTCCCTTATCGCCCCCCCATCATTCTTCAAATAATTATTTTGCACTTCAAAATATTCCCTTATTGGTTTTTTAATTGTTTTAATTAGTGTTTAATCCCAAAAAATGAAAAAAAATTTTTTTTTGTCAACTCTTTTCCACCCTCAGTTGCAGATACAGCACTTTCGCCCACCCTGCCCACAACACATTTCGTCCATTGTTTTCACACAAAACTTGCATCTACTAAAGTCCCATCTTCTACCATTTCATCTTTTCTATTATAAAATACATGTTTTCATGTGAATTACCCCATAAAATGTTAATTATTCCTCACCATCAGATATTATATAGTCGATGTGACCGCTCCCTTCAGTATTATCGCTGGACTGATTTGGAATTCTTCTAAATCCGCTATTTGGGGTCTTCTGAATTTCTTTCAGTTTTTAAACATTTATTAGCAACGTTTATTCATAAAAAGTCCTCACACAAATACACAAAGAACCCTAAAAACACCAAAAGACAGTACTCACTAAGGACGCGAATGAGAAACTGAGTCGAGAATTTCTTTAGGGTCTAAGAGGGATAAGATTGACTTTTTGACAACAAGAAACAGTGGAAGTGATTGTTCTCACTTTATATCAGTTATATTCTGATGATTTGGCACAAAAATATTGGAATAAACAAACAGTGGAGCCCCGCAAAGTGAGAATATTCAATATGGGTCTCTCAGACCCAGTTGGGAGTTCGCGCGAGAAAATTTATACCTCTCAAACCGTTCGACCAAATTTGAGATAATTATTAAAAAATGATAAAAAATATAAAAATAGACAAAGTGAAGAAGTTAGAAGAAATAATATTCACAAATAACTGAAAAAATGGCAAAAGAGTACTGCGACTGGGTCTCTCAGACCCAGTTGGGAGTTCTAGGGTTAAACGAGTATTTCAATATCAATTACACATCGGACACATTAACATACATAAGCACACATGAGTGATCGCTTTCAGCTCTCATTTCCATTCCCACATGGCCGAAGACTCCCTCCTCCCTTCCTCCCCTCCGAAGGAAAAATATATATTTTATAATTAAATATTGCCTGTGATAAAATTCAACGGGAGCCGGTAATTGCCTGATTAAATTAACATTAAAACTTACTTTATTTAGAAACAAGAATGGCAATTACGCAAAGAGGACCTTGGATTTATTCGTCGCAGTGGCCGACACCTGCGAGGGATGGGCCCTTCGGGAAGATAAAAGGGCAGAATGGGAGGCTTTTCCAGCGCAACCCCAAACTGCAGTAACGGTAATTGTTCTTCGGCGGTGGGGCGGCGGACTAATCTCCCGACAGTTTACTTTTCATCTTTATGAAACCTAGCCTCCGGATGTTTACACACAAAAAAATTGTATTCAGATATTATCTTTAATATAAATATGAAAGAAATAATAATAGCAACTCCGATGGAATAATAAAATAACGAGTGCGGTTTTCTTTACGTGTGAAACACCTTTGAATAAAACCTTGTTCAATTGAATAATAAGAAAAACAGTTTCGATGGAGTGGTTCAGCAGTCGGTTGGCGGTGTTTCCCTCAGAGAAACTCTTTCCTAACGGATTTTGCCTCCCAACAGTGGCCTTTCGGGGTTTTTCCTGCACCCTCTTCTCCCCCCCCCCGTTGGGTTTTTAAAGCGAAGGCCACAACTCCTTGAACCGGGATTGATCTGAAAGAGCGTTATCCTCATCCGACTCAGGCGGAACCGCCATTTTCAATTTAGACAAACCACGAAATGTGAAAAGATTGATGAACCGATGAAGACGTGCTTGAATCCGAGGCAATAATCAAATAACAATGGGGACTTATCAATATACAAAGGTTTTTTCCCCATAATATTATAATCCATTTTTTTTCCTTGGATTTTCTGATGTGTCATCTTCAGTTATACAGCCCTTGCCCTAACTTGTTGCATATTAAAAATAATTTACTTCGTCATTTTCCTCATCAAGTATCGAATTGCATTCCCAAACTCCAGTTTTATTGTTCGGAGTTTCACAAACTTCGGTGTTGACAAGTTTGATCATTCAAATGTACAACCACTCCTTATGTTTTTTGTCCGCTTGTTTCATCCCCGGCCCGTTTTCATCCCCTTTCATATGCTAATCCTCGGCGAGACCGAATCTTTGAGCCTCGAGTGTAATTTATACCTCAAACCGTATCAAACCCGAGTTTCTTTAATAATCGCAAATCATCCCTTAAATTTTTTTTCATACGTTTTGATGCCCCCTTTGACCTTTTGTTCCCCATTGTAACCTGCCACTCAAACGAGTATGTCCCCAAGACTGTCAATCTCTTTTACTCGAGACACCAGGGGTAAGACACTTCTTCCCCCTTTCTGTCTTCTTAATTTATTCACGGGGGTTGAGACGAGAGCTCGGCGCTAAGCCCTGCATCCCCGGTGTCGTCTGCTGCGAAGGGATGAACCGGAAGAGGACGGGGTCACGACCTTCAAACCGTCTCATCCACCCGATCCCCTCCTCGACGTCACTCACCCCCATCTGCCCTCCGAGCGGTCGACCTCCGGCGCCCACCGACGTCTCCTGTCCACCCAAAGGGACCCCCAGGAAGAAGGCCGCTCTGATCCAGAGATAGGCTAATCCAATCAAAGCTGAGAGTTGCAGAGGACGCGATCCAAAAGTGGTTGGCAGCTATCGGGTGGGTGTTCGAGCGTTAATCCCGCCACCGATGGGTGTCTGTCGAGGGGAGGTCCATTAGTGGTCGGGAGCAGAGGGCGGAAAGCGGCGGTGACACATTCTCAAGGAACCATTACGGTGACTTTGTTTGATTAATAGAGAAGGGAGGTAACGGCTGTCGGGGAAACGAGTCGTATTTCTCGGCAGAAAAAAAGCCTCTTCAATAAAAACTCGTTGTAACCTCATTTGATTACACTTTAGATTAAACAGTCTAACTTTTGTGTTTTGTTCATTGTTCGGTAAATAGTTTTTAAAGGGTTGAACAGCCCCTAGTCAAAATGGCCAGTCGCCTTTCTTAGAAACTCTTCCTCAGCCCCTTTAATTCCTCCGTAATTGCGTCTTACCCGCTCCCTTTTTTTTTATCATTCACCATTTTTTGCTCTCTCCCACTTTGTCCCCGTCCATCCCGTTCAAAAGGCACCGGGATTACACGGATAATCCCAAAATTGTGACGTACTCTTCAAATATTAACCGATGCACCGCTCCGTCTCGTGCAATTAGAATAAAGCACTGCGGCTTTTGTGCATTGCACCTGCCCGAGGGTTGTTCCACCCTCTGTCGGGATGGACAACGCCACACTTCCAAATTCCAAAATAGAGCGCCATTTTTGGGCTGAAAGGAAAACACCCCCTGGGCGTCTTCGGGGGTAGAATTTCCAGTAACAAAGCACAATTCTCGCGGATCTACACAGGGGGCGAAGATCTCCGACTGTCCCTAACTTTCCACCCCGAAAGATTACCCCTCGGCAAAGGTTTGAGAAAATCACTCAAAGGAGAAGGATTTCTTTGATAGCATCTTTGTCCCTCCCGCCCGCTCCCTCCTCCTCTCCCCTCGCCCCCTTCCTAATTTGACTGATTCCTAAGTGATGCTTTTCACTTTATTGAAAAGTGTCAAAGGATATTTTCAAAGGAATATGACTAATCGATCATAATCTCTGGTTAAAATTCGATGAAATGACATTCTCTCGGATTATGTTACCCTCTCAATAGGTTAAATGAATTTTTTCTATACCGAAATTTAATATTTGGGGGGATTTTCAACGAGATTTAATTCACCGGCCGTCCTTTCGTGGCTGATCCGTACCTGAGGGCGTTCAATGAGAGCCGACCCATTTCCGGGGGCGATGAACGGTCCCCATTGGTGAAAAATTAGGGTTAAGGTTCGCCAAAGGAAGATCGCAGCTGGAGGCATCAAACTTCAATGGAGTTATCTTCGACTGATTTACATAAACAACTTTTCAAATTAAATTCACTTTTCGACACTGTGTCGGTGGTGAGACCGCTGTGCTTTTGCACCCATAGCGCCATCTTCCCCTCGTCCTCCCCCGTCTGCTGAAACCACCGTCGAAGAACTCATTTCGCTCTCGGCCAATGTAAAACCAAATTGTTTTCACTATATAAAGCCCCCGGCTAATTAGCACACTTCACACATGTGAAGTGAACATCACTGTGATTGTTTCTTAGCCGCGGGAGAATGAATCCATTCGCGGAAATTGGTATCACCGTGGGGCGAGGTCAACAACTACTTTCTTTTTCCCGGTACCTCACGTCTCGGGGATGAGGGGTTTGTTCACCCCCCCACTTTCAGAGGAATTATATCGGATTACACTGTCGAGGGTCATCGAGAATTCGGGGAAAACCGAATACAAACTGGCGACAATTAAATTCTTTTCAGCAATACCTGATCTAGTCGAGTTTTGTCTTCGAGGAAATCATCCCCCTTGAGTGGAGTAACATTTACTTACCTGGAATAAAGAGAAAAAATACGGATTAATTACAGTTTTGGGTGATTTTAAAAGCGGTTACTTACAACCCTTTGCCAGACAAAGGCTGTTGAATATCCGCAAAACAGCCAAAGTCATTAAACCGCCACCCCACGAGTGAATCTGAATAATAACTGCGATGGGGTGGAACCGCAAAAACTTTCTGCAGTTTCCATTCAATAAGTGATAACAAAATAATTCTGACGTTTATAAATCGTCTTGCGAGCCGCCCGGTGAGGGGATGAAAGTCCCGTCGGGGTGCGTTCATCCCTTCACGTGCGCCCCTCTTTCACTCATCCCTCCTCCTCTCCAATCATTAGCGAGTGATCCGCATATGTGTTTCCGCGCGACATAAAAGACAGCTGCCCAAAGGAAAATCAAATCAATGGAAAAAAGACGCCATTTTTTTTTTTAAATTCCGCAGAGTTTCGACAATTCAAAGATTCATAATCGGATGATGAATTCCAGAAAGGCGCCATTTATTTCCGTTTCTTCCGTCCGAAGTGCCATTACTGCTCCGACACACAAAAGGCGAAAACCTCTCTTTGAAGAGTCGGTGTGGAAAAACAATAATTTTGCCTTTTTTCCGGAAAAAAGCTTTGCGCTTGATGTGACTATACTTGCGCTCCGCCCCTTTAAACTCGTTCCCCGGAGAATAATACACCTCACGTTAACATTATCAAGGATTTATTGCTTTTCGGAGGACAATACTCGACAATTTGGGTCTTTTTCTGCGAACGACCGACAAATCCGCGACTCGCATTTGCTTAACATGGTTTCTTATCATCACCTTTGACAAAGCCGAGAGCATACTTTTATTTTACCTGCGGCTCATAGTTTTTGCGCTTTTCGTTTGGTGTGTGTGTTGTGTGTGAGTGTGTGTGTGTGTGTGCTGAAATAGTGTTAATAATAACGTTGGAAGTTTGAATGATGTCCCATGCCAAATTGATGAGTTATGTGTTGCCTTTTTTTTTTTTAAATTGGTTCTCTTTGTTGGGTTTATCTGCTTAAACAAATTCCTTTCTGTTCGTCAATACAAAAATGGTTCCTCAAAGGAATGATTCCTCCGGATTAGCGTAATATTTCACGGAATTTCTCCTCTCTTCTTGACTCATGACGTCAATCTCTGTTGCCGTCTCTTGCGAATGCGGTACACAAAAGGTTTCCCAATTGTCAGGTACCGAACGTGATTTCCAGGCCGTGATTTATGCACCTCCACCGCTGAGGGGGGGAAACAATTAACCCCGGTTTCAAACAATCGTTTTTACGTGTTTGAGGATGAGCGGAGACAAAAGAACAGAGCGACACTGAGAAGAAAGACACCAAAGAAAGAATGACAGCTGAGTTATTTACGCCGTACGAAGTATTCAGACTCCATTTTTTCCCTTCCGATGCAATCGGTTTGGAACATATGACGCATTTTGAGTTATCGCTTCACAGACACCCATGGGTGCGGGTATCCAACCTCAGCAGCTCAGATGTCGCACAAGAGGAAAGAGAGAGTCCACCGTAAACATCCTAATTGATGCGACTATTTTCACTTTGAATTTATTCCCCAATAAGATTATATCTTGAGCATATTTATGCTTTTTTAATTTAAATATTACACTATTAATGTGATTTCTAACGTTGCGCTTGCGAATTTACGATCGCCAACGTGATTCTCTGTATGTATGCACCAGTCAGTTATTACGATGTCGCAAAAGCTGTTATGATGTCGTCAACAATATAAATTTTTCCGCTTGCTGTTTTTTTTTTGTTAACAGTTGTCGACAGGGTGGTTGTGAGTGAGGGGTGAAAGGTGAAACGTTGATTGGGGACCCCTTTCTCTTCCCCCCGCTCTCCCCATTCTCATTTGGCATATTTTCCGAGTCTATTACTGCGACCAGAATTGTCTTAACTAAAAGCTACAATAAATCAATCCTTCACTTTGTATGATGTAAACGGATTAAAACTCTTACTGATGTCTTATATTTGGTGACGCGTTTGAAAGATTTATGAGCCATTATGTTCGTCTGATGTAAATGTCGTTTTGACTTCTCTTCTGCTTCGGCGTTGCCACCGCCGTCTTTTAAAGTGCGTTTGCTTCTTCCGAGCTTTCATTCACCCAATGGTAATCTCGGATTTTACATCCAACGCCAAATTTCTCCTTTCATTTGTGAAACTAATTAAGTTTTTCGATTCGCATTAAACGTTTCCTTCGACAAAACTCTCCTCCCGACAACGGTGAAACGTTTCCTTAGGGATGGGTGATTTTTTTTCTGGGTAATTAACAAAAACCGGTGCTTTTGGAAGTGATACCCGAGGCTCACGTCAATCATTTGTGCTGTATTTTCCAGGCAAATTGCGGGATCGCCTCGGGAACACTTCTTTCGCGTGAGTTTGACCGGCATTGGTTCATTCCCGAAAAGGGACCTATTTTCCAAATTAAAAAAGCAAATCCTGTGACTCCTCCCGCGGAATAATATTTCACGGTTGGCACTTTCACATATTTCATGCGGTTCACGCATTCTTTCGCAATTGAATTTTTCACGGTTGGTTTTTGCATATTAGCGCGGAGTATCTCTTCTCTTTTATTCGCCACTCTTAATTAAGGACGGAGATGTGGAAAATCCCCCCCCGCCCCAATTCCCAAAACCTCTCCCTCCCCCTCCCCTTTCTTCCTCTTCCCGTTTCCTTCCACTATTTGTTAAAAATAACTAAAAAAGGTCATTTCACAAAGAATTATTAGAATAACAATGACGTTTAAGTTGTCAATCGGTGAGTTATGTGTGTTTGAGACAAAGATCGGTCCGCCCATGTGCAGCATACGTCACTGGCTGTCTCCCTCCCTCCCGGGGATTTTTTTCTAAATTGAAAAGATTGAAAGCTTGCCTTTTTGGCGTTACGATGGACATTTATTATTTTCATTACTTTTATTATTATTATCATTGTGAGGTATTCGCCTCCTGCCTTTAACGGCCTTCCCGGGTTTCCATTATTCGAAAACCCGAACGAATTCGTTTTGTTTCCCTCTCGGAAGAATGGAAGAGGAAAGCGGGGACAACTCCGGCCTTTCATAATAAATTTCCTTGCTGACAAATGAGGGTTTGAAAAATTCAGTGAATGTGTGAAAGTCACTTGACGGTTCCCCGTTTACCTCCGCACAACCGCTCATACGCACCTGGCCGTGGAAATATTAACTTTTCAAAATTGGAGCCATTATTTGCCACCCCAAAGCTCCCGTTGTCATCCTTTTCTGTGGTTGATGTGGCTCTTCAACGTATTATAAGTGTAACCTTAATTATATAACATTAATATAATAATCGTGAATATTTTAATAACCACTTAAAGCAACAGTCAAGGTGCAACTTTTATAATGTCACATACAGTAGCGCTCACTCAGTATTTTGACAATACAAAATTTTTCAATTTCCACCCGTAAGAGTTACATAGAAAGTGATATTTCATTAAAATGCTTTACAACATTTATAAATATAATATTAATTAAAAAACAGAAGAAACAAAGAGTTTATTTTAATAATAATAGAAATAATTAAGAGTATTAAAGAAAAGAAGAATGTTATGTTTTTTATATTTTGTTATTTTAATGCCACAAATATATTTTTAATAGTATTGACAACTAAATAATACATAATAAAATGTTATATTTATTTATATGTTTTTTATGTTATTATTATATTTATATGTTTATTTTGTTTTTTGTTATTTATATTTATTTTTATTAGTGTATTTATATTTTATTGTTATGTTATTTATATATTATTATTTATATGTTATATTTATAATAATGTTATATTAAATAAGTAAAATAATTCACTAAGAAACTATTAGATTTTGTATTGTCATACTGAGTGAGCGCTACTGTATGCGCAATACTCTGAACACATATTTCAATAATATATTTCAAAATATACTTACATACACGAAAAATATACATATATACATCAAATAACCTCAGTGTTGCAGTCCCTGCGGAAGCAGAAGTCATAATAACGGCTGTACCTAATCGTTACTATGGCAACCGACAGACGCTATACACTGTTGCCGACTCACTCTAGTCCCACGTCAGTAAACATTATATAGCTTCTTTTATATTTATATTAATGTTGTGTTACTATTTGCATTTATACTTTATTCAGGAGCTCGGCTTTAATAAATATAAAAGTATAACGAAATGAAATGATGTAATGTTTACCGACGTGGGACTAGAGTGAGTCGGCAACAGTGTACAGCGTCTGTCGGTTGCCATAGTAACGATCAGAAATGCAGCCATTATTATAACTTCTGCTTTCGCTGGGATTTGTAACCGTTTGTTATAGTGTGTGTAAGTGTTGGAGGCATTGAATCGAACCTTGACATTTGGTTATACCACAGTTACAAAACTTCAAAAGCGGTGGGACGTCCAACAGGTAAATCGATTCATTCAAAGAAGAGATAAATGAATAAAAAAAGATAAGAAATAGCAGATTAGTCCCGGGTATATTTCGCTTATTAAAATTTTGGGTAAAGTTAATTAATATGTTATTAAGTTTTCCTGCCCAAAGTCCCACTTTTAATTATTAACCGTGTTTTAATTACCCGACTTGGCGACTGATGTAATTTCAGCGCGAATGCCCAAAATTAATCAACTCCCCTCTCTCAAGTCTTTTTTATTGCCGAAATTAGTGAAAGGTAATTTATGTGTTTTCTTGCCGGGACCAGGTGTCTTCTTTAACGGCAGCGGCAAACTGCAAATTTGTTTGTTTTTTAATTATTTCCTATCAGAAAACAGAAACGGATGCTCTCCCATTGAAAATCCACTTTAATTAGGATTGAGGTTATCATTTTTCACTCATTGCCAGACAATTTGTCTCAATTAAAATTAAATGAGCTCATAATCATCGTAAATGAATTTAAAAAAAAAAAACTGTGTGGTGTTGTAATGCGGAGGGGAGGCGCGGGGGGCGGTCGCACCCCTCCACGAGCCGCCCCTCCCGAGTGGGGGCGAAGGAATAAAATTTATCAAAGGGTTTATCGGAGGCAAGGGGAGAAGGGCGAAACGAAAAACAAAAACGGTTAAATGAAAATGAAGAGAATTAAAGCTTTTGACACAGAAACTCACAAATCTTTTAGAATTTTGAATCGGTCAGAAAGCAGGGAGAGATATTTTTAGGAAGCGTCGAGAACAACCCCGCCCCCAAAAATGAAATGACTGATTTATTTGAAAATTCTCCGGTTGAGTAGCGCTGCCCTCTCATTGCGTCTCACCGGACTCGGCTATCTCAATCCCTTTGCCCACATAAGCTCAAAATGAGATCCCAGGGGTGGAAGTGATCAAGGCGATATATAACACAAGTAGATGACTGATTTATGGCCCGTGTTATTTCAGAAATTTTGAATTTTCCTCCTCATTCAGAAATCTCCATTGTGATCGGGGATGGGCGAAAGGTTCGGATGTTTTCCTCGGAGATGCTCACGTCTCCTCTGCCACTGAAAGGAATGCTTTATGGCCTCCGAAGGGGTTCCTTTCCTCGAAGAACGGGTGTCCGCACCAGAAATGGCGGTCGCTCCATGCGGAGCCCTACGCAGGTCGGCGATGTCGAACGCTCACCCATAGGTGGGGAGTTAATTAACGGCCGAGATAATTTATTCCGGATGGAATTTCCGTTTATGAAACGAAGGAGGGACGCATTGCCCTGAAATGTGAATCCTCTGGCGACGACTCGCGATGGAGAGAGTGACGGGGCGCAGGTGAGTTCGGAGGGGCCGCCCCAAGAGATGACCACTCCCCAGGAGGAAATCAAAGGAAGTGGTTTCTGCCAGTTTAATAATGCACCGCCGCCTCGAAAGGGATTATCAAAGAAGCGAAGGTGCGATGGGAAAATGATTAAAGAAGGTGAGTGCAATTGGGACCGGGACAAAGGAGACTTGCGAATTCTCATGCAAAACCAAAATATATACGGATTCGTGTTTTTTTAATTCGAAAATGCGTTCTAACGGTTTTATCTGAGACGGATTCGAATCCTCTTCTCATTGTTGGGCATCATTCTTTGAGCGTTCTCATTTCGAAATACATAAAAATGATCCGCGTTCCAAAAATCACTCCCCGCACACTAAATATAAAATAAGCCTCAAGTTTATGCACGTGCTGTCGATAAATAATAAGCGAGTCGGTTGCTGACAATTTTATTTGACGACTCGGAAGTCAAAATATAATTCTTCCCGAAAGAATGCCAATTCATGGCAACCGTCACTCATTGGTTACCAAAGGCGGTGTTTATCGACAACGTCACCAAACATCGGAGTAGGTGTTCTATTTATCTTCGGTTGATAACCCGCTCTCCCGGAATGACTCCTTTCACGGAAAATCGACTCACTTGCGTACCTTAAAAACAGTTTTGCGACGGTCGATAAACACCGATGAGGCCATTGGACTTTTTCGGAGCCCGCAAAACGAGTAAAAACTCATTAGGGAATGGCTTTTGCCAAATTCTAATTGGCCGATCGGGTTCCGACTATGAGAAAAATTGCACCTGCAGAAAAAGACGTTCATAAAATTCCACTGTTTCCGCTTATTATCAAAACCAGGGGCCGTAGTTTATTGCAAAAACTAATTAATTAAGCTAAAATGATGAGAATTAATAATCCGTTTGTGTGGCTTTCGGTCTGAGGAGTCGGTAAAACCTGTGTGTTGTTTCAGTTTTAGCTGAAAAAGGCCCAGGAAAAAGTCTCGGGGGCCCCGAGAACGAAAACTCGAACCCTTAATATAATCAAATCCTTACAAAGCCTCCTTTTAGGCAAAGGGGAAAGAAAAATGCGCGGGAGAACTTAATATATTCATCTGACATTTCATTTTTGCGGGAAGTCAAAAAATTATCCGGGAACATTAAATTCCGCTATGTAATGAGACTTTTGAGACATGAAAAGAGAGGAAAAAGGGAAGATGGAGGAAAGAAAGAAAGAAAAAAGAAAATGGGGGGAACCGAAGGGAGGAAAGTAAAATCGCGAAAACTCATCTGCGTTTGGTCGTTACATAAACAACAGTCTTCCTGGCTTTTGACGTCCAAAGTATATTTTCCGCGGGTGAAAATCTTAAGAAAACCGATCGCTGTTGAAAATCCAGCGAAGTCTACGGTTTTTTTACGAGTCGAAACGATTTCACGTGATCGTATTCATATCTCGGAGATGTAACGTTTCTTTAACGCCCGCCATCATCCCCTAGCCTTTTCTATAAAGAGAACCCTTTCGATAAATTCTCGTGTAATAAGCGCTAATGAAGTCGCGAGGAGGCACGCGAAGAACAGTTTCTCAGATGGGAACAGAACAGCGGAGCCAAAATTCGCCTCAATGTCTCCTTTACAGGTCACTTCCTCCGTTAACCCTCTTTACAAACCTCCCTCCATTATATATCCTATTACGATACAAATCTTACTTTTTTGTCGGGGTTTCCTTTGAGAAGCGATGGTTTTTTGCGTCTCCCCCAATCCGCGGATTCCCGCATTCCACCTGCTGTGAGTCGACAATCCTCCCCCGAAGATGGTGGAGGGGTGTTTCAACCCCCGGACGGTCAACCTGACAATTAGGCGAACCCATTTCGAGATTAACATGTAAATATCGGAGGGAATAATAGAAAACCGCATTATCGTTTTAACAAATATCAAAAATTAATTCGTGACGCATTCGTCAATCACATTAGCAGCGAAATCCCTTTATCGGGGCCCGATCAGATATCAATCGGAGAAATTCTAAACAGGCAGTGATTGATTTGCCGCGGTTAGGAATGTCAATTGTTAAAATTTGACTTTTGACTGATTAGGTCCGGCGAGAGGTTTCCTCCTCCACGTGGACACCCCAAATATGTCGTTATTATCATTACGATCATTAGCTGATGATCACAACTTGTAATTAGGGTGGAACAATGGCGGAGGATGAACTATCGGTGGGAACTATTAGGGAAATGCCGAGGATTTATTCTCCTGATGGGAAACAACACACAAAACTAAATGTGCGTTCTACATTAGTTCATTATTAAAAAAAGGGAAGGAAAGGGGAGAAACACCCGCAGAAGGTTTAAGGGCAGGGAATGAATTTCGCTAATGAAACCGAAGAAGAAAATGTCGAATCCGATTTCCTTTCCTCGTTCCAATCTTTAAATGGAAGACCTTTTTCCTATCAAGCAAAGAGAGAAGTTACTCTTTTGTCTTGATATGAAAAACCATATGTCCATCAAGGGAAGCAATGAGGACATTCCTATGCAGTCCCTATCCTTCGAAGGGCTGACTTAGATGAAGCGAAAACCTACTCGGGGGAGGCAACCCTCCCCTCCGGCCACCCCCCGCCCCGAGTAAAAGTCTCGTGGGTGAATTTCTTCGTTATATCACTCCGCATTTGAATATTTTTCCTCCCTTTCTTCTTTCTCTTTCACGGGGTGAGTTTTTCAGTTTCAGCCTTTTCGGATTAGATGGAAATTCTCGCATTCCGAACGATTGCATGGAAATGAACGCCGCTAAATAAACCTTTCCCACTTTTGCATTCGTTGCAGATTTACGGAGAACTTTGTGCAGTCGCGACAGCGTTACTTTGTCCTTTCACGAATACAAACTCGACAAAAATTTCAATTCGAAATCGGTGGTTTAGACAAAGTGGAAAGGGATACACAATTGGGAATTGCTCACATCGAAACATTGAAAATATTATAAATTTGTATTAATTATTCATGAAGC
This sequence comes from Brueelia nebulosa, assembly GCA_028293925.1. NCBI lineage: Eukaryota > Metazoa > Arthropoda > Insecta > Psocodea > Philopteridae > Brueelia > Brueelia nebulosa. Next base: position 100,814 of record JAQIBA010000091.1, read on the forward strand.
TGTTGAGTTGCTAATTTTGAATTTCAGGTTCGGTTTTTGCGGTGTATGTATTTTGGGGGAACGGGGTAATAAACGGTGGATTTGAAAGAGGGCCCCGAATGCGGTGGAAGGCCCCGACGACAGCGCGGATGTCGTCGAAGATTTGGTCGGGTGTGGCATCGATTCAAAGCCATTTGATCGCATTTCCTAATTAACGGAAAGGGGAAACCGCCCCGGGAGTGAAAGAAATCAAACGAATTTTGACTGACGCTTCGACATGTTGCGGAACGACTTTATTTTCGTGTCACATTCCGTCTGAGACAAACCGATTTTTCCCCCCCCGACAGCTTACGATGTTTTTAAATTGTGTACAATGTCTCCGTTCTGTTCCGTTTAAGTGTTATAACTGTTGTCTTCTGGACGAACCGACAGTAGAAACCTTCGCTACTCGAAATTCGTTTATAAGTTAACGCTCATTTTTCGATATAAATTCACAACAGCAAAACATTTACGACTTCCGGATAAAAAATGTCGGTGTTATTAAACGCATATGACATATAAACATGCGGCGGGGATTTGAAAGAGAGTAATACAACCGACAGAGGTGCTGCAGCTGCAGCAAACCGCCTCAGAGTGGTTTATCCGTTAGGACAGTGGGAGTTTCCCCTTTGCTGCCACATAAGAGCTCTTCTCCAGTCCTTCTCAGTCAAATCCCACATGACTTCCATGGTCCTGAACTCAAAGACGCCACGAAACCGGTCGTTTGGCCTTCATTTTGGAAACGCCACATGAAAACGTAGGTGCCGAACCGACGAATACACAAAAATGGCGGTCATTTCCTTTGGATGTCTTAATATTGGCGGGATTTCGTGATTTTATTTCGCAGGTTTTGCCATTTTAATTTGGCAATTTTGCCGCAATACTTTGTGTATTCTCCCATCAATTCGTTTCTCCTAACATTTGTGGGTGGTTTCCACAGGTGCCGAAAGACGGATCTTTCGACGTAAGAAAAAATTTTCCGGTTTGGTTTGGTTTCATACGTCATTGCATGTTTTCCTCCGTCGATATATCCGTCATCCATTCGAGTTCTCTCCTATAAACTGTCATATTTCCATTAAATGAATAATGAGTGGCGAATGCAATTCTCGGAGATGGGTTGAGCCCGTTTTTGCAAAACCTGTCTCACCGTAATTATTATGTTACATAAATCTAAATAGTTCGATCCATGCGATGAAACAACGCAAATAACACTTAAAGAAAGGAGCTGCTCCCTTCGAGCGCAGCCATTAAGACAATCAAAACGTTGGATATTTCCAAATTTCGGTGAGCCGACGTTTAAAATGTAATTTTATACTTAAAAAATTCCTTCGATACGATTTTACCGGTCGCGGGTCAGATTAATATCAGATCAAAACTTTCCCATTTGTGCGCAGGAAACGGCTTTGATTAGGATTAATTGTGATCATCATCGTCATATTATATATAGAACGAGAGCCATGAAGAGAAAACAACGGAGGGATATTTTATTAAAACGGATAATTAAAGGTGGATATCACAAGGTCAAGAATGACTTGATTTTCATGCATTTTTTCCGAGAGATGGTATCGTCCGTTACAACGTGTGTTCGGAAATTTAGTGGCTCCTGTTAACACCCGTTTAGGGCCCCGAGGCAGTTGTCGACGGGTTACACATTCGGGGCCCGGTGGCTTCAGGGAAAGGCCCCGGTGATAATTAACTCCGTCCGATGAAAAGGGCCCCGGAAATTCATTAACGGGAAAATCAGGCTTTCGCCCTCTCGACAAAAAAACTTGAAAAAGCTGTAAAAGTGATTAATTACTTGATTTTTTGCTTGTAAATGGAAAAATGAAAATGAGACGAAGACAATTTGATTGTCATTTGATGTTTGGCCAGTTGGGTACAAACCGCTGACGATGCCAGTTACCAATTCCAATTCATCAATTTACATGACAGTCATGATGAAACAGATCAAATTTTTCAAAACTAAAACACTGTGTCAGCATTTTTTATCAGTTATTAAATGAAGAAATTTTTTATGGTTTTCCCCGCCCCCGGCGACACAGTTTTTCCGCCCCTTCGGATCCCCATTTGGGATTCGCCGTTGGGATCTGTTTCGTCAGCGACGGCGAAAGCTCAGCTTACGACCGCGTCCATCGTCTGATTAACAACTTACCTGTAAGAGAAAAATGGTAAAAATTAAAAAATAAACTTTTCTTCCCACGGACGCGGACGACTTCAAAGTGGAGGAGGGGCGTAAGTTTAAACAAACTGAGCATCAGCAATTGCCAGAACATAAATCCCCAGTCCAATAGGAGTTGAAAAAGTCTAGCTTATGAGAGTCAGCGATAAATTTCCCGGCGTTGGAAGCATTGAGCAATGTTTGTCAGTATTGGCTTTTAGGAAACTGACTAATCGTTAATGTCTTTACGATAAAGATACGCTATTATCTCGAAAACAAACTAACCGGTACGAGCTTACGCATGGAAACGCAAACAAAAATCAAAAAGGTAAATTACCTCTCTTTTCCCTTTGTTCTCGTCACTATATTGAAATTTTCTTTTTAGACTCCAATCTCACGGGGTATGTCAACTATTTATGAGTACAGAACGGATCGGGGGTTGTCAGGCATTGGAACGACAGAGAAAGAATTATACAGTGGTCAAACAAAACTAGAAAAGATGACCAGAAATAGATAAGATGACGGTGGAAACAACACAAAGCAAAAAATAAATATATAATATTAATATGAAATACTATGTTGTCTAGTGCAGTGATGGCCAATCTTTGATAATATGGGGGCCAAAGTTGAGTTTGGTGTAATTTCGCGGGCCAAAACGTATAAGAAAATTAAATATAGATTTTTAAAATTAGTTTTTACTCTTTTTTCATTTTCCCTTTTACTCCTTTTCTTCTTTTCTCTTTTTCTCTTTCTTCTTATTTTCTCCTCTTTTCATTTTTTCTCTTTTTCATTTTCTCTTTTTTCATTTTCTCTTTTTTCATTTTCTCTTTTTTCATTTTCTCTTTTTTCATTTTCTCTTTTTTCATTTTCTCTTTTTTCATTTTCTCTTTTTTCATTTTCTCTTTTTTCATTTTCTCTTTTTTCATTTTCTCTTTCTTTTTCTCATATTCTCATTTTCTCATTTCCTTCTTTTCTCTTTCTTCTCATTTCCCCTTTTCTGTTTTCTTATTTTCTTCTTTTCTCTACGTTCCTGCTCTCATGGCTATTGCCTTTAACTCTTTTTTCCGGCTTTACCCTTTTCACATTTTTATGCAAGCAGTCTTTTTGACTTATATGACCGAATGCATTCCAAAGCGTAACCGTAAATTTACAATTTTGCCAAAAGGTAAGAAAGAATTTCAAATTGAAGTTATTCTAATATTAACGTACAGTCATAACCCTTTATTTAAAAATTAAAATGAACTAAAATCACCAAATACGAATGAATATAGGAATAAAAGAGAGGGCCACATGCAACACCTTCACGGGCCGTAGGTTGGCCATCATTAGTCTAGTGTTAAAATAATTTTTGTTATTGTAATTAATGTATAAAATTAAAAAAACCCATTAATTATACCTATTATAACCTATAAAGATCTGTTGAAGAACTCTTTTCTAAACAATATTTGAGACACTCAACACCAAAGAAACAAACGAAGTGAGTGAAATTGTTCCAAAAACAAATCAACATGAAAAAGAAAGCATTTTTAATTCAACATGGCGACAAATCCATTCCATCATATTATTAATAACGGTTATGAAGCAGTGTTGCCAACCAAGAAACAACCGACCGAATCAAAGCGGAAACGGCCATCCCTCATCCACTGTATTAATAAACTGCGCCGGGAAATTATAATTAATAATGATTGATTAAATATATTGTTCGATCGGATGATTTGAATGATGGACATGGTTTGGTCAGTCGTGACTCGCAGTTTAATATCCGCCTTTCAGTGCTCGACGTTGCATACCATGATTGTCGAAAACCGATCAGTTGGAACTGTCAACACGTATTTCAAACTCTCCTTTTGCTTGTTCCAGCGCTCCGTCTTAATGTTCTTTTATCGGGCATCGTTCTCGGTTGGCTCTCGATCAAAATTACCCGACTTTTTTATTTTACTTTTTTCATCTTTTTTTCTTCCTCTTCTGCTTCTTCTTCTGCCCTCTCTCTCTCCGCACTCTTTATAATTACGATGGCTTTCTACTTGAAACTGCAATTCACGATCGTCGGATAAGATCAGATTTTGCTTTGTGGATGTTAAGGTTGACGGAATGGAATGCGAGGTGTCTCTTCATCTTTTCGGGGGTTGAGTCGGGTTACAGATCGGCGGCTTTCGGGGCCTTTGGTTTCAATGCGTTCGAAAAACATTCAAAAGGAAAAAGATTACCTTTTCATTGACATAATTACATTCGTATGTTGGCAATACCTTCGGGACGGGGGATATCAAAGAATGAGGGATTTCAAAGCATCGCTTAAATACTGCTTAACTGCTGAATGTTTCAAGACGGCGAAGAGTGATGTTGTCCTCCCGAATAAACTCTCAATTAAATGGCCGTTTATTAGGGAGAGTTGTGTGACAGGTGAATAATTATTTCCAATCCGTCACTCTTTCATGACGTAATGCACAATCCGATCATTATGTAAAAACTTAAAAGCATTGCCTCATTTGAGATTTTTTTCCCTTCTTCATTTCTTTATTTTTAATTTTTCATTAAATCTCCTGCTCATGGGAGACTCCGCGCCTTTGATTTGACTTTTGGACGAATGACGTCGAATGAGTTCGACCCGACGACCCGACAGTTGGGGGTCTCAAAAACCCCAAAGCGGCACACGTCGCTAAACTTTTATTAATAACAATTAAACGTTTTTTTATGAAATGTGTTTTTAATTAAAGAATTGACAGGGTTTACCAAAATTAGTGGAATATCTCCCCTGATTTGAAGAATAAGGGTTGTATTTGACTCGAAAGTATGATTTAATAGTTTTTTGACTTTAATGAGTGTCTGAGGAGATTTTAGAAAATGAGCGTAACATTTTTAATTGATACAGCATGATAACCTTCCTCTTTAAGAAAGCGGTTCGAAAGCCTTTTTCCCGAAGACGTCAAAGGTTATTTATCCGTTGTTATTGTGCAAACCTGTTTTTCGAACGGTTGACAACCGCATAAAGATCACTCTTAATCAATTTTCTCTGCAGAAAACGTCAAAAAAAGCCACCGCTTGCATCGATTGGCCTTCGAAAGCAGTCGTTGCACCGTTCTCAGGAAAAAACAACTCCGAAGGGACAGTTCGGACCTGCAGGTTTACTTCAATAAATTGGCGTTAATTACGAGAGCCTGGAACTGTCTTGGCGGTTGACGGTCCCTAATGAAGGTCCGTCTGGAAAGGAAATAATGTGGCCGACCAGAAATGATCAGAATTCATGGGAGAGACGTTCACTTCCCCAAGGTCAGATTCATCTTCGATTCCACTCAGGTTCTCATCGATAAATTACCGCAATTTTATAATAAACCAGGTATTTGGAGTGGCGTTCAAGGACGGACAGCGAATGTGTTACGGACACCTAAAAACATCCGAGAAAGTCATCACAAGTTTCTATTGTTACTGTATATGAAAACAATAAACTCCGGAAAATGTCGGAGCTTTTATAAATCCATTCGACATTGGAATTGAAGTGACCTTTTCAAACCTTTTCTGAAAGATTGCCTGGAAAAACCCGCGACTCAAGTTCAACTAATTAATTAATTAACAATCAGAAATAAACAAGACTTTTTACGATTAGCCGAGATATAATTTATGGTGTTATATATCACACGCGGATACAGAGACAGTCCGTCAGTTTCTTCTCACCAGCGGATGTCCTGCTGATGAAATTACATCGCAACAGCAATTACGAAAGATGAAAATCGATAGAAAACCCCGATAAGGACTTCTCCGACAGGAAACGGATCAAATTGCCGGCGGCATTTATCAATACATTGGTTAAAGAAAATGCGCAGGGAGAACTCTGTCACCGGTGGTTTATTATTCCTCACCGGTTCGGTGAAAAGCTGACACCGGAAGAGACAGCACCGAAGTGGTCGCGAGTTTCGACGGGTTTGCGTTCAGGTATTTTGTTTATACAATAAACGACTCCTCTTTTTGAGTGGTTGTGAGTCTGTGTACTGTTTAAGAGTGTCTCACCCTAAACTAACAGTCCCGAGAGTACAGTCGCGTCTCTTTGCCATTCGGTTATTTCAACTCAATTTGAGTGAATCTTAACAGTACAATAAAGCTGTGATCGGTCGAACAAATCCAACAGCGGATGGTGTCCTCCCGATGCGGTGCAAAGTGGGCCCCAAACGGCACGTGGGGGAACCCAACTACAAGTCACGATCATTCTGGTTGGTGATCGTCAAAAGCGTGCACCGAGAATGGTGAGGCCATTAGACTTTTTACCATCCGTGTGCTTTTATAAAAGAAATGGTTGTGTGTCTGAAAAAGTGATTTTTTTTTCCCCCGCGGAGTGTTTCGCCAATCAAAAGCCAATCTCTCGATTATTTATTGGCGATGCCATTTGAGTAATTCTTAATGGGAAATGCGATTGGGAAATATTTAGGGCATTGTCGATTCTGTCAAGTTACGGTAATTTTTTAACAGGGGAAATTTACGATCATTAAACCCTTTGACAATCACTGGTAGAGTCCTTCCCAGAAAGACTCGACCCAAACTGACCATTCCGTCATGTCCTGGAAAATTACCTCTAACCATCGCCCATATTAATTATCGCAATATTTTTATTTCTCATAATTACACACCGCAAAAACGGACGACCGGTCTGAATTTACATTAGTCTAAACAATTATTAAGTTACCGGTGAAGGCAGCTGACGTGGATTTCCCATAAACCTTTCTTTTCTCTTTTCCCCGTCCTTTGCATTCCCGGCCGGTTATTAAGCGTTAATAGATCACAAGCTCAGGCTCAGGATTTAACAGGCACTTGTTCTTCAGATGCCAACATCTGAAGTTGATGGCTCGACGAAAATGATTCCTCCGGGCGGAGGCTTTCATGGTAATTGCAAAAAGAAATCGGGTTTTAAGTCAGGACAACTTTTTACTTTTCGAAAAATTCAAATTTTTTTTTCACTTATAAATACTAAAATTTATTCTCTTTTAGGACGACATGAAAATGCTAAAGAGTGGGGAGAGAATTTGTACTGAAAAGTTTGCACATATGAATACCACTTAAACATTGTATACAATACTTTTTTTTTCGTAACCTCTGAAAATTTGCATTCTTACGAACATTCCGATTTAAATTATTGACTTAAGTCTCATTTAATGTTTATTTTTACGAAAGCGATACGTAAAATCAGAACATCCCACCTCCAACGTTGAATTTAAATAATTTATATATAACACATAAAAATCCACAATAAAAATTGGATGAATGTTTTCGAGTGAAACTCTTAAATTATATCATCGGAGTGAAAAAACTGCCGACATTTCCATCATAAGTTAAACGCTAATTCTGTTATTATTTCGCTTGATTGGCCAGAGTGGAAGTTTAATGTTTTCATAATTAGTTTTTATATCGACTGCGTTATGTTACTACTTAAAGGATATCGTAACGAGTCACCGTTTTATTATGTTTGCCTTCCCCACCCTGAAAAAGCATTAGTTATCCTTTTCCGTCACCGTTTTCCTTTTCGGGCTGCCACCGCGCGTTTAAATCAGGAATAAATGCATGAAGCCATGTAATGCCTTTTTTTTTTTTAAATCTTGAAATCGAATTCCTGAAAAACGAGAGTCAAACTAAAAGCACCAGCACTCAATCAAAATTAATATTCCGGCAATCCTAATCTTTTCTCGGTCGTTCCAAAACTGATTATACTCCTTTCATAACATTTAAAAATGAAAGAGGCTTAGAAAGAGGTCGTCGATGCGGCCTAAGGTATTAAATTCTTAATTTCTTAAAATAAAAAAATAAATTATTGCTTTTGACCAACTCGAAACCCGTAACTATTAGTGACGGACGGACAAGTAAACGTCACAAAACTTGTTATTTCAAAATTACATCAGTAAATAACTCAACATCTAATCCAATATGCAATTCATTTCAGGGTTGGCTATCTTATCAAATGTAAACATTTTTAAGGATTCGCATAAAACATAATAAGTCGGGCTCGCATAAAATTTGACGCATTGCTTCCCTTCGTCGCCAGACGAGTTTTCCTTTGTTTCGAAAGCGACATTTTCGGTTGCCAAATGTCGGGAAATGAGCAACCCCAAAAAGATATAAAAATGAGCAAATGAGAGGGATTGTTGATCCACATCGAGAAGTAATTAAACAAGTTTAAATGAATATGTAAACCCGATGAGAAAGATTCGCTCCTGAGAGAGATTTTTCCCAACAGCAGTCTGCTGTTGGGTTGTCATTTCCATTTCTGGTGCTGATTCCGGCCTTCAAACTTCAGACGCTTCCCCCGATGATTGGGGCTTCGCGGAAATCTCCGTCGTTCGCGTTCGGTATCTCCCCGACGCAAACACTCTGCGGTCGGGGCGAAAATCGATATGCAACCCCCTGGAAATGTTCAGGGGAGGATGGTTAAGGTTTTTAAAAGTTTGATGCGAAAAGTGACTTATACGTTTCGAATAGCGACCGTCACCTGGAAACTTTTTCCCCCTTTGGTATGAGAAGCTTTTTTAAGTTTCAACTTTTTTGTCTCCGAGAAAAAAATATGACAGCTTCCAATGAAAACCATTGACAGTAACTTGTTAACTTATGGATGGGTAAGATAAATGAATCCGTTTTTGGGCTTTTTAGAAGTGACAGAAATCCTCGTGTCAAAAACTGACGTGAAAATGAAACAGGACCTAAATGTTTACTAAAATGGGGGATGATCGAAGAAAGTGGACCAATTCTTACATAGTGAGGACAGCTGACCGACAGCACTGGAACGACTTCTTTCCTGCGGAGATTTATGACCGAGCAGAAAGCAGTCGATACCATTTATATTCACACAGAGAATTTCCATCGGAGTCTAAACAAGATTTTATCTGTGGGGTCCATTTCCATCGGTTAAATTACCGCGGTAATTAATTAAGGTCCGGAGGAGAAGTAGTTAGGTTCCTCTCATAACTGCCATCGTGTCAGAGTGCCTGGTGTACCTACTAATGTTTCAACTTTTAAACATACACGAGAATCTTTTTAATGTGTCACTTCACGCAAAATAATACATTTTTTATATGACTCTTCCATCATATTTCAATTTCGGCTGACATTTTTAATTTTTAACTTTAAAAAAAGTTTTCTTTCTTATGTGATTGATCCTTTGTTTTAATGCTGACGACGATCGCCCGTAGAGAGAGAGAGAGAAAGAGAGGAAAGTTTCAGTATCGATGAGAATGGCAAAGAGCTTTCGAAATTGATCGAAACAAATCTCTTGATTGGTGGAAGTAAAAGTTGTTATAATTCAAGCGTTATTTATTCCCGGTCGGTGCCACCCTCACCGAAGAAAGGAGAGCTGGAAAAGCGGCTTTGTTTCTTTTCTTCTGTGTGTGTAATTTATTGGTTGTTTCTGTGCCCTTATCTCCCACATTTGATGTCTTTCCCGCTCTGAATCAGTTTTTTCCTTTGTTTCGAATAGGCTTAGGTTTTCCGTTCACGCAGGCGCACTTAGATTTATTTCGCCTCGACTGTCATCTTTACTCTGCTCCAATGCGGACGATAAATCACCGCTCAAACAGTCACTCACTTCCTTTATCCACTAACAAATCTTTGCTGCGAAGTTACACTCCTGACATTGGCCCCCGCATTTTCCCCAAAGTTTCCAGTTTGACCATTGGTCGAGGACGGAAGAAATCGATTTCTTTCCCGAAGAAGAAAAAAAACAAATTACAATGCCAACAAATCAGGATCGGAGTTGGCTGTCCAAACTCAACCCAACTTCGAAATGTCCCTCCAACCGGTGACTTCCATTTATTAAGACTGGATCTATTGGACGTGACTCATTCATAAATCGAAAACTTTAAATTTCCCCTCAACAGCTCTAAAACTTCCAAACGGGTCAATAATTATCGATTAAACGGTGAGCGTTTGAGAGGAGCCATAAAATCCAGGTATTTTCGCAAGAAAACTGCGATCGGATCCTGAGATAACCGAATCAAATTCTGCTATCCGTCAATGTGCTCTTTTCTCTTTGGAATTGTGTCTTCTGCTCCTTCGGTGGTCGATATGTTTACGACCATGGGAATGTCCACTGGTAACCGGAAGGAACAAAGCCAGGTGATGAACCTTTACTTCGGAAAGGGTTTGTCATCATTGGCACTGCCTTCTTCAGGTTTTTCACTCTTTTCATCTGTGTGGTCTCTCATTGTTTTTCCCCCCTGATTTTAATTTTTCTCCTCGCAGCATACAGTTTCTTCTTTTTTTATTTTTCTATCTCCTGAATCTGTCGGTAATGCAGAAGTTTTAACCCTTTGCGGTGGTATAAAATTTGTGGATGGGTATCTATTGGTCGGAATTAATTTCTTTCGAAAGAGCAGGGATACATATACATAATAGTCACTAATATTTACTAATATTTAGTCATACTTTAACAAGAGAGAATCTATAATTACTCATTAATACTATTTCTTTGGAATTCTACAAATGTACACAACTTTTGTTTAGATTAAATTTTGTTATCTCCAATCGATGGAGTATCGTATTAGTTGACGAAAAGGTTTAATAGAAATTGAGGAAAAGTTTAAACTGATATAGGAATGCATACAGTATGAAGACATACAGTATTCTACAGTAATTAATTCACCGTATTAGTTCGTAAATAAGTTCTTTGGGCATTGAGGTTCCCTTAGGAAAAGGTTCAAACTGATATAGGAATGCATACAGTATAAGACATTCAGTATGCATACACTAACTAGTTCACCGTATGCTAGTGCGTGGCTGAGAGTTCCTTAGACATTGACGTTCCCTTAGCAAAGGGTTAAACTGATATAGGAATGCATACAGTATAAGACTTACAGTATATACTCGTACAGTTCCTTGCTGTGGTGGCTGACCATAGACATACAGTATCATACCGGAACTGTAATTCACCGCTATTAGTTCGCTGATCAGTTCCTTAGACATTGAGGTTCAGTTACCGCAAAGGGTTAAACTGATGTACGAATGCATACAGTATAAGATTCGTATGCATTCTGTACAGTTCCTTGCTGTGGTGGCTGAGAGTACACATACGACCGCAAAGAGTTCGTATAATTAAGTAATAATAATTTTTCTATCCACCGCAAAATTTGGAGTTGTGCATTTTCATACAAAAAAGAACGAGCAGCTCTCAAACCGAAGCCACAATATTTTCTTGCTATCAGCGACAACTCCCACTGCCGACTACCGACAAGGGCTTTCACTTCATACGCACTTGAGATAATGCTTAACATAGATTTGACCACAATTGATAAAATAAACAAAAAAAAAAGGTAATAAATAAATACACACGAAAAAAACATTTACCAATACAACGTGAACTCTGATCTTTAAGAGATTAATTGATTGTGGTGGATGCCGCGCGTTTTCTTCAGCGCGATCATAAAAAGTTTCTAATGTCCATGAAAGACATCATTGCGGTTGAGTTAGTGTTTTTTCACGGTTCATGCAGGATCTGCACTCGGTCGGCTAATTTACACACAATTTGAATTATTTTATGGTGGTAAGTGCTTGTTACCACTTTCGGAGGGGTTTCGCATGGCGGCATCGCCGCGGGGTTCCCAAAAGAGGGGGGGAGGGGAGATTCGAGAGGGGCTCGGGGGTTGGAACAGAGGGGGAGAAAAGAATGAGCGGAAAATGAGAAGAACGCCTCCGGTTCTGAACGGAACGATCGACTCGTCTTTGTTGTTGGCAAAAGGAAAACTTTTTGTTCTCCGTTTTTGAAAAAATTTTCCAAACGATTTAATCCGATGACGAGAACAGTTTAAATAGAAACGGCGAAGAACGCAGAAAGAAATTCTATTGACTTAATTAGAAAACAGATTCGTCTTGAGGGGAAACTTATCTCGGGGCAGGAGAGATTTTTCTCAGGATTTAACTGCTGACTTCCGCACGCACAAGACCCGTTTGTGCACCCCGAAGCTGTGGGGATCAACCTCAGCACTTTATCACATGCACCCGACCAAGCAAGACCAGTCAAAGCAGAAAAATGCAGAAAGAAATCAGAAACGGCCAAGAAAAGTTGGAAAAACCTGAAAAAAAATAATCCGCGACATAAAAAAAAAATGCAACACTGAATTAATTTGTCCCCTCATATTTAGAGGACTTAACAAAGATTTGTACTTATTAGGTCCTTACGGTTGGATTAAACTCACCCCCTTCTCCGACCCAACGGAAATGTCAGACGCATAACATTTATTTCTTGCTCATTTTAATATACTTTTTTTTATAACTGGCTTAGGTGACATAAAAATAAAAAAAAATTATATTTCCACCAGTGGAGCATCGGTGAGAATCTCCTGCTGGAATTACATGCTACGTGCACACGCACACACACGCACCCCCTTCGCTTCGGGGGCTGAAAAACCTCCCCGAATTTATTCCCCAAACGGAGCCCGGGCATTCTGTTCGTTCCTTCCACCGCCACCTATCAAACACCGTTTTGATGGCGGTTTACACAGGCCGGCGGTTATTCACGCGGTTCTTCTGCCACGACAAAACAATGGACGTATAAATCAGTCGCCAGGAGCTGAGATTTAGGTTCGATGGGCGTGCTTCTCACACTGCGGCTGCTTTCAAGGCTCTGCGATGGCTTAGGGGCTTCGAGTGACACCAGTAAATTACTTTCTCGCCTTCGAACAAGGTGCAGGAAAAGAAATGTCTCACCGGGAAAACGCCGTTTTAGTGGAACTCCGCGGACAAAATGGCGAACGACGGTTATTTTTTCTTGATTAATAGCGTTTCTTTTTTTTTACGACTTAATTCCCGATTCGATCCATTTTAAATTTTATATTTGTGTGAGTCACCGCATGCGATTCAGTAAGAATGATACGTTAAAGCAAAACATTGAAAAAAAAAGAGTGATCTTTCAGCCATTTTCAGCGATACGAACATCCGGCGATTCTTCTTTCTCGAATGACCCTTTGTTGTTTTAAGTTTAAAAATTAGCACTAAATCCGGTTTCTCGGTAAAAGTATTTTCTGAGCTGAAACGGAAGAGCGATTATTCGTCCAGTACATAAATGGACATGAAAAATTGCGGTGAATGGTGAACAGATTTATATTCGCGCCTTTGCTGTTACATAATTTCTGGCAAATGGGTGAACAAATCAGGAAAAACTCTCAATGTCTTCGCGTGGAGGATTACACCAAAATAATGTTGCGTGGATCCTCGGGGGACAGGTCTTCCTCCACCCTAATGAATAAGAATTTAATGACGTAATTAACCGGAGGAATTTTAAAAAAAAGCGGGCCAACCCCCGAACACAAAACCCTCCATCGAAAACCGTAAAATCGGCCATTATTCAAACGCAGAAAAATTCCTAAAAATTCATTATGGGCATTTTTGATTGCCAGAAATGAATTTCGTATGGGGGAAACGTTGTTCTCGCGAGTCCGGAGGAGCAAACCGCCCCCAAATTTTCATCAATAAATCAGTAAATTTTCACTTTATATATGAAAGGCCGAACGCGTCCTCATAAGGGCGGAACGTGCTTCAAGGATCCTTTTCCTTTCCTTCTTTGACTTTTTGAATTATTTTTGTAATTTTCTCTGATGCAGAGTTTTTGATTGATGGCATGCTTCTGACGGAAAGTCATTTTTTTGATCGATTAGGCTATTGAAGATGTTTTTTCTTTATGTTGTTATTATTATTATTTTCCTTTTTTAAGAAAGCTTTTTTTGTTACAAAATCCGAGAGAGAAATCTTTTGTTATTGGAAACGTTAAGCTCAATTTTTTTTTTTTTTGCAAAATAAATTAACAATATTGATTTCCTCGAGATTTGCACCCTTTGATAATTATATAACCCGAAATGGAAAACACCTGTATATAATAACAATATAATATAAAGTGAGATTTATTCTCGAGTGGGCACTCGACGTAATTCGCCTCTTTTTTTTTTTTTTTTCATTGAAACGTTTTCACAAAAAGGAAATAGAAACTCGAGGGCGACTACAATAAACCAAATTATTAGGCGCATTTCGAAAAGGGGACCAATTACTGTCGAAAATGATAGCGTCAGCTATAAGTCAACGGGGACGGACGATTTCTCTGACAGGGTTCGCTTCTTAAGAAATTGACGATTATTGTCACATGTCATTTTGACTTGACGCCATTTTGGAAGCAACCCATATCCCCGAGCAGTCCTTCAGAATGCGGAGTTGTCTTCTTTTTCGTCTCCTCGTTCCCTCCGAATCGGTTTTCTTTCTGTCATCGACCACCCGAGGAAGTGTTTTCGAAACCTTATAAATGTCTTCGTCGTGTCCGTTTCCCACCATAATAACAGTCTCTTTCTAAATTAAAACTCGATTCCCGTTAAACTTATGGCGCCAAAATTTAAGAAAATTTTGGCGCCAAATTTCAAAAATTTAGTCGCAAAATGTTGACGTAATGGATTTTCCTTAAGTCAAACATAGGCGTCATCACATTGTACTCGGAAAAACCAACCGATTTTCCAAACAGTCCAAACGGCCTTATTCCCGAAAAGAGTACATTGCCTTCTTCTAAATTTAAAAATTCGTACAAAGCTTTCTCTTCTTTTTTTTTTAGGCCTACGTCCAAAATTTCGTTTAAGTCATTTTCAATTAAGTGATCGTCAGTTTTCGCCGGGCGAAATGATCGTTTCGCGGAATAAAAGGCAGAGGACTGCCAAAAAATGTGTGGTGCGACTTCAAAGACCGTCGAGAGGAAACCATTGGTGAGAATTAATCACCACGTGAAGAAGACAGAAACCGTGAACGGATGGATGAAATCCCGTCTGCCATTTCAGTGGCGTTTCAAACCAGGCGCCATTATTAAGTGTTTACATACATCATTCTTAATTGCCCTCCATATTTGAGCAAACCGTAGAAAAATTTCACACGGCGCTTTCTTTATTTTTCGTTCGGGAGAGGGAGTCGGGGGTGCAATTAGATGTTGGGTTAAGGGCCGAGAGCCTCGTGATCGGAAGACCCATGGGTTCCCGAGCGTTTAAATCGTGTGGGTCATCCATCGTTCCTTAATCAGTGAACTTTGATCGTGATCGATCGAAATGGAAAGCGCCCAATTCTCCCAGTTATCTGTACCTGGAACTTTTGGACAATTCAAAAATGTCAGACTAAGCTTTAATTTAAATAGATAAAACCCAGCCATCAATCATCGGAGTGACGTTTTTTGGATTATTATCGAATTTCATAATGATCGCCGAACTCCGCGTTGCATGACTGATTTGGAATACACGTAAAACAAAGGTGCTCCAACCCTGTGGCTCCCACTCGAGTGTACCTTCGTCATCCGCGAATACCAATTCACCATTGAGACTCCGACTCGTCATCCTTATTTTTATTTCTTCTGGAAACCTGTAATTCCCAGAAAGACCTTGTTAGGCGAGTTACGAAATCCCTCCTTTCGAAAAATTCTTTTCATTCATAAACATGATTTATAACAGCAAGTGTACCCTCCGATGACCAACCACTCCGCCGATGGATGAAACGTTGCTTTATTTGAGAGTTACGCTGATTCTCCGTAATTTCAAATAGGTTTCTTTTGCTTAAGTGAGGTTTACATCATAAAAAAACGTTTCCTGCCAGAAGAAAACATAAACGGTCACTGTTTAATTAAACGAGTTTAAGTCGGTTCATCTTTTTTATTGCTTTTATTGGGTTTGCTTTTATTGCCACAAAAAAAATTTCTCTTCAGAAAAACATCAGAATTTGCTTTGGAGTGTGATTGCGTTAGAATAAAGCAGAGAACCAGTTAACTTCCAGGAATTTGAAGAAACTGGGGAGGAGGGTGACTCCCTGGGAAAGATAATGAAGCATTGGGAATGTACAATCGATTAAAAAAAAGAAGAATACTTTGAAGGAGAACAATTATTTGTTCAAAGTTTCCGAGCTGACAATCTTAATATTTTTGCTTTTATTTTAATATTATCATTAGCAGATTCTAATTTGGGGTTGTCATTTACATAAAAGAAAAAAAAAATCTAATAGCTCATTCTCGGAGAAAAATAAACCGCCGAATGAAAAGGAGGAAAAGCGGGATGTTCCTGACTGAATTTCACGAATGAATGGCGAAAGAGGAAAAGCTTCGAGAGCGGCTGAGTGATAAGGGATGAGCTTGTTACCCCAATCCATGGCAACTGTTGATAGGAAGACCAACAGAGAATGCTGTGTTGTGACTCCTTTGAAGGGCCGATTAATCGATGTTCTCCTTCGGATGAAACAGATGTTGAATCGATGGACAGAATTGTCATTCGCGCGTTTCACTATTTCCAATTTATAAATAAAAACCTGAGATGTATGATAATAACAAATATATTTCGTGCTAACAATATTTCCCAACAAAATGAGTTCTATAAAAATCGAATTCCCTCGAGAGGGCGCAGAACGGTCAACATCTTTCAGTTTTTCTGAAAAGTTCCAAACATTTTCCAAACACCTCAATATTTCCCGAGCTAAATAAGGGGTGTATTTTCTATAAAAAATAACTCCACAGTTTTTCGTCCTTTCCATACAGTGAGCTGAGAAAAACCGACCAATTGATTGGTCAGCAGAGACTGGCGGAAGTTAAAAGTAAGGTTTATTTTAATATGCACACAATATTCATATAACCTTTGAAGGTGTGCCAATCACAGCCTGCTGGAATTAAATAGAAATAAGCGAGAGAGCAGTGCATTTAGAAACTAAGTCGAACTAGTGGGGGTGAATCACCGGATTTCCGGTAGTCATTTTGCCCAAACCCAATGAGATTTAGGTTTTTACACAAACCACTTCCTGAGAAGTCACTCTAGAGGGTGAGGAAAAGTTCCATGGGTTATCGTGTTAGATTTTTTTCTCTTTGTAAATCATAAATAACTTCCCGTTTTTTTTAATCACATATTTTCTATTATTGAGTGAGTACTCAAACATAAAAGTATTACACTTTTGTGGTATATTTCTGGTCGGTTGTAGTCGATTCTGCTCAAAATTGTTTATTAACCCTTTGCGGTCGTATGTCTACTCTCAGCCACCACAGCAAGGAACTATACGAATATATACGAATCTTATACTGTATGTATTCCTGTACAGTTTAATGCCCAATAAACCTTTTCATCAACTAATAAAATTGGAGATAACAAAATTTAATCTAAGAATTCCAAAGAATACTTTCTAAATTGTATTTAGGAGTAATTAGAGATTCTCTCTTGTTAAAATATGACTAAATATTACTGATTATTATGTATATGTATCCCTGCTCTTTCCAAAGAAATTAATTCCCACCAATAGATACCCATACACAAATTTTATACCACCGCAAAAGGGTTAAATAAAATCTCATCTCCAGACAATATGCAAATAGTGCCAATAACTGAATTTATTCGGCTGTATTGGAAGTTACTTATGACTCGAAATGATTATTTTTCACTCCAGTCATTTTCTGCTCATCTCATTTTTATTTTTATTCCGTCGAAGCTTTTTTGACACTTTATCAGTCGGCTATTAAACCGTCACCAGTTGACTTTCTTTATCTGATCATTTTCTTTAGGATTGAAGGCTTCGCAGAACAACCTTCTGCTGCTTCTTTAAAAGCCTCCTTTTTTCCTTGGATTTCTTTCCTTTCTGTCGGCTTTAATAAAATAAAACTGATAAACGTAAGCAGTTCATTAGTGGCGTTCGATGATATGACGGTTTTGCGCTCGGATGAAAGCGAAAACCCGATAAAATGTTTTCCCACCGAATCAAAGCGCTCAAAAATGTTCACACTCTCGGGGAAGGAAAGTCAAAACCTGAAAATGTTTTCCCCCCTATTAACCCTTGTTTCAAGTCTCCTCTTCGAATTTTTCCAGACCATTTCTTCCCCTTCGGCCGACTCCCTCCCCATGCGTCAACCGCGAGCCCTCTTCCCTCTCTCTTCATTGTCCTACTCTCTCCTATCTTATGTCTTTGTTCCAAGACTTTTCCGAGCTGTCCGTCTTCGCTCGTCACTCAACTTTCCGGATCGATCAGTTTGCGGGTTTGACGTTGACACGTAAGAAGTCTCCGCTCACCTGCAAATTAAACGCCCTCACGTCGCTCGCTATGTGAGATCGATTTTCAGCTGTCAACGGGAACGCTAAGAAGAGGCCCCGTCCCGGGGAAACCCCGCTCGCATCCTCCCTTCTTACGCTGCCCCGCCCCGAAGGCCGCCTTTATAAAAAGAAACTCTTTTCGGCGAGAATCTTTGAAACGTTTAAACCTTTTCCTCCAAATAAGAAGTCCCTTTTCTCTGTGAGTTGGCAGGGGCCTCCCGGACTTTGGCTTCGACCCGGGTTGTTGGAGTCGTGGCAATAGAAAGCGGGGGTGACCCCGGGGGGAGGGGGTGTAGGTCAAAAACGTCTGAGTGAAGCTGTCAATCTGTCGTCCGATCCAAAGCAATGTCACGAGCAGTACTGTAACTCTTATGCCGGCATCGAGTTTTCTCCAGACCGTTTCTTTCATTTCTTTGTCGCCTGTCGGAAAATTTTTACGTCGTGGAAAACTTTAGTGCTCCGATTCAGCACTCGGTAATCTCGCCCTAGTTTAAAGCTGACAAGCACAATGGTGTTTTGTATCGACAAATTGTCTTTAAACCCTTAAAATTTTTTATTTCTTGACATTTTGGGAATCCCTACCGGAGTGAATACTTCCAGTTTTGATTATTAATTTTTTTAAAACCAATTTCTGAATGTTATAACTCATCACGAGTTGAGAAGACTCATAACTGGCCGTCAGAGTCTGCAATTACTGAAATAAGACATGGTTTGACTCTTCTTCTACTCTCTCTCCAACATTGTGCAGTTTTCATTAACGAGGGACTTAACGCAAAAGTCACGATATTGGAAATGAAGGGCAGACCGAGAAGAGTTTTCAGGACCACCGAGCTATACCCACGTGTAAACAGAGCAGGTAGAGGTTAGTTGGGCAAGAAAAGAAGGCCACACCTTAACATCGAAACCGAAAAAGCTAACCGTTTGAGGGGAACCGAACGACACCTCATTCGGCCCACCTTTAAAACAAAGGCCGACATCGCCTTCTCCCACCGAAGACTGTTGTTTCAGGCTTCACAAAGAAATAATCTTTATCTAAATAATTGTTACTAAATATTATAAATTTTCTTTTTAAAAATAAATAAATATTAGTAAAGGCAATGAACGCGGGTATCAAAACAAACAACAATATTTGTGTCTTTAATTAGTTCTGAACACCCATTTAATCTCCTCGTGGAATCTTGATAAAGCCTAACTTTTTTCTTTCTTTGTCCGACTTTCGGGCTGTGGGTTCAGGTGCTGGCAAAGGGTAAACGGTACCTGGCGCCATTGTCACTTTCCTGACAAATTCCCAGGTTGGGCCGAAGAGCAAACAAACTCCGCCCCCGAATCGGATGCGATGGGGAGAGGAAAAAATAAATATGTACAACAAAAAAAAAAAACTTTTAAGTCATTACTATTAAAAACAGAACGGATGAAACGATCGACTCGAGTGTTTCTTTAGTTTCGAGTCTTTCTTTCTCCTCCGTTGGAACATCAGAAATTTTCACCTGCGTGAAAAGAACCCAAAATAAAAAGGTAATATTTGTTTGGCACAACAAAAGTAAAGTGCAATATCAATCATGAGAACGTCAATCACACTAAGGAAAGGAAAAAATAAAGCGTCCCTTTGTGCATCGTGTCCCATCCATCTAGCCCCCAAGACAAGGGGTGGGTTTCTAATCATTTCTTTCGAGTATGCTAATTTCGGTTTCCACGGTCACAGGTCAACTGTTTCCATTGGTTGGAACCGATTAAAGTTCTTTTCTACGGGAGAGATTCATGTGGGACAATATGATAATTGCGTGAACGAATCGCTTTTGATACGTCGTGACTGAGTTTCATTCGGTTGAGGGGGTGTTTTATGATTGCGCGTTTCGTTTTGGCAAAAAAGGGGTAAGAACTTCGAAAGGGAGCTCGAAAACCCCCCATTCCTTTGGCGCGGCAACCGTGAAACAATCAGAACACACGAGCAGAACAGAATTATGTAACACTGCTGTAGTTTTGAGGGCGAAAAACGAAACAACAAAAGGATACGCCTGCAAAAGCAGCGGTGGATTCTGAATTTTCATAAACCGTCACCGGTAGACGAAAGGAGATCAGACAAAAGCAACTTTCTCAATGGAAGTCTTGTTTTGGATCTTGTAAGAGCAAACTGGCCAAGCTTTTATTTTTAATTGCGGAGAACCTTCTTGATTTTATGCCTTCGGGGTGACTGCTCCTTTCGACTCATTAGCCTCTTTATTTGATTTTAAAACCCGCCGATAACTCCGAAAACAATCCTTTCGGGACTTCCCGAGAATCCTCAAAAGTGGTTTTCCCTCGTTATGTATTTTTTTTCCACAACAACGGACCACCAAAAAAGAAAGTCATAAATAAAAGTTTTTTTTTTTCCGTTCGGTGCGGAGAATGATAATGCAAAACCCCCCGGAACGCTGAAAAGAGGCAGTGGTACCCAAAAAGAGTCGAAAAATGGCAACAAAGAACGCAAAGGCATACCCAATTATACAACCTGAGTTAAAATTCATTAGAAACAATTGTACGCCGCCGAAAAGAAGTGTCATTCATTATTTATGTGAAATCATTCTGGAACTGGTGTCATTTTTCATGGTGTCAACCTGGATTCCTTCTGTTTTTGTATCAATCACAAGGCGACTTGCTACACCTTCCTGATTCCAAAGAATTCTCACAAAAATAAACGTGATCAATCTCGAACCATTAATCCACTCGGTCCATTGTTGGGCAAAAAAAAAAAAAGAGAAATGAGCTCCTCTTTACATTCCCGCACACACTCCCCCTCCGTGGGCAACCGTCCACTTTCGCCCCCTACAACCCCCTGTCCTCGTGAGAACATGCAAAAGCATTCCACAGGAAGGACTTGTTCAGGGCCCGGAGCCATTCGCGCAGAGGCGTTCACTTTTCAGGTCTTCCGACAAGTTTTCAAACCGGACGCGGATTAAAATCCATAATTCTCTTTAAAAAGCCGTAAATTCCTTCATCTCAAAACAACAAAGTCAAAGTTCACGGTTTTCATTATTAAACAAAAAAAAAAATGAAAAAGAAAGAAAACTTGCAGATAGAACTGTTACGGGTCAACTGGTGTGAGATTTCAAACTAACCGATGTGGTAAGTTTATTCTGGCTCATTTCGCACAATAACCAGCTACCACATGGCTGTGAGAAGCTGCCATTTCTCCTCGTCTGGAGACTCTTTTTCTTTTTTTTTCGAAGAGATTTACCTTAAAGCGGTCCCTTCCGGTGTATTCATAGCGGCCGATAATTGGCTGCTGTGAGGATCATCGTGAAAAGCTCTCACGGAGAGCTTTCGATTATAATCACTTCCAAGAATTTACCGCGGTGAAAAGGAAAAGCATTAAATTAGGCTTTAATTTGGAGTTAAGGAATAGTGGCGATTGTTCAATTTGAAAAAAAAAAAGATTGTTCCGACTAATAATGCCGTTGGTTTTGTAGTAATTTTGTGTGTGTGTGCGTTTTTATGAAAAGGCCCGCAGTCCATCAGACTAACATATAACGAAAGGCAAAAGACATAACTCAAGCCATAAAATGTGAGACATCAAGAGAAACACACATCAGTCGGTGAATTAATCACGAAATGCCAGGTACTTAAACGAAACTAATTAAATGTTGTAACAGGCAGGAGAGTTTCGCTGACAAAGACGACGATTTACTAAATAAACCGGGAGATAAATAGGAGATAATGAGTGAAACGGAGAAAACGCGCCTAAACCGAGATATTTTCTTTTTGCGAACTTCGATTTTCCAAGAGAGATGGAAAATGTTTGTTGTTGTTTTCCACGGCGTGAGTGACGGGTGATTGACGAGTGACAGAACTACAATGAAGCTCGAATAACAGGGCGGGTTCCCTTACTTAAATCCTTATTCCTCCTTTTTTTTTTACTTCGCTTTGTTTCAGGACTCCCTTTGAATACTGCTGAGAATGTGACTCCGTTCTGCACGGGAAAAGACAGAATGAACACACGACTTTGCCCTCAAAGCTTTCCTGTTAGGATTTACCTTCGGGGTCATTTCGGGGTCACAACTGTCGCCATCTCGCAACCTTATCATCCTGAGAGATTCAGCTTTATTGCTGGAATCCGGTGCCGCTTTGCATCATCTCACATTGCAAATAGGTTAAGAACATCGCTGCACTCCCCATTTTTGGGGACGTCTTTCTGGATGACTGCACTTTGTAATAATGGGACAGTCGATGTAAAACACACAAACGTCACATCTTGAATAATTTCATCAACAGGTAGACGTGTTTAATGCAAAGGGAACGAATTCCCGTTCCCAACCCTGGAATTATATACACTCGGTGACCCTATCTCTTTACAGAGGAAAAAATAATTAAAGAGATTGCTTTTCAATATTCAATGATTGCATCAAAATTTTACGGGAAATACTTTAACTCTCGTAGAATAATTAAAAACCATATTTTACGCTCAAAACTCAATTATTTATTTGAAAGCCTAATTAGGATTATAAAACGCCTACGCATCGCCTCCCCTCAAATCGGCCGAATATCTGCCTTTCCATTGCCTCAAAGGAAACGAATTTCGTCTCAAAAAAAAACATGTCGTTGTGTTTTTTTCTCATTCCTTTTACGTAACATCCCCTTTTTTCTTAATTTATTTTTCCTTCGATCAGTCTTTTATTTTGGTATGAATTTCCTTTGTTTCGCAGTATTCTTTCCTTTGTGAGAAATATTTTCTATAGTGAATGTTAATATATAATTTGAAATTCAGAATCAATCGATAATCGAACAAATTATTATTATTCTTTGATATTTTTATAATTACTAATTTATATTATTTCTAATAAACATACTTTTTATTATCTATAAAATAGTATAATTTATAAAATAATAACATCCTCAATTAATTTAAATTTTGTATTCTTTAAAAATGTTCTTATAATATTATTTAAAGTTAAAATGCAATGTTTAAATATTGTAAACTAATTTTGCAATGTTAAAAATTTTAAAAAATTTACAATTGAATGTTAAAATATGTTTATAAAATATATATTTCAATAACTGCCTATAAAAGAATAAAATCTTAATGAATACTCTAATTTAATTTTTATTAAATCCGGTGACACATCGCTTTTCTTCAAAAAAAATAGTAACAAAATAATAAATATTAGAAAAAAATCATTAAATAAAAAATTATAAAAAACACAGACAAATTATTTATAAAAAGTATAATTACTGATTAAATATTATCAGTATTTCACATTTGTGTATTATTAATGGTTATATTATTAGTATTTATATAAGTTTTAGTTTTCATTTTTTATTTTTAGTATTTAAATAATTTTAATAGTTTTTAAATAATTATAAATATCTGTAATAAAAATTTAAAATAATTTTCAGCTTAAAAAAATGTGCCGTTTTAATTAAATTTTTTTATTGCTGTATTTTCCACAATTAAATTATATTGTGGGAATAAATAAAATCATTTCGCAAATTAAATTGTTTTTTTTTTACAATTCATGAAAACTAAAACCAAATATTAAATGAATGAGGCAGAATTAAATAAAAGCTTAAAAGTTATGATTTTTTTTTTACTTGGGACTGAAAAACAATTAAATTTTAAATTTAATAATGGGAGTGTGTGCAGCGGAATGTTGTAAAAAAAAATAAACATTTTTAATTGAAAAAAATAAAATTTAAAATCCAAACCCACAATTTATAAAAAAAAATAATAATAACGGTCAAATACAATTTTTACTTTCTTTTGTAAAAAAGACATTTTTCTTTATCTTTTTTGATCAAATTAAAGAATCACAATCTTTCTCAAATTAAGTAGAGATTTAATTAAATAATTTTTTTTTTCTCTCTCTCTCATTTAAAACAGTACCTTTTTAATTCGCATTAATTTTTCGCCATTTTGTCTTAAAGAAACGCCCTCAGCTGTCAAAATTTTTCTGTGACAGGTTATAATTTGACCACCGCCTTTGATGTTTAAATTAGTTGTTTTCTACTTTCATTTGTTTAACTCTTTTTCCATTAATATTTTTTTTTTCTTCTTGGGTCATTTTTTTTTCTCATTTTGGGTGCGCAACCGAATTCCTCCGCAACTGCTTGTCTTTTCACTGTTTTAACCCAAGTTTTAGCTTTAAAAAATGACAGAAGTGTCCGAATGGGAAATCATTGATATTTAACTGACATGAGGTCAAGTAAAACCGGGGCGGGAAATTAGGGTTTGGTTTAGAAAACATGTCATTCCCAAAGTCTGTCTCTAATTGAAGAAAAATTTTCCTGGGAAATCCAAAATTGTCTCCGATAAAAAAAGCTTTTATTGTTTTTGAACGAATTCGGTCATTTTAAAGATACAGAGGAAAATGACGAATTGATTTCCAAAAAAGTGTTCAGTTCAATTTTTGAGAACACTAAAGTACAGAAGTTCTGAACTTCTGAAGAGATTTTCAGGACGGAAAATCAAAAATAAACTGCTTCAATACCGAACTTAAGTAAAAATGAACGCGCCGACGTTTTTAATGTTTTTAATTATTTTGTCAAAATTAATTAAAATAATTTTTGAAAGGCCCTTTTTGAAAGTGATTGAAACCGAAATGTCTCCTTCCACTTGTTTACACTCAGCCACGACACATTCATGTAAATTTAAAGGAAAATAATTTTGCGTTGGACAAATAATTTTCACATGAGAATTGGCCGTAATTAAACCTTGTCATGCCGTAACGAAGGAAACGTTCCCGGGAAATCTTCGGGGCCTTTGTCTCGGAAACGAATTTGCATTCGGGGCCTGACGGGTCCCCCGACCGTTGGCCCTCTTCGGGGAGGAAACCCTGATGGACACTTACATTTCATTCGTTTGGGGCAATGTTGCTTCCGACGTGTCATCGCTCTTGTCCCGATGGCGGATCTTTGCTGAGTGGTGTCCCTCGGCAGGAAAACCGGAACCGCAAACGACGACAACGTGAAGATGTTTTTTTTTCCAAAATGAAAGAGCCCTATTTTAATTGAAACGAGGAACAGAATAAAAAAAAAATAACTCAAAAAACAAATATTTTTATGTCAACTGCTTTGTTTTGAACTTTATTCGATTCCGCGAGCTTTTACAAAAAATAAACATTTTCCACGAATTATATAGTTTTTTTTATCTCGCATTTCCGTTTGATTCGGTTTTACCACCAAACATTCCCATTTCGAAACCGCAAATGTTACGTTCGAGAGAGAAACATTCCTTCATTTCACGCATCACTTTTTGAAATTTTACAAGAAAACAAACCATTGGGGGGAAAACTTCGGACGAAACTTTCGATTTTCCGATGTCACGTACGGATTTCGGATTCTCATTATAAAATCCAGTATACACCGAATTGAGTCATCCCCGATTGAACAATAACAATTCCATGTCGCCTCAACGAATACAAACACACTTTTCCTCCCTTTAGACGTAAGAGAAACAAAATTCCGCATCACATGTTGGCGTCGGATAAGTAAACTCTCGCAACGAATTCACCGCAACGACATCGCGGACGACCTGAGATGACTGACAGCCTGTTTGGAAGCGTTGCGAGGCTAGAGCGAAGGGCCGAGAGAGAGAGGCTGGCCGAGAGGGCCCCGAAACGCGTGCGAGAGAGACGGAGGGCCCCGTCGGCGCAACCGCCGCGCGCTCTCTCCTTCCTTCTCTCGCTCAGTGTTTCCTTTATCTCTTTTCTACGTTCTGTCAACTCCTCGTCAAAACCGTCTTTAACCCATCAAATCCACGTTCAAATTTATTGCTTTATTTATTTATTCTAATCGGAATCGGAGTGATTTTTCCCTGAGAACCCGATACTAGGATTTGGAAAAGAGAAGAGAGAAACCATGCTGCGAGAGAGAACTTATGAAAAACGATGAAAGAAAATTCATTCATCCGATAACGTATTTCCATTGGTTGGTAAACCTGACGGACCTAAAAAAATAAGCACTGCCTTCTGAAAAGGGGGTTTTTCGCGCCAAGAAAAATTTTATTTACCAATCAGAATCCTTTACACGAGTTTTATTTAACTATTCCTTTAAATTAGGTTTCTGTAAATGGAAGGAAGCCATGAAAACATTTAATGAGTAAAATCGAGGGTAGGATTTTAATAAACGATTCTCCTAATCATAGGTTTGGCATCTTCGATAACCGCTGGTTGTATTAGCACTTTTCTTCGATAATCCCTTCCGAGGTTAATTATTTTTTTTAAATCCTTGTTAAACTTAATTTATAAGCTGATTCCGAACGGATTGTCCGTGAATACTTTAATAAAATGGTACTTAGTTGTTAAATCAAATAAGGTCGTGGTGACAAATGATGCATCGGAGAACACTATTATTATTGAAATAACCGGATAATAATTTTGCAATGCACCTCGAATTATACTCAATAAAAAAAAAGTTGGCGTTCTTTGTGATATGCATAAAGGTTTCTAATTTCAAAAGGAACTAAGGTTTCTAAGCAAAAGATGGAAAACTAAGGTTGACATACAGAATACGTTACTTTCACTCTTCCCTTAAATTGAAACTGCAGAAATGAAAATTATTAAATAAATTTTGCAGGATGAGTCGAGAGTTTGCTCATCCCATTAAAATAAGTGGTTTTGTTAAATTTGAAGCCCGATAAAACTTCCAAGGTGGTTAATGAAAAGGAATAAAGAAAGCAAAAGAAAGAAAAAATTGGGTTTGATAAGCAAAATATGCAAATAAATGTTTTTAGCTGAATGGAGAACCTCGTGGTAAATCATGATGCCGTCACAATAAGAGGCGGAGTAAAGTTATTCCCGCCTCGTTGCTGCGCTAGCTGTCTTCCCTGGTAGTTATCCCGCTCCCCGAGGGATGCCGCTAGTGTCGGAGAGCATGTGTCGGGGGGTGTGATGTTGTTCGCAGTTTTGCAAAATAAAAAAATAATAAGTTCTCAAATGGCGTGATTATTTGCCGGTCACTTAGGTTCGGGTGATCGCCTTTTCGGGGCCGCTACTCCGCCCTCGATGAAACTCGCTAAAACGGTTTATTCGAAGAAATACAGCTGGAAAAAGCAATGGCGTCTTGAAATCAAACACCGTAATTTTTAACTCGCAAAGAAGCCGCTAGGAGCAGCACATATTGAGACATGATTTAAGCGAAAGAGGTAATTTAATTTTTTTTGGCGGTTTTATTGACGAAGGCATTCATTGATTTGCAAAAATGGATTCTTTTTAAGGATTTCAGGACAACAAAATTAATTTTTGTCAGAGTAAATGATTAAATTCAATTATGCGATGAAACCGATTGAATTTGAACACTTTTTATAATTTTTTTCACGTAAGAAACATCAAAGTTTATTGCTTTTGTTATCTTTGTGAAACATTTTTCTTTGCTGAGTTCAAATAATCGGCGGAATTAAGATTCGGGCTTATCTTTGTAAAATTTAGCAGGTCTTATCGTGAGGGGCTCCATTGAAGTGCGACTGTAAATTCAAATTAATTTGTTTTGTTAGCATAGTTGGCTCAAATTTCTATTGTATCTTCTGCCTGTCCCTTTAGAGGAGAATTTGTTAAAATTCCCGTTAAATAAATCCGTTCCAAACGGACATTCACAAAAATGAAAATGGCCGATGCTTCGAAAGTTAACCGCCGAATATTTACAAAGGGGTTTGTTTCTGGAACTTTCCGAAAGGGCTGCTTTTAAGTTCACATTGTCATCAGTTATATTTAGTTAAAAGACAGTCGAGATAATTTTATGTTATCGAAACCGATAACTTTTTTGATGAATTGTTATTCTAATCAATTTCTTAATGAATTTTTCAGGGCCTTTCCGTAGGTTGAAAAACGAGAAAATTTTCCTGCAAAACTCGCTCTCCTATACGCGGGATCATGCAAAAAGTATTTGCTGTTTTAATATTACTTCTGTGAAGTTGATGATAGGATTCAGCACGTTTCTGCTGTGAAGTTTGAGTGCGGTTTTGAAAATTTTGTAAAGTTTTTGCCTCATCAAAGCAATCGAAAGAGTCAGTCCGTTCTGGAAAGGCAGTTGGAGAGGAAATTTATTTTCATGCAACCTTAAATTTTCCTCGAGTTTAAAATTATTATTTTACTTCATTTTTTTTTTTTATATTTCTAAGCTGGGGACCCGATTCCCGTTAATCTTCCCCGAGCAATTCCCTGCCTCCGGATGTACGTAACAGTTTTTGATCGTCGTAAATCTGCCGAAACTGCAACAATAAAGAAGTCGACTTGTCGAAATAAATCAAAAAGATGCCGTGGAAAAGTATTTGGAAAGCAAAATGACGGGGTCGAACCATTCAAACCGTGACGTGTGAATTTATAGGCTAAAATCCTTTGTGTTTGCCACATTCACTCTCCTATATTGATATTTCGGTTATACATTCGTTATTTTTTTCTGAGCACATTAAAACTGAAGCGATCAGCTTTGATTTACGAAACTTGAGCAAGATTCTCGGTCGTTTTACGACCTTTTTTCTCCTTTCCCCGTGCAATTGATTTATACTTGGCCAGATACAAATAAAAAAGCACACTTCGGCCCTTCCACAGATGGGGCGTGATCGAGGGGATGACGGCGACCCCTCGCCCCGAGGACGACAGCAGAACCTGTTCTGCAGAAAAGGGGACAACTGTGGGCGTTCCTCAACCAGAACTGTCCGCCAGCAGAGATACCATTGGGAGCTTTGAAACATTTAAATATTGGCTCTCTCTTTTCTTTCACCGTGGGTTTTCCCTTTATTTTGGTAAATGCTCGCTTTCCCATTCATATTTTAATTTAAAAAGCGTTAATGCTTTAAAAACAAAGAGTTGTCGAAAAATTTTGAGTCGGACCGGATCGGATTTCACGCTGGCCGTTTCCAGAGGTTTAAAAAAGGATTACCTGGACATTTATCAAAATGCAAAATTTAACGGCTTTTATTTAAGATTGTGAATAATCTGAAAGTGAAAAGTGAGAGCCCCCAAAAACTCCTTTATTATTCAGATAATAGTGAGCCGCGGTCAGAAACATCAAGCCCATATTAGTTTTGAATTTACATGCATAAATCACGGCAAGTTTTCCACCTCACAAAACCTGGTGGTTTTTGGCTGTTTGACGATGCCACTTGAATCAAACACCAAAGGATTAGGATAACTGGTTGGGATTTCTCGCGTTACATCATCATTATAACGTAGTTAGCCCTTCTGACATTTTTCTCTTGCCCTGTTGCTTCCTTTTACCTTTTTCGGAACCAAAGGGTTCGATTGACCACATCGGAAAATACATAATAAACCAACACGTCTGTGATTGCGGACATTTTGCCAGTTTCTTTCAGTCACGATTACAGTAATTCACCTCTCAAACAGTGTTTCCTCCCGTGATAAAAATCCTACAGGTTGCGAATCAAAATGAAAGATATAATAAATAAAAGAGAAAATTCCGTTTTGTATCGCATTCATAACGGCTCTTGTTAGTTGGTAATTATTTGGAGTAATTGTTTGAGTAAGTATAGTGGCGGTGGATGGCGGACCGAGTGTGGATGGTTATTACCGGTCTGGACCGTGAAAATCCAAGATCCTAGATATTCACGCAGGTGTATGTCATTATGTATTGTTACATTGTTAAAGCAACGCTTAGACGTGATAAATGCAGGCAGATGAGCCCGTTAATGGAGGACAGTCCAGAGGGAGGAAAGCAGGTGCTTTTGGTCCTGTGCGAACGTCCTCTGATTTCACCGGAGGGCGTGTTCCATCCCGGAATGTTTTCTCGGGCAATGCTCACCTCTAAATTATTCCTTTTCAATATAGATGTCTTTGAGCGTTTAATGAGAACCGTAGATTACTCAAATTTAAATAAAAGAACAATAACAGTGACGTCTTCGTCATTAGAAATAAAATAATGAGCACTATATTTTACACCATCAACATTGTTACGTGCCTTGCACCGGGATAGGTGTAAATTACTGTCCTTCTTTCGCTCTTTCTCGTCCTTCACCTTCCTTTCGATTTCCCCGGGATTCCTGACCCATTTCAAAGCACCATTCGCATTCCCTTCAAAAAAATACTTCCAAACATCAACAGAAGAAAAGAGGAAAATTAGCAATGTGAAGAAAAGGGGGAATGAAAACGAGGGTGAGGGAGAGAGAGAGAGAGAGAGTGCAGTAACTAACCTGCAAACATGTTTTTCTAAACTCTGAATTTATGATTTTTCCAAGTGTTGTGTTCCTTCATTTATTGGTTTTCGGTGTGAAATAGGAATTTGAAAGTGCAACTGCTGAAAATCCTGTTGTTTTCTTTTGTGTTGTTCTCACCGTCGTAAATTATCAGGTGAGAGATATAAAATGTAGGTTGCGGACATATGTGAGATGAAAGAGCCTCATATATTACCCTCATCAATCCTTAGGGGTTTTAACTACCGAAGTAATGACGGCTCGCAGCGGACCTGACAGAACGGTTTTAAAATCTATGTTTTCTTCAATTCAACGGACAGATACAAATGTTTTGACAAGGGAAAGACGATCGAGTTTGTCGACCCCTGATTAAAGCCCCTCAGCTACCAGAAAAGCTATTAATGTGCGTAATGGCCTGCAAGCGAAAGACAACCGGCGCAAGATGTTGCATCGATTACGGATGTGTCGCGACGCCCGACGAACTTAGATTTACTATTATCTTCCTCTGCGTTTTTCCCCCAAAGAGGTGTTTCTACCATCTCAGAGAATACATTAAACAAAGTCTGCCGGGAAGGGGTGGCCGCGCTTCCGTTTTTCTCGCCCTTGGCCATCTTGAGCTGTGTTTTTTGTCTTCCACGAATATAAAACAAATGGGGTGGGACGGAAGGGGCTGAAAGCACTCGAGGAACACGAATGATGGTTTTTAGAACGGCCCGAAAAGCTTATGTGGCCATCGACTAAGTCGCGTATTTATGGGCAAAAGCCGTGGATTTGATTGCCTCCCCTCGGCCTCCTCACCGGAATAATATTTATCTTCGGTTCATAATGAATTTTTCAGGTCCTAAACCGCTGAGTTTGACAAAAAAAAAAAAGAAGAAAAGTGGCCCGAAAGACATCAAAATGAATGAGGGCCAGAGAATGTAGTTTTCCCAGTGACATAAATCAATCCCGAAGAAATTAATATGAAACACACGAAGGGTTTTCCATAATTTACTCATGAATTTCTTTATTTAATGACCGGATTTGTTTATGTAGAACTGACGAGCGCTCGAAATGAGAAAAGGGAGCTACTTTAGAAGCATCTCGACCTGATTTAATGGTGAAGCTACTTTTTGGATTGACCGTCAAACAAAATTGCATTCAGATATTTGGCCCACAATTAGAATATCCGGAAAAGCATTCATTGAAAGAACAGAAGTGTGGGTAATGCAGTGCATTTTGCGATTGTCAAAATCGGCCTTCGGTAAAGGGTTAGGCCGAGAGCTTAAGAAAACAGTCGTTGTCGAGTGACACCTATTCGTACATCGGACATTTGCCAAGTGAAGGAAACAGGTTTTGTTTTCTGACCCTTTCGCATTTGTCAATGACAAATGACAGCCAATAATTTCTTGTTATCTTGTCTGCCTTGGACAGTTCTCCGAAAATTAAAAAAGGAAAAAAATTAGCCAAGTTTCAAGAATCTAAAAACCGAAACAAAGATTTAATTGTTTCAAAACATTAGGAAAACTATTTTGATGGGTCGAGGGGGGAAAGGTTTGTAAAAAGAGAGCACACAAGATGGAGATGAGAGGAGATAAAAGATGGAAAAATGGAGGATACGACGAGGGTGATCATCTCGCACCGCTTTCTCACTTCGGTAGCACCAATGTGATTGTTCACACCAAGTAAAGCTTGAATCGGAAAACGCACCGCTCAGTGGGACGTCGTTCTGAATTGTATTCTGCATCTGGTCTTATACCTGCCCCATTAACGCCGGTTCGAACTGCCGATTTGGAACATATCCACTGAGATATGTAACCGCTTCCAAAAAGGCGAGTCTTGAAAAATAAAAATGTCTTCCAAAGGTCAGTCACTCGGTTAAACAAATCAACGCGTTACCCATACGAAGAAGCCGACCAATACGGCCGCGAAAACATTTGATAAAAGAAAACTCGGCCTGTCCATCATGATCCTCGAGACAGTAATGACCCTATTTTATCCAACTGAGATCTGATTAAAAAAGAACCACTTTGGAATGAGTCTGTGTGTGCTTCGGTTTCGAGTTCATTCTAAATTACACCAAGTGGGCGGCAAAACGACATTTTGAGTCGAACGAAACTACTATTTACGGCTTCTTTCAACGAATTGGATTCGGAGTAAATCAATTTCACTGATTTCGCCTGGAACTCTTTCCGAGTGTAATTGTCTGATTGAAGGTTTACTGCTTGCGAGGGGAGTGCATCACTCTTTAGCACTGCGTTCATTTGGGGTTCTCGCCGAAGAGCGCAGATGCAGGCACCTCACCGCCATCTTGGAGCCATGATTTGAATGAGGACGCAGAAATCATAATTACCATTGGGCAGGTTATTTGGATTTGCACTGACTTATGAAGAATGCACTTGAAAGAGTTGACTAAGAGGGCGAATGCATTCATTGCATAAGGGCACCTGACAGCCTCCGGTGGAGGTAGTTGAATTTAAAAGGCCAGGTCATGACTATTGGGTGAGCTGAATAAATACCATGACTGCTAGCAGGCTGATGTGGGAGGTGCCAAAGCAAAAAGTATGTCGCCCCTCCCGATTGGTTATTATTTCCACCGGTCGAGCATGTCTCCTACCTGAGTGCGATGTCTTAAATAAAATACCTTCGCGTACCATTCAAAGGGGTTTTCCTTCGAAAGAATAGGGAAAACTTCGCAGGAAAATTCTTCAAGCTTCGGTGTATTCTTGTGGGATTTTCCTACCTGGAATTCGCTTCGCGGTTAAAAACCATTAAACTTTGCCGCGATTTTGGTTCTGATTGAAAGAAAATATTTTCAAGGGTGATGAACGAGCAGAAGAAATGGAAAATGATTGATTTGTACAACTTTCCGTTTTCCTTCTTTTCGTCCGTTTATTTTTTGTCTTGAAAAAGGAGCTAATTGATCGAACCATCTGCTTTACAGTATTCTTAGTTTGATTTCATAAGGAATGATTGTAATTGGCTGAATTACAACCTCGTGATCGATGAGCTCTTTTCGTTTTATCTTTTTTTTCTCCTCTTCTTTCTTTTTTGTTTCAGACGAAACTTATATCATTTATATATTACGGTTATTAATCAGAGGCTTAGAGATTGGCGTTTTCCTTAAATCACCGCACTGTCGAAAGACTTTCATCAATTTAGACGTTTTGTAATCAATATTGATGGAAAATTAATGCCGCGGAGTAGCATTTGTTTCTGTATTGTCTCGCTGACTCGGAACACAAATCCCGTTTTTTTGTTGTTCTATCCCTTTTTTTTCTGAATGCAGTGACACTTCAGAATGCGGTTCCCGCTGCGCTCTAAGGTTTTCGCCATTATTATAACCTATGTAATTTGTTTACGTCTCAGACGAACTTCCATTCGATATGTTAATGAATGCTATCATTTGTTTTCAGGAAAATGGAAGGTTCCCACTACTTTCTGAAAACTCTGGGGTTGGAGAGCTACATGCCTCATGACCCTCTCCCCAGAGTGGACATGGAGAGTTTGGACTACCCCTCAATGCCCGCCATACCGGAAACGAAAATCAAGGGGGAGGACCACCCCAAGGGCAACGACCCCATCAAGGACGTTCTCTGCGACAGGCAGGACGGAATCGCTGACGAAATGGCGGCCAATGTCCAGGCAGATGATTTTTTTTCGTCACTCGAACTTCAGAGCAGCTCTAAAACGTCATCGAATGTGCTGAGTCTGAGTTTCTCTAACAAATCCGCTGGTGGGATCGTCACTCGGAGTCGGTTTTCTTCTTCCACGTCGCAGGAAGTGAGTAGAACATCCGGGGAGAAGGCAACGTGCAAGGCCAGGGCAAAGGGACGACCGAGGAGAGACGGAAAAAGAAGAGGAAATGGAAAGGTCGGCTCAAAACGGAGGTTGAAAGCAAAGGGAAAGAGCAAGAAACTGCAGAGTAAGAAAAAACTGTCCGCAGACGGAAGGGATAAAGTTTCCATATCGGTGGATTCGAAAAAGCAAAACTGTAATAAATTGGAGGAGAGTGTTTTGGGGAAGAGTTTGGCTTTGGAGAGGAGCAAGGACGACGACGAATGGGGTCTCTTCGCTAACTTGTCCTCGAAAAAGGAAATCGACGATAAAATGTTCGAGAGCAAGCAAATCCCACAGGAGTTACAAAATCCCGTGAGAAGATGCACTCCTGAGCTGTTTTCCATGAGTTCTATACTGATTAGTGACGGATTGTCGGAAGGAAAAGACGACGTGGACAATCTTCTGGAAGCCGAAGACTTCCACGACAGTTTTCTGGAAGAAATGGAGGAATTCACCTATGCTCCTCCCCGGTCCCACACTGGAGGGAAGTGGAAACCTGGAAGTCTCTCCATTAGAACGTCACCGATGCTGTGGCAGAATCAAAATTGGGACAACTTTCTGGACGAGGCGAAAACCCGCGAAGCAGAAACACCCTCCGACTCTCCCACAGAGTCTTTAGACCGAGGAGAGAAATCCAACAAGTCTCCCACAACCCCCTCAAAGTGGAGGTCTTTTGCACCTCCCGCCACCCACACAGCCGGCAAATGGAAACCCCTTACCCCACCGGCCTCTTACACGGGGGGTAAGTGGAAGCCCTCGGAATTTCCACAGCGGCTCAAGAAATCAGATCAGGAACTTCTGTCTCCGGATGACACCTATGAAGCCGAGAGGGAGGCGGATGTCTCGCCCGCCCATATCGGAGGGAAATGGAAACCCGGTTCCTCCCACGGGGCGGAACTGTGGAAGTCAGACTCTAACAGTCTGGACCTGGACGTGGCGTCCTCCACTCGAGGGAAATGGGGCTCCATCCCTGGGAAAAGCTCCGTCAACAGGTCCACTCTGGACGTTCTGGCTCATTCCCAAAGTACATCTGGGAAGTGTCTGAAAACGTCCGGAGGGACGATACAGTATTACTGCTCGCCCTGTAACAGACGGCTTTCTTGTAAGAAAATGTACAGAAAGCACGCACAGTCTGAACTGCATTTCAAGAGGGTACTGCAGGAGAACGAGCTGGAGTTCGACTCCCGTTCTCTGAAGCTGTTTCACGGACTTTTCACCCAGTCGGGATGCAGAGGACGAGGTCTGGGGAAGAGACTCATCAAAAGACCGGAAATATACAGAGACGCGGAAATAAAAGGAATCAAAAGAGAGAAGAAAATATCGGGAACGACGAAAACGAAAGGCAAGAGAGCGGCCAGGAGGGAAATAATCCACTGCGAGGTTTGCAGGGTGAAAGTTCCCAGTCATCAATGGGGGAAACATTTGGTGAGCTACTGCCACAGCAGACGGATACAGCTAAGCGATCCCGAGCAGCAAAAGCTCATACTTGACAACATCCACGCGATAGTGAAGCAAGCGCCCTACCAGTGCGGAATTTGTAAATTCTACTGCAACACTCATGCTTTGTTCAAGAAGCATTGGGCTCTGGCTGTGCACAGAGAAGTGGAACAGTCGAAAAATCAAAGGTTTTGGTGTGCGCTGTGCAGCTTCGAAAGCGAAATGTCCCGCTCGATGGAACTGCACCTCGATAGCAATTCGCATCGAGAAGTTATATTGGCCGTAAATAAGTCGATACCTATAATTATTCGGCACAAAGTCATATTTAATTGTGACATTTGTTTTAAAGAATTCAGATTTAATCGGGAATTGATTCGGCACAAAGAGATTTTTCACGAGAAGGCGGACAGTGACAAAAGAAACAAGTTCGAATGCCCCATCTGCCGGCACAGCTGCAAGAGCATGAAATCCCTTCAGAGGCACGCTCTTAAGTCTCACAAGAACAACATGAAAATACCCTATTTCTGCAGCACTTGCAATGAATTCTTCGGCACCGCGGAGGAAGCCAAACTCCACAGAAACGGACAGGTACACAAATACAAGAGTCTGTCGGGCAAGGCCGAGGGCTCGGACAAGGTCAGCTTATCGAGGAACTGCTCCTACTGCCAGGAAACTCTCGAGAACCTAACCAAACTCAAGACTCATCTTCTGGAAAGACACACGGAGTTCCTGCCCAAGTGCGTCAGGTGCGGAATGGTGTTCGCCCTCTCTCAGGAGGTTTCCCGGCACATAAAAAGCAACGAATGCGATTTCGCCCGGAAAAGCCCTCAGATCTCCTCCCCGGCAGCCTTTTCCTGTGAAAACTGCGCTTTTGCCACCAACTCAAAATCCGAGTTTTTACTTCACGCGGCCCTGCATCAGAAAAAGGACAAGGACGAGAAGAAAATCTCCTGTCCTCTGTGCGGGTCTCTCTTCACCCAGACTTCGCTCAGCATTCATCTGAGGACTCATCTGAAAGAAAGGACTTATGAGTGCTCCGCGTGTTCGAAAGCGTTCGTCAGGAAGGACAGATACGTGAGCCACCTGAAACTAAAACACGGGGGTTCCGAAGGGAACGTTTTGAAAAAGGGGGACAAGGGTGAGAAACAGGCGGAGGACGATGAGGGAAAAATGTGGGAGGTGGGAAAGTCAACCCCGGAAGATGCACAGACGGAAAAGAAGACCGAGGAGAAAGTCACCGAAAAAAGGTGAGTAGAAAGGGAAAATTTTTTTATAAAACTCACCCTTTGGTGAGATGAAAATAATTTGTGGGAAAAATCGAAGACAAAAAAATTTTCTGGATTCATTTTCCCCATTAGAGTTTTCGGAAGGGAAAAAAAGAGAAAAATGGCAATTAATAACGGAAACGTGATGAGGAGGAAAATGGAGAATAGGAAAATCGGAGTCGTTTCATACAAGAATAAGCAAAACGCGGGTGGGAAGTCATTAAGATATTGCACAACCACCTCCGCTCTCGAATCCACGGTCTTCCATCTCGAGCCCCGACGCTATCTGTCTGCCTTGGCCACACGCTCAACCCTTTGCCTCGGGGTGAGAGAGAGCGAGGAGTTGAGAGGGAGCTCTGCCTTTCGACTTGACATTTTCGTATAACATAGTAGGTCATAATTTTTAGCGCTAATGTCCTCTTTGCGCTGTTATTTAAAGCTTTTGATATTTTATAGTATTTAGAGATTGTGCTTTGGCGATTAAAACGATGGCGGGGAAGACGAGGGAAAAGGGGCTTTCGGGTAATTTCAATTGATTTTCCTTAACTACTTTTGCGTCTTGTTTTTCCATTTTCTCCGCTTTTCTCTTTTCATTTCGAACAGAATATTCAACTTGTAATAATATCGGGTATTTTAACTGTGGAGTTGTACATTTTCTACGTTTTGTTTGGGTGTGTAATGTTGGTTTTCAACATCCTCTTAGGGGTGGCTAACCTGTGAAAAATTGAGGTGGAAAGAACCTCATGAGTTACGATATTCTTTCTGTTCGAAATTTTTCTCAAAAATATACAGTTTGGAATGAGAATTACCCCGAAAGATCTCTTCGGGGCGAAATAAAAATATGGAGACTTAGCGCAACGTCCTTATTAAAAAAATAATATCGTGAAATTTTTCATTTTGAAATTTAATTTATGAAAAAGCCGTTACGTTCTTCGCTCTCAGAGGTGAGGGCTGGTAAAAAATTGCCAGCAGTCGGGGGTGGAGTAATCCCCCCGAAGTGTTTGGCCCATATTTTGGACTGACGGCTCGATGCTCATCGCCCCCCCCCTTTCTCCTCCCCCCTTCCCCATGCTAATCACCGAACCAGAAGGCTCATTAAACCTAAAAACTCCAGACACTCAAATGAGTTATAAACGCGGGCGAAGGTCTAAAATTTTCTTTTTTCGCTCGGGAAAAAATTAATAATACAAAGCGCATGAAAACTCTTTCTTTTTTCCTTCTTTTTAATTTATTTTTAATTTAGGTTATGATTCTGAAACGTCGATCCGCCACATAAATAAAAACGTTATTACAAAAGGTGGAGGAAAATCATGAGTTATGGACTCATAACAGAGCCATGTCTGGTTCATCTCTCTATAGCTATCAACTTTAATCAGAAGACTCTAATGAAGGCAAACTACTAACTAAGATCCATGACGTCATCTTATAGAAACAATTTCTCCGGCCTTTCCTTTTGTTCGCTTCTTTCCCTCGATCATCGGCCCCGGGAGGAAACGAACGTCATGCATAAACACGACCGACGATTTCGGAGCTTTTCTTGCACTTTCCAGCCCCTCTCCTCGCCCACACCCCTCCCCCACTCCGCCCCCGCCCCCGCTTTCATCCCCCGCTTCCACCCCCTCCGCGGCAGTTGAAGACAATCGCAGTCGCAAGTTTACGGTTCCAGCAGCTCTGCTCCTTTCCTCGGTCACGACATAGAATTCGTGACACGTTTTTTTTCGTCTCTTTCCCTCCACCTTTTAGAGTTCCTCGTAGAATAAAACAGCGGCGTCTGAATATAAATTTTCTTCGGCATTGGAAGCGTGCAGCCACCGATGTTGACTCGCTGTAGGGAACAAACCGGAGGAATGCGGATGTAATCGAGCTTTTCCCACCTCTGGTTTTTCACGATGGAAAAAAAAAACAAATAAAGACAAACTTATAGTTTTGTTGAAAAGGCGCCCGATAATGAAAAATAATATTTTATTATTATTTATTCGCCGGAAGAGGTTTTGTAAAATAAGAATATTTACGGAGATTTCGTCTTTTTTTTTCACACTCTATGCCCGTCATGATTGAAATTAATTACGCGAAATTAGAAGAAAAAGGGGTAAAGAAAATATACAACCTTATTCGACCTCAACTACAAAAATACAAACTCTAAAAATACAATCGGTCGTAAGAACTTTAAATAAAAACATCCCTTCCGATGATTTGTCTTTACATTTACTGTTCACTGTACCTTCCCCCACTCTTGGAAAAAAAAGATTTGAGGGATGACAAGGGTTTCAGTGGTTGTAAAGTAGCTTTAGTTTCTAAAAGCCAGTGAAAAATTTATTTCCGGTATAATCAACAGTAACGTTTTCGTAAAAAAAAAAAATAAAAAATGATTTCTTTAAATTTAGAGAAACATTTTATAACAGATCATTGAATTTAAATGGAAAACGATAAATAAAGAAACGGAGTTACGCGGAAACCTGTACGCGAAATCATTCCCTATTCCAGGCACGTAAGATTAGTCGATTGCAAGTCACCGGCAAACCGGAACTCTTACGCCCTTTGCCATATCCTCACCACTCTCCCCCGCACGATTTCCTATTGCTGATTTACTCTTTTCTCACCCCCCCGCGGAGATCGCTCCCCCGACACCGCCATCGGATCCGTTGAGGCACCCCCTCGCCTTCCACCCTCCTCGGCGCTCTCCCCGTTCGGGGTGAAGCCTCCTTCGCTGAACTGTCTTGGCGAGAGCGGTCTTGGAGGCCCCCAAAGGCCATTAAAATAAAAATTGCGCTTATCGGATATTAATCAAACGCCATAACTTGAAAGATCTCCGTCCGCCCATTTTTCCTTTGACTTTCCATTTTTAATTTTTGTTTTCTGCACCGGAGCGGCATAAAAAATAATGCCGACTTATTGTTTTGAAATATTTCAGTAAAAGAATTCCCATCCGAGAGATTCGGAATGGTCGGTAGTATGAAAAATTGATGGCTACTCCTTCGCCATATTTCTTTATTTAAATTCTTTTTCCGAAACATATTTTTCAAATAAGTTCCATTCATCCGACGTTTTTAATCTTTTGGCCTTTGGTTGTTATTATTTAGGAAAAATCAATTTGGGGCCCTGAAAATTGGTCCCTTTTGAAAATGGGGGAGGAAGGACAGTCAATCAGGCACGAGAGAGAGAAAGATGAAAGTAGTGGAATGTTGATTCCCGGTGAAATTAAGAGAAAAGGGCGTAACTCCTTTCATCCGCCTCTGCTTATTATTAGTTTATCGGTTTGTTGTATAATTCGAAGGGAGATGTCTCGGGAACAAAACCTGTTTGACTTCGGGGGTGATGCTTCGCGGTTTGACCCAAGTAGGCGTGCACTGAACTGGTTTCCTCAGATTCGAGACATCTTTTTCTTTTTGAACGAGTGGAATCAGGTATTGCTCCTTCTCGAAAACTCTGAATGAGTTTCACAAGAAGCACATCGGTCACAAAAGGTGAACGGTGTAAAGAATGGACTTCACAGAAAGGGATTATAAATAAATAAAGGACTGATAGGTATGAATTACAATTGAATAAAGAACGGAGGCGTTTTGGGCGTTGGAAAGAATAAAGAAAACAATGCTCGACGGCTTTTACGGATTTGTAGTAATTAAAGCCTCTGGCAAATTGGCGACGTCGGTTGAGTGAATGGCAATGATTAGGATCAATCGGAAGACGAACCCTTTGAGAAGGAAAATTTCTAGGACGAGGACATCAAATCGTGGGGCGATGTTAAATATTGTTAATTTTTCAAGTACCGGTTACAACGCCTTTGAAGTTTCCTTTTTGTTTTGCACCTTGGAGGAGTGCGAACCCCTTCTGAAGGGGCGCACACGCCGGGGCGCAGGTCACCCCTCTTGACACGTCCTTGTCTCTCTATGACGACTCGTCATTCCCCATAGAGTGACAGCTATAAATTGACTTTTGAATCAACCCTTTCGAATCGGGATGACTCGTGCTGTTCTCCCTTAGAACTGTTTCCTTTCTTGAAAAGTCTGCTTCCTGCCTCAGAGTGTTCACACTCTTTACAGCACAGTTTTAACGGTGAATTAAATGTTTCAGACAAATGTGCGGGGATGCGAAATGCAAGTACGTCGCAAAGGACATGAACGATTTGGAAAATCACTGCCTTTTTCACGTCGGCCCGAAGAAGTATCAATGCCCGGAGTGTTTCTACTCAGCGAAGACGAGCACGATTATAAAGCGGTAAGACATTGTCAGGAAGCGTGCGCTGCTGTTACAGAGGGTTTTAAATTCCCGAGATGATTACTGATGAGGTTATTAGCACTGAAACTCCGACTCCCCGTTTTCGCGGAAATAGACAAAATAGCTCGGCAGGGAGAGATAATTACATTCAATTACACTATCTCTCGTAAATCAAACCAGAGAAGCAAAAACAAGGAAAATTGTTTTCTTTTTATTAATTACAGTTTTAATTATTTTTCATTTTAGAGAGTCTAACGTAATTTTGCGTGTTTCAGCCATTACCTGATCCATTTCGATGAAAGGTTTTTCCCCTGTCACCTCTGCTCTTTCAAAGCCAGGCTGAAATCTCATCTGAAACGACACATGAGGCTGCACACCGGCGCTAAGCCCTACAAATGCCCTTATTGTCCCTACACGTGCAACATTCTGGTGAGTCGGTGCCCGTTGTCTGTAACCTTTCGTCGTGCTTTACTAAAATCTTTCTCCTGCAGGAGAACCTACGAAAACATGTCCTGCACACGAGACTGCATCC
The DNA here is from genome assembly GCA_028293925.1 of Brueelia nebulosa. Lineage (NCBI taxonomy): Eukaryota > Metazoa > Arthropoda > Insecta > Psocodea > Philopteridae > Brueelia > Brueelia nebulosa. The sequence goes on from JAQIBA010000091.1 coordinate 142,404, forward strand.
GGGGAAGAAAATGTACGAGTGCAAACTGTGCGGATTCGGGACGAATGTTTCTAAAGACTTCAAAAGACACTTGGTCAAATGCCACAAGGACGACTCCAGGCTCGGGGAGGCGAACGAAGTGGCCGGAATATACAGCAGAGAAGAGGACAGCAGGAGTTTGAGCAGTCCCCTTCCAGTCAAGCCGAGAAATTCCATATCGCAATCACGGAAGAAGTAAGTGGAAACCTAATTCTCAAAAAGGGTTGAACCTTATCAATGAATCCAACACGGGATTGCTGTTCCAGAGCCTGTTCGGAAGCCTTCCTGAGAAAGGTTGAACAATTAACCCAGAAGAACACTCCCATCGCTCCTAAGCCGTCTTTCAATGACGAAAAATCAGAATCACCCTCTTTGATTTTGAAAAGCACCGGTAATTTAGTCGAAGATAAACGGAAAATTTTGAAAATGGAGTTAGAAAAGCTAAAAAACCAAATAAAGCCCTCCAAGACGAAACCGCCGAGGTCGTACCCTTCCCCGGCGGAAAGAGATCTTAAAATGAAATCCCCCAAGGCCCTCGAGGAAAAGAACTCTGTCGCTGCAGTAAACCAGCTAACCACGATGGAAAAAACCTCTTCGAAAGCCTCCGACAGCACGCAGATGGAATTCTCCTCCGTTTGCATTCTCTATGATAACGAGCTTCCCTCGGAGGAAATCGAGCTCAACCTGTTAGAGAACTACCAAGTTTGATGAGGGGAGTAAACCCAAAGGTAGGTTTTCCTTTGAAGAACATAATTTTTCCATTCATGATTCTTTCGAGAAAGAAGAACGTTGAGGAGTCGAAAACAAACGATCTCATGAAGGCAATGTTAGCCGCGATTAATTTCGATAACGTCGGTCACGATTGGACCGTTGGATCCTGTTCGCTTTGGGTGTGTTTGTGTTGATGTCCCTTGACATGGCACAACGCCGAAAATATTGGCGGGCCTCAATGGCACAGGGCAAATCAGTATATAAATAACTTATTTAAATAAAAATATTCATGATGAATATTTATTCGTGCGATGACCTTAAATTAAAACCTTTTTTCCTGGAGTTTGTTTTGCTTGCTTTGATTAATTCAACTCAGCAAAATGTTGCTCTTGATGGGAAGCTACATCTTAGAAGCGCCCACCAAGAAATCTTCCACCCCCATTGCGACATATCGGGGGAGAGAAAAAACTACAGAGAAGCCCGATTATTTTCACACCCGAATCGAGTCAACATTTTCAGCAGAGCTTTCATTACCTTTCTTGATAATTATCCTACCTTAGAACCCTCTTGTAAGTTTTGGGGTGTTGTGGAACTCCGTGAAAATTTCCGCCGGGCGCCTGGCAGAATTTCGAGTGTAAGATTTACGGTTTTCGCTGACAAAGGCAAAACCTGCCAAAAAGGATTATCATCTCTCGCTTTGGGGCAGACTTGAGGGAGAAAGGAGTCGAGTGTAATTAGTCGGGAAGAAGGGAAAAAAAGTTCCTTTAATTTGTTGTAGGTCAATATGAAAATTAAATTGTGGCTCCAGTAAACTTGACGAAATCCCCAACAAAAGCTTTAAAGTGCTTTGATTCACGGCCAAGATTTCCAACTCATAAATTAAAACACAGTAAGTTGTCATCTGCCATTTTGGCAAAAAAGACCAAACCAACCTATAAGGACTTAATTATAATTATTCTTCCGACTCCGGAAAGTTATTTTTAAGTTTGAGGGATCAAACCTTTTTCCTTTGGTAGAAAAAGGGGCGGAGTTTCCCCCTCCTGACGAATTGCACACGTTCTACCTTTATCTACTGGGGAAAACATATCTATGTAAAACATACTTTATTTATGTGATAATGGCGTGATCGCAGTCGTGATGAGAGAAGAGTCTGATGGCAGGAAATCCGTCTCTGGGAGCTGCCTTCTTCCATTCGCTTCCATCAACATTTAGTGTATTTACACGGCGGTGATTATATGCTTTTGAATTTATTGCCGAACTTGCGATAGCCTCTAATAAGCCCTCGTCTTATTTAATTTTTCACTCCACTTATTTTTCCATCAATCCATCTTTTTATTGATTGTTGGGAATTTGTATTATAATTAAAATTCGTATAATTCCATGTGTGAGTTATTGTATAAGTTTTGCGGAATTTTAAAGTCGGTGGGTTAGAGGGTGGTAAGTTTTAAGAACAAAAGTGCATTGGGGGTCGAAAAAATTTGTTGAGAAGGAATCAGTCACTGGTCAGGGTCAGAAAACAATCGAAGGCGTTTTGCGAGAAGAAAAACCCGTTACATGTTCGCACTCGGGAACTTCGACGAAATCATAACTCACAGGAACATTTATTGAAGCGATCTTCAACTGAGTTCGCACATACAATGCTGCAACCAACCAGGAAGACTGATGGTCATTCACAAAAGCGATTAATTCAGTCGTGAGCAAACCCTTTGACCTCTTGGCTTTGTTTATCTGGGTTGCAGTCGATGCTCTCCCCCTTTCGAGAGAACCACTCTCCGGCCCTCGGGCTGTGTAGCGCCCCCCGACTCCCTTATTTAATTAAAAGTTCACTCCGATTTAGTGGTGCCTCCATGAATGCATTCGAGGAAGTTTAAAAGACGACTTAATTATTTTCTTTCGTTCGTTTTGAACAATTTCGGACGCACAACTTGACCGCTTCGAGCAGACCGCATACCTTCATTCTCCAGATGACCCGTCCCGATTTATTGGCTAATAACAGTAATCGATGATCTCCCGTGAACTTGTTGGATTGATGTGATTTTAATTAAATATCGAAGAAAACATCCGATGGAGAGGAAAGGCGTGAATCTGGCGTGTCCAACTTCTCTATATTATTCGCCCGGTCGGCGGAAGAGAGAATTAGCGTTTAAATGTTTGACACGAATGCATGGAAAAACCTTTTAATCCTGATTAAAGTGGAGAAGATTCCCTCGGAAGGATTTGATTAGATGTTTCGCCCCCGAGGAAAGCACTTGGAAGAATTTTCCATAGATATTTGATTAGATAGGTTTTGTTTTCCCTTTGAGAAAGCGCTTAAAATAGAAATAAGTTGAGGAAACCTGAGGTTGATTTGGGTAAGTGTTCGGAGGGGATTTCTCGGGGAACCACCATTGTTTTCGTTGTATTGTACTCTTTCATTTCTGGAGTGCTGGAAGGCCTTCCTTCCGTGTTTCTTTTAATTTATGCCGGTATTTTTTCCACATCGCTGTTCCGATTTTCCTTCTGGAAATTCGAACAATTGTGTCCTATTTATATCTCAACTTTTCAAAAGGACACTGCCCTTGAAAATCTGTTGGTTGTTCTGATTCCATCGCTGACACGATCAGGTATAAGGCATTATCAGGGAAGAATGCTTGAAAATTCGATTTTGCGAAGAGCAGAATCACAGAGTTTAGGGGAGGAGAAAGGAGGGGGGAAAATTAAAATCTGTCTCGAGACGTTTTGGGGGAAAGAGAGCAATGCCCGAAACGCCTCGAATATAAATCAGAGAGTTTGTGTGTCACTTTGAAATTAAAAAACCCACGAAAAAAAACCAAATCTAGATTTTGATGCCTTTTTCGTTGAGATTTATGGCTCGTCTTCGAACTTCTCATTTTAAAAAGCGGGTTGACTTGAGGTAATCAGCAGTAAGTCATTCATATCGCAAAACAGGCGCCGCACTCAGTCTCAGACTCGATTAAAGGGTGAGGCGATGGCTGGTGGGACATTCGCGGGACTTCAGCCTGTCACCGCGCACTCATGTCCCGTTTTCCTTAGAGGACTCGCTTCTTCGGTCGGCTTTGGTCCTCCGAACTCCTTCGAGTGAGGTGGGCGTCTTCGTCTTCGTCAAATTCTTAAGGCTTCGGATCTGATGAATGCATATATATTCGGTCTCTGCCCGTATTAACGATATTTCAGCGTCTCAATGGGGATTTTCAGCTTTGAGCGGATTAAATTAATTAAGCGAACCAGGTGACTGTGCCCATTCGAACTTCTCTCGCGTATCTGTAATCTTCTTCTTACTTTTACATTAGTCACGGCCTGTTTTGTCTATAAAGCCCCGCGGTGTCATTGTTTGAATTGAGCCACAACCCCCTCCTTCATTTCGATTTAGACCTTTCCCTTCTCGCAACAACCAAACAGAAGCGATTCCCTGTAAAAATACTTAATTAGAAATACTGTATCTCCCATTTATCTGTCCTGCAAACACTTTCTTCTCTCGCCCAATCTCGTTGGCTCTGATTTGCCATCGCCACTGAATCTGTGTCACTCCCTCAGTCGAAGAGGGCTGTGCCTTCTTCTCTTCTGCCTGCCACACTAAAATTGTTAAACGACTTTAATAAGAAAACGAGTTTAAATTAACTTTTAAAATATATCCATGATATAATTATTATTTAATATTTATTTACGTGATTGGTTTGTGAAGTCAATTTGTTAACGTTTTTTTTTCCGAGAATGATTTTTCGTTGTTGGCTCACTCGTTTTAATTGGATGGCAATAAAAAGTTTAAATTTGCATGTTTGAATGCGAACCTGTCTTTTAGGAAAATGCTCTCGTCACTGAAATATAGGATTTTTGTCTTCTTTTTCCTGGACTTTTATTTTCGTAAATTTTTCTTAACTCGGAATCGAGAAAAGTGTGCGATGGTTAATTTCCAGGAAAAAGATTTAGGTTTAAACCCGAGGTCGAAGTGAAATGTCTCGGCCGATGGGCTCCCAAAGAGAACAGCCGAATATGAAAGAAGGAAAAAGAAAAAGTCACATAATTCCAATTTATGAAGACCTCCTCAAGTTCGGATCGGATTTGATGGCGAACCAGATCTACAAAAGAGAAAATTTATTTCGAACCGGAATATATATTAGCGTGGATACGAATTTTTAATGTTACGAATCCAAAGGATGATATACGCGTATGAAAAAAGGCGGTCCCTTAAGAAGTAAATATTGTGAGGGACCCTTTGCTTTTAATCGCTCGCTCTGCCTCTCATTAGCGCTCGTACCTGACTGACGAGCTGACACAAAGCACTTCGCCGCCTGAAACCCATAAATCAACAAATTCGACTTTAAACTTCGTACAATCATGAAATCAAAAGTATAAATTAAAACTCGAAACCTGGAAATATCAAAGGATGAGCGCGGATCTGCAGTTTATTGTTCTTCTTTTCTCTCCCGCCCCGCCCCTCTTCTAATACACTAAATAAATTACCTTTTCCTTTGAGTTATATGTGGCCTCTTGTGATTGGTTTTGCATTGCAAATGGCTGACAAAAGTGTCAGTGACCCGAATGGGGCCCACCGACAGGAAGAAAGTGGAGCTTGGAGACCTGAAATTTCCAGATTTAAGGATAACAATGTCTTCTGCTATTGGGAGATGATGCTTCCAACTTCTTTTTTTCTTCCGATTCATTTTCACACATATGTTAGAAGTAAAAACGAGTTGCCCTTATAAATATTAATTTTTTCTCCTTCTGCGTAAATAAGCTCTAAAGTAGTCGAATGAAAACCGGAAGTTTGCCACGAAATGCCGAAAGCGTTTTCTCGAATAGAAAAAATTAATTATTTACCTTAAGCGATAATATAATAACATTCAGACGTTAATTTGGCTGATTGGAAGGGAGCACAACCTTTAACCCCAAAGATCAAACGATTCAACCGAATTTAAGTTCCTCAGATCTCACCCAAGGGAATAATGTTATATAATCGGACATCTTCATTTTGGGTTGTCCAGACAAGTGTTTTTCCAAAAAAGTGGCACTCGGAGTGATTTCTGGTGCTCGTGTGGCTCCTCCCCGTGCTAACGAAGCGCCATGAATGTGCCAAAGAGTGCAGGAATTGCAAAGAAGCTGTTAATCAACTCACGGCGGCTTTTACTGAATGCCTTAATCGAATTTAATTGCATCATCTCGGAATAAGATTTACAAGTAATAATTCTTCTCATAATTTTTTTTACGTCAAACCGGGTTTTCAGTGTTATTTCAAGTCACAGACACCCATTCCGTTTGTGAGTCGTCGTCTCCCATCCGGGAATAAATTAATTATTATCAAAGAGTAAATCAAATTAAAACCAGGAGGAGCTTCCCAGTCCCAGTGCAAGTCCAGTTTACTCGAGGAGATAAATCTTTCCTTTTCCTCCCACTTTTTGTTATCTCAAACGCTGGTCGCTGAAACGCTTTCCTCTTCTTTTCCCGATCGCCGCCCCCTCAAACGCACCCCCCATTCGACCCCTCTCACCCCGAACGTCCAGAATAACAGTCAAGTAAAAGAAAACACGGCTCGTTCGCATGTGCCACCGCCCGGGGGATGATAATCTTTCGCCCAAGAACAATTTAAATATTTCAAAACGTCACCCTCCTTCATCTCCATAAATATGACAAAATTATAATTAAGCAACATCCCCTATCTGACCTCGTGGTTTTTTTGTTTTTATCTATGACCGAGGCGGATTCGTAATCCGTGTCTTTCATCTGGTCCGCTTCTGGAGCGGCCGCCAAAGCCCCGGGAATGATGAATTTCCCGCCCGTGAAGTTTTCCCTTTGTTCTCGAAATTTATACGTCGTCCTGAGAAGGGCAGTAAAAAGAAAACTTTGCCGAAACGTGAAGCCAAGTTTTTTTGTCGCCTCCCTTTTGAGAAAAACTTCAGGGATGACTTTCGATGACGGACGGGTCAACCTGAGAGGTTTTCTCAGACAGCTGACGAGCGGTTCACAAATGTGATGATTCTTTTTTGGCGGGTTTCTCCAAAATGCCCACGCGGTGTTCGGAATCACGCTTTCGAGATGGCGATTAATTTGTCTTGGTCAGGTGGGAAGAACACGAGAAAGAAATTTCCCAGGTATCGATTTGGAAATTCTACCGGAGTCAAAGGTGGGCACTCTTAGAATTATTGCACACTTACAGAAAAATATGAATTTTTACTTATAATTTTGACTGACACTGATTCAGTGCTGCAGGATCTAACAGTTGAAGAAGAGGGAGAGTTGTTTTGGTTTTTGAGAGATCAATCGCATCCCCAAAGCTCATGAATCCACCCCGTGCTAATTTTTGTTCAGAATTAATGAAAGTGAAACAGGAAGTTCCCTCACCCTCCCTCGTTTTGTTTCAATCTCGGTCGACTTCTTTTAAATTTTAATTTGGAGCCCTTTGTGCGTTCCCTTTGCACCTTTCCATAGTTATTTTTTTGTCGGAGTCACGTCGAGGGCGCGGGGAAAATTAAAGTGAAAATAAATAATATTTAGGGAAGGGGGCGGGAGAATATTTGTGTTTTATTGCCTTTTGTTGAGAAGTTTGAAAGGGTTTAAAAATGTAGGAAACAGTTTGAAAATCCTCATCAATATCTTAACGACCACACATCGTAGCATTAAATTAAAAGATATAAACAATAAATAATAATGATAATATTAAAATATTTAACCATTTTGAAAGAACGAAGCCGTCCGGAGGAAAGTCAAGTTAAAATTTATCTTGGAAATCTATTTTAATATTGAGCCTCGCATAGGTAAAACATGGGCGGCATCCCGTATTCATCTGAATGACTCATAAAACATGAATCTTTTTTCCCCTCCCCGGGAGCCGATAAGCTAAGCACGGGCGCAACGAGAGAATCATCCCTTACTCATTTGGACCTTAGTCGTAATTCATTTGATTATGAGGAAAGAGAGGTCAGATTGATTTATCGTGACAGGTTTGGGGTGAGTCTCACCAAAACTCAGCTCAGAATTCTGTTTCTCTGCCTTCATCCGACGTTATGGCAGATTTTCACTTTCCTTCAAGACTATCCCGGCAGAAACTGTTTTCGCACGCTTTTTGCGGGTCCAACCCTTAACGAGCGCCCCCTGGGGCCCGACTCGCCTCCCCTCGTTGACTTCAACTGCGAAGAGTCTATTGGTCAGCCATTTTTAAAAACTCATGACGTCCAAATGATTTCTTTAGGTTTTCGATAGTAAACCTTTTTTGTCTGTATTGTATTAATATTAATTTGGTCATTGTAATGTCATAAAAAAAGCGCCTTTGCGACTGAATAATATTTGGTATTTTTGAGTCGAAACATTTTCGAAAATCATTTTGATGAAGAATTCACAAAAGTGGATTTCTTTTCGTTGAACTTTTATGGCGGAGATTTTTTTATAAGCTGATTGACTGTTTCGTATAGTGCTGTCTTCAAGTATTTCCTCGGATGCAGTGGAAATCGCAGATTTAAGAATTTCGTCGGTTTCAATTGAATTTTCGATCATTCAGTGAATTCTTTCCCGTCTGAATCGTCTCTGCGGCTAAACCATCCGCAATTTTCTTCATATTTTTCTAGAAACTCGTTGAAATTTATTAACTGGCTTCCGTCCAAAAAATGGCTTGCGCGTCTTGTGGAAAATTTTCATAGAAAAACGCCTTGACAACTGCTTTTAGACTTGCCGCAATGTTTTCATTCATTTTCTGCTTGGCAAAGTTCATCTTTTTCGAACGGCGCAACTTCGTTCCTCATCCCATTTGTGTCCATTTGGAAGCTCACATTCTCGGGCCTGAAAGTTATTTCTTTTCCGGGGGTTTAGACGTAATTTATGGACTCTTGTTTTGAGTAAAGGAAGGATTTCAGATTAAAAAAGGGCCAAAGATCAGCCCTCGGAATGCACTTTCCGAAAGTTATCCACTTCCTGTTATTTATTCCTCAGTATAAAGCTTCTGCTTTCTTTTATCATGTTGACTTTTTTTCCATTCACACCTACTTCACCATAAATAGAGACTTCATCCTACAGTAAAAATAAAGGCGAACTATTGCCATTCCTCCATTGATATTTATCCACGGGTAACAGAAACAACGCATTTCAAAGTAACAGTTACCGTTAACAAGACATTAACTGAATGTTAAACTATTGATTTTTATAAAAATTCTTATAAAAGGCTGAAAATCGCAATTTCCTTAACGAGGATCCATCCGCGAGAAAGTTATTAAAATAACTTTTCATTTTTACAGTTATGTCTGGCTGTTATCCGCAGGGAGCTGCAAATTATCAGAAAAGCGATTAAAATCCCTCCCCCGCCCTAAAAGCATCACAAAATGAATCAAAACAATTGAATACATTTCATTAAAAAAGAGCTTTGCGAAAAGGAAGGACGTCTTTATTATTAGAAATTCAAAAATGAATGGGTCATACAAATTGCCTGATTTCGAGCTTTCATCTCTTGGTTCTTGGCATATTTATGTTCTCTCCCAGTGTTAAGTTTGTTCTTGCATCCATATATCTTTCCACCCATCTTTCATTTTCATTTCTGCTTTTCCTTCTACCCTTTCTTCGGGCAGAATGCGAAAATACATAAATTATCCCTCACTTTTTTTTATTCTTCTCCAAACAATGGCGAATGATTTGTTGATCAAGAATTCAAAATGTATCTTAATTTCGAGAGAAAAAAAAAAATTTTTGAGTGGGAAAAATTTTCTTTTGTTTCCATTCGGGTTGCGGCACCTTCTTCCCAGACCGAAGGGAGCCTCCGCAGGGGTTCAAAGGACAAATATCACTTTTCAGATCTCACCCTGCGACACTTCTTTTGTCTTAACTTCTGAGGAACGCGTTAAGTTGATATTCAATCGTAAAAAATGTCTGAGGAAGCAGAAGATGGCTTCTAATTAACGTCGGTGCTTTTTGCGCCTTATTTTTTCTTTTTTTCAGAAGGTCAAAACCGTAAAAGAAAGGAATTAATAATTGGCCGTAAATGTCATAAAAAAAGAAGAGTAATTTTTTTGGAATTTGATACTCTTTGATTTCACTTATCTTCGCAGTTTTTCTTTAGCCTTTTTTCGGATATTTCAATGAGGTAAAGTGAATTCTAAGGTTCATGCCATTGCTTAAACACTATAGTACCGAACAAGGGTGTCAAACTTAAATACTAACTGGAGCAAATAAACAGTGGTTAACTTTAAGTGGGCCTTAATACAATTAAATTATTGTAAAAAATTAATGCTCAATGCTATTGCAAAAAATTAATGTTCATAGAAACAAATATCCTACGTTTTTTTAAATGGGACATCTTAATGATCTATACAGTTTATAAATTAATTTATTATAATTTTATACTCTGGCTGAATTTTTTTGACTGGGCCCACGAGTTTGACATCCCTGAACTTTGGCCGATTCATATCGACTTTTTAAACGGTTTTATTTAAATGAAAACTTTGAAAGCTGAGGCAAAAATTAAAATTACTAATTATCCCAAACCTCATACATAATGTCAATGCAATGATAATATTAACAAACCTGATCATTAATTAATAAATTGTTTGGCTTGCACCACTTGATTCAATGAAGAATATTGACTTTCTCATTGAAAATACTGGAATGAAATTTAAATTAGAAGCCTCTCTCTGAGGCTTATAATTACAGTTCATAATTTGTAAAAACATTTGTCAGAGCACAGATGAAAGGAAGAAAACCACTTTGAGGGCATTTTTATAAGGGCAGAGATTTGTTTGATAAATCACATAATTTAACAAACTCATTAAATTACATGCTTATAACTTATGTTTATAAATTATGCATTTTCCCAGTATTTTAATTTGTTAATTAATATTAAGAAACAGAACATTAGAAATCCTAAAGCTCTGCCATTAGAGGTATAAACAATGTATAAAGTTCAAAAAGCAGAATAAAATAAAATGACTGTATGAATCTATAAACCAGATTCACCCCTTACTGCCTGAAGTCCCTAATTACATAAAAAAATTATTAATTAACTCTAAGGTCATAATTTTTAAATATAATTCTCAAGTAAGCAAAATTATTTAAAGCCAATGCAGATGTGTTTGCACTGTTTCATGTTTTGTTTAGTTGTTTTTGAAATTCACATGTATTCAAAATATTTGAATATGTGTAATATACACTTTTTTTGAATAACCACTTCAGTGCGCAATCAGCACAGTTATGAAAAACTTAATTACTTGATAAAGGCCATAGGAAAAAGAAACTTATTAATTACATATGAAACAATTAAGGTTATTTATTTAAAAGTTTTTAGCCAGTATTCCATCTTTCTTGGCTAGCCTAGCGATACAATCATCAGATTCACCCATCCTTCTAATTGCTCCACAAATAGCATACATTTTGGTGGCATCTGTCATTCTTCCAGTTTGTGGATCGACTTCTGCAATATTGAGTTGAATTGATGCGTGATCCTTGGCATGTATTATTCTGTTGCTTGCAGAGCTGAAATAAATTGTTTACACCAAGATGTTATTCAAGTTTCAGAAAAAATCATCAAATGCTTTTCTGTCATTCCGGGCAAAATCGATAGGAAAAATTTTTACTTGAAGTTACTATTTGTAAACGGAAACGCTGGGCCACGAGTACATCGGCTATAAATTAAGAATGTTATAATTTCTTTCAAAGTTACATTACCATTTCCTCGGGCGGTACAAATCAACAAGTTCTCCGGCGTCGTTTTCCATTTTTTTCCTTTAAAAATTAGGAATTAATGCTATAATACTCTAGTTATTCAAACAAACAGAGCAGTCACTGGTTTATAACCTATAAATGCAAGTAGGAAAAGGAAGTAGCCATATTGAATTAAGAGATTTTTCTGATGCCACGACCGCGTTGTGAAATATAAGAGTACTTGTAACGGTCATTTTTGAAATATCTGCTTTCAGAAAAAATGGCAGAAAATTTTCATACTCCTTCGAAATTCAGACAAAGAGAAAGTGCTTCTCATCAAATGTTAAAAATTCCAGCTACACCATTTTTGGAAAAATTGGGATATGGTACTGGTAAGTAAAATTTGTATTGCTTTGGAACTTGATGCTCCGGGGCGTTAAGTATGCTAGTAACCGCATGCGATGCAAAAACCGTTTCTGAGATTTTGTAAAGCAAAGAATACAAAGGAAAGTACAAATGTGCAATTATCATAGACGACGCAGATTTTGGTCCTGGGTGGTAATATAAGATTTGCTTATTCTTTGCAATGAATTTATCGAACTTAATTTAAATTATTATTTTCATAATTCATATTAAATTTATGCCTGTTAATATTGCAGGTGTAAATGTATGGAAGCTCCAGCCATCTCCATCATCAAAGAACGCACATAGATCACCATGGGCCATAAAAAGTGTTCGTAGAAATATCAATGAGAGTCTGACAAATAAATTCCAGTCTTTATTAAAAAGGGAAGCAACTTTACTGAAAACTTTAAAACATGAAAACATTATTGGATTCAGAGGTTATCTAAAGTCTGAAGATGGACGGAATTGCTTGGCAATGGAAATTGGAGGAGACAGTTTAGGAAATCTCATTGAATCAAGACTTGAAAATGATTTGGGGCCTTTTCCTGCCCATATAATATTAAAAGTAGCCTTAAGTATAGCAAAGGCTTTGAAATATTTACATGATGAAAAGAAAATACTTCATGGAGACATAAAGTCTTCTAATATTGTCATTAAAAATGATTTTGATGAGATTAAGCTTTGTGATTTTGGAGTTTCTCTCAGCTTAGATGATCCCAAACTGAGGGAAAATTATGTGGGTACACCTATTTACAGTGCTCCTGAGTGTCAGGAAGGGGCTCAAGGACCCATCACTTCAAAAGCAGATATATTTTCACTAGGCTTGGTCTTATGGGAAATGATTGCATTGTACCCTCCTCACACAGAAGGTGGGATGTTTCTTAATCTAACAACCAGTGGTTGACTCTTCACTAAATGTTGAACATTTCATTTTCAGATTTACTAAATGAAGACAGCATTATCTCAGGAGAATCTTGCAGTCCAATGGATCTTGAAAGCTCTTTTTCTGAGGAAAACTATGGAACTCGTCCTTGTTTGCCTCCAGTAGAATTAGGTCTGGAATATGCCCCTGTCATTGGAGTCTTTTATGCTTGCACTGAACAGAATCCTGAGGATAGACCCTTTGCCTCACAACTGGTTGAGTGGTTGGAGGAAATAAACAATTATTAATCCTTTCCAATCTATACAGTGACTTGTTGCACTGAATTTCTGAAAGCAATAAGTTTAATTCATCAATCTGCACTACACATCACTAAGACTGAGGTCTTCCAATCACTCAATGACAATTACCAATTTTCCTTTAGCGATGGTTCGACGAAGCAAATTCGGCAATTTATCAGTTACTTCAAAAATGTCCTGAGGAAACATTCAATCCGTACTGCCCGAATGCTCCGCTAATTTTACTATTTTAACGAAAGGTATTACTCTCGACAGCAATCTCTCCTCGGCTTGAGAAAGCGATCTTATCTCTACAGGTACTGCCCCCGGATACATTGAGTTCCAAACGTCCAATCCGGTGGAAAACTCTTGACCTCCAACCATAACAAACTCTCAACATTCCCTTACCACGTTGGAAGATAATCAAGGGTTGACTTATCATGGCGAACCAAATATACTTCCTGGGGACACAGTGTTCTTGCAAATACCTCACAGAAGTCCCTATAAAAACTATTAATTGTTGCTTCAAAATTTAAAAAATCTAACGACAAATCAACTTTCCTTGGTTTGGCATCACGTTCCCTTGGTATTCACTTCATCCTCACTTTCACTCACAAACATCTTGAAAATATAGATTTTATTGTTTTAGGCGTGATTACCTTTCATCAAATTGTTAAAATTTTTGGACCCGCGTCCAATTGTCACTTTTATCTGAACGTTTCGTCCGCTTTTCGCCACGGACATCATTCGATTGTTGGTCGTGTGTGACGTCCTTTCTTGTTTGTCTTTTAGCAGGGACCTCCAAGTGTGGTTGATTTTTAGACCCATGTCCCTGTTCTGTAGTCTGAAAGTGTTTCTCTCTCCTACCTTGGCTATTGCTCTCATCTTCCTCATGAGCCTAATAGCCTCGATGATGTCGAATTCTTCTTTCCAAAATCTCTTGATGCTCATCTCGTTTGGACTGAACTGGCATTTGTCAAAGCAGTTCCTTAAGAGAGCTTTCATGTAGTCTCTTTAAGTTGACCAATACTTGCTGATCCATTGGCTGAAGGATGGATTTACTGTTTGTTGGCATGAACATCACTTTCATACTCCTCTTCAAGCTCTTATAGATCTTTAGGATGATCTGGAGCATTGTCCATTGTTCTTGTCTTCCAGGAATTTCTTCACACTGGGAGCAAACACCTCAAAGATTCACTCCTTGAAAATACTTGATTTCACCCAAGCCTAATCATTTGACTTCCAAAGAACAGGCAACCTGGATTTCATAACTCCTTGAAAGGCCTGGGATTTTCCGAGTGGTAGACGAGCATGGGATTCATCTTCTCCATCAAACAGGAGAGTGAGCCTATCCTTCATGGGTTTGTGCCAGGGAGTTTCTTCTCTTCCCTGTTTATGTAGGTTCTATTGGGCATCTTCCAGAACAGTCTAGTCTCGTCGCAGTTGAAGAGCTGATGAGGACTCTAGTCTTCTTCCTCGATAAATTTCCTAAATTCTGCTTCAAACTTCTCAGCTGCTTTGCAGCTGGCCACCACGTTGTGGATCCCAGTCCTCTTCTTAAATCGCTCGAACCATAATCTGCTGGCCTTAAATTCTACAACTTCTCCTTCAGTGAAGGAGATAAACTTCTGCAGAACTGAAGTCTGCCTTCTTCAGATCTTCATTAATTATCAGGGCCTTCTTGCACGGCCTCCAACCCACTGTACTCCAACCTGCCCCCGATTTCTGATCCGTATTATTATAGGGATCTCTGTGGGGAAAAGGCGACTGATCAAAAAAAATTAAACACTGATACGCGTAAAGAAGACAGCTCTATTCCTTCACAGCAAGCACTTCAGCAAGACTGACTCCTCTTAGTGCTTATCTCCGGACTGCAAACCGCTTGGTCAGCAAGTTCGGAGACAGTCGTTCTTACATTTCTCATTAGGGAATCCCATAACATCTTCCTAATGAGAAAGTTGTCTCTAAACTACCCTCTCCCAACCCCCAGACTGTTTTAATGGCGGCCGACGATATCCTTATCAATTCTTTTATGTGTTCCTTCTTTTGAGTATTTTTCTGGAAAAGGAAACCCAGGTATTTGAATTTCTTGACTTGTTCCAATTCCTTTCCCTTCCTTTTCCAGCACAGACTGTCCTTATAGAGTACTCCTTATTGAATTGTTCTTAATTGTTAAGTCCTCTACTTATAAACAAACCACCAAAAATTTCGGAGTTAAATAAAAAAGTGTAACAATAAAACCTGTGGTCTTAACTTTGATGTGTCTGTTGGTGCAAACATTTCCATAATTGTTAGAAAATAAAATTATGTGTGTTTTCACATGAATTTAATTGACATATTGTTAATAATTTTCAAATGAATAATTTTATTAAAATATTTTGATATTATTAATAGTTTTCAATACAATTATAAATCTAATATTTACATGGTTTTATATTTTATTAATTATATTATTACAAATCATACATTTTCGCTCACAGTTTTGGGCTGTAATGGTTTTTAACTGATTTATAACCGCTCAAACAATTGTGATGAGAAATAATATAATTATTATGATTCCACCACATATTAAAGCGATCATTAGTTTTCTCTGAAATATAAAAGTCAAAAAGAATCAGTCAAATGTTCACAGAGTTTTAATTGTAATAACTTCTTTAAACTCACATATCTGAGTTTCTTTTTCTTTTTGTCGGCGGATGTTAACTTCGCTTTCCCACTTTCCACCTTAACGAGATTTTCATCCACGGCTTTCTCCACCTCCTCCACCCTCTCCCCCTGGAGATCCACAATCAACGCCAATTCGTTGAACAGATTTCTTATTTCTAAAATTGACGACTCGATTTTCAGTATTCCGTTGTGTCTGTCTTCTGCTTCCCTCAGTCTGTATTTTTCTTCCATATCTCCGATGAGCAACTGAAATCAATCAAAATGCTTCAGAGAAAGTAAAAACAATATTTCCTTTGTGTTTCATCGAAAACCGACTCACATTGTTGGTGAAAATGGCGATTTTTCCCTCCTCCAAAAGCGTTTCGATGTCCGTGATTTTGTCTCCCTTCACTACAACAAGTCATTATATATTTCCCGGGACGAAAGGGTTAATTCAGTGTCACTCACCCTCCAGCATATCCTTCAGGATTTTCACCGATCTCTCTTTGTGCTGCACAAGACATTGCAAATAATCCCTAAGGATGTCGTTGAGCTCACTTATCGTCGTGTTCAGTTGGACGTCTTTTATCCTTTGGATGACCGAAACGGTTTTGGGGTCGGTGGGGGTGTTCTTCATCGCTGGAAATGGTGGTTTTTCATTTGAAAGTGAAAGGGGGAGGTGAATTAAAGGGTGAACTTACATTTTAAGTTCTTTCGAATGGTTTTGGCCAGATTTCCTATAACGAGTTTTTGCTCCTCTATTTTTATCTCCAATTCTTTTCCTGAAATTTGACCGTAAATTAACTTTCGAAAAATAACTTTTTGATATTTTGGGTATTTTTTCTAAAATTGACAAATCGTTTCCATGAGTTTTTTTGAGGTAAGGAAATCTGGTTCTTACTTCGACTGATATTAATCCACTTTTGGTTGTCGTTCAACAGCATTTTCAAGTCGTTTACTCTACTTTTTAAATCTTCTATTTCGAGTTTGATGGCTCTCGCCTAAAAATAATCCTTATTTAGAAACTGACATCGTGAATTTCTCAAACCAATCAGCACTCACATGTTCGAAAAAAGCGACCAATGGAAGGGACTTCTCCTTGACTTGATCTTGATGACTGTCCTGAGATTCCACGTCCTGAGAAAATAATTCGTAAAAACACGTCCGAAATAAAGGGTTAAGACAAAAACTGAATACTCACCTGCATGAGCAGTTTCATTTCTTGCAGTCTGTCTTTGGTCATTGTTCACTTCCGCATGTAACACTAAAGTCTCTACGAATGGTAACGGGCTTTGTTCAATCGTAACGGATTCTTCCTACATTTTTTCAATTTGTAAAAAACTGTTAATTAACGAACCTCGCGAAATAATTGAATGCGTCGCTTGGTCGAATCTAAACTGCACACGTTGAGGGAGATTTCCTCGTCGCCTGCAAACATGGGCGTACCATGGAAGTGTCCCTAGAGGCTCCTTTTCCTCACCTTAAATACAGTGAGGAATGAGGTTCTGCTTCAGCGATGGCGAATCCTCAAGTGAATCACGACATATGCACTCAAACACCGAGTGGAGACGAAAATCAGCAAGCTTTTATCCAGACTAGAATACTTTTGCAAAGAGAGAGCCGAAAGAGTTAAGGAACAGAAAGAACCCCCCGAATTCCGCCTATGGGAGGGACCGCAAAAATATTCTTAGATTATCAAAAGAAACGATAAGAAGTGGTTTATCTCGTAATTAGTCATTCTGCAGGTAATTCTTCATGCGGGGGCCTAACCTCAATCGCAATTTGGTGATAAGCTATTCGGGTGAGTGGGGAATCACCTTCAGGGTCATATTCCTCTGACTGTGATTCTCCATTTGGAAAAAGATATGTTGTTTTTGAATCAGAACCGCAAAAACAGTTCTGTTAGTGTTTCATTTCTTTAATTTTAAATAAATTTAGTCCTAAAATGTAAAATATTAAATAAAAGGTAAATAAATTCCTTTTTGACTGACATTAACAAGTAAATTACAATTCAAAAAATAACTGTCGGAATTTGCGGATCCCCCAAAAATCCCGGACGTATTTTCCACGCAGTCTGAACTTTTCATTATGTTCATAAATAATACGTGCAACAAATAAGGTTATCGTTAAAGATAATTATTAAAAGATTAGGGATCAACGGAAGTTATTTTGCACCGATTTGTTGCCAAAAATCAGCCATTAAAATACAACTATCCTGAATTTTCTTTAACTTAAGTCATAATGATTAACTCTAAATTTTCTTGTTTTATTTGATACATTCTTCATTCTATTTTTTAAGTCTAGTTTGTGAAAGCTTCTAACGTATTTTGGTCGTTTCTTTTAATTTTTAACTTTGATCAAAAATTTCGGTTTTTGCTGTAAGCACAAAATGGCGCGTTTTATTAGCTTTAGATGTGTTTTTCTTAAAATTTCTATTTGGTCGGGAGTTTGATTTGCATAAATTAAAACCAACTACTGTTATTTACAATTTTAAATTGCATACATAATTCCAATAAATTCAATTTTATATGGTAAATCAAGAGTGGGAAGGTTTGCGATAGTTTTCCGTTTTCGGGGCCCAATTCGATTTCGTAATAATAGAAGGCGTTGATTTGGTATTGACGCCATTCGTATTCTTCAAAATGAATGATGCACGTACGTATTTTTATCTTAATTCATCTTCTTAAATTTATTATTTGAGTAGATTTGAGTTATAAATTAACGTGGGAAAATTTTTGAGTGGTTATTTTTCCTTATATTATTATTATAAGTGTATTTCTGATTTTAACAGAGTACGGATACACTGGCGCTGGTGGTGGCGGCGGCGGAGGCGGTGGCAATTATGGCACCCAAGCCTACGGACAACCTCCTGCTGGGCAGTGGGGTGGAAATCAGGGTTACGGAGGAGCAGGAATGCAAGGAGGGGGGGGATACAATCAACAAGGTTACGGGCAAGGCGGAGCCGGCGGCGGCGGCGGTGGCGGCAATGGATCGGGATATGATCAACAAGGAGGCAACTATAATTCCGGTGGTGGCGGAAGAGGCGGTTACGGCCCTCAAGGAGGTGCCAGCAATTACGGAAGCAATCTAGGAGGGCCAGGGGGAAATAATTATGGCGGAGGAGGGGGAGGCTACAATGGAGGAGGCGGCGGAGGCTACGGCGGAGGAGGAAGTGGCGGTGGAGGAGGTTATGGGGGCGCAGGAAATTTTGGATCATCAGGGGGAGTTTACGGTGGAGGTGGTAATTACGGCGCACCACCACAAAGTGGCTATGGTAATTCTCATCTACTGATGTTATAACCCTTCATCAGTCGCAAATTCTTAATTGTAATTTGTAAATGTTTTCAGGAGGTGGTGGAGGAGGCGGCGGCGGAGGTCGTGATATGAACAGCAGAGGCGGAGTTGGATTTGGGTGAGTTTTCACTTTTATATTTTTCAAAAAAAATAGATACTAAGAGTTTCTCTGTATTTCATATTACCCAATCTGAAGTATAACCACATTAGTGTGTTTTGTCACACCAATTATCCCTCCTTGGGTTTTTTATAAAAAAAAATTCTTCAGATTGGAATCATAACAATTATTCATACTTAAGACAGACACATTAAAACCCCATTGGGGCTAAATACTCTTCATTTCAAAGTAGCCACTTCTTCAGCAATATGAATTAATTCTGGTATGTTATACAGTATGAAATTATGGGGATTATAAATATAAAACACAACTGCCAGTAATTTTTATGGATGGTTGCATACTATGATATTATTTAGGTTGAAACGAAAAGGTTTCCAAAGCTTTGACAAAGATGCATTGCTTAAAAATGCTCACTGAATCAGTAAAAGTCTAAAAAATGAATGTGTAACAATTATTGAAATGCTAAAAAGCATAAATAATGGCAAAGAGTATTTATAATTAAATTAATGGGGTGTTTTGTGTGTAGTCGAAATAAGTTTGACTTAAAATGGTTTTTGTTACAATTTATAAATTATGATTAGTTTCATTTATTAATTTGGTCTGAATCAGTGTTAACCAAAATTTCTAAATTAACAGATATTTTATTAAATTTTTTGCTTTTAAAAAAAATTAATATAACAAAAGGGGGTAACAATTCATTTTGATAACAGTTAAAGATCTTCAAAATGACTGAATAACATTCAGTTTTTTTTTCAAACTGGAATTTTTTAAGGTCACCTTTTCAAAGTGATCAAAACTGCTGTAATTATCTACAAATGAGTTAATTTTTTTTTTATTAAAATAATTAATGGTTTTATTTGATCATTGTAAATAAAACTTGTAAGTAATCATAATTGTGAAGGACTGAAATGAGTTGCTTTATTTTTCAAAACATTCAAAATTAATTATTTTTTTAATTTTTGTTAATTGCGACTGCATTTTAATTAAAATGTTGGGGTTGATTTTATCGATAGAGAGTTTTTTAAGTGATTTGGTTTTTTAATAGTCTTTTTCCAAAACTGTATTTTAAAGATTAACAAATCAGTTTTTAATTGGGTATTCATTCAGTGTAATAACTCCAAAATAACACAGTTTTGTAATGAAAAAATCAAACAGATGAGTAACAAATACTTTTATGAGTTTAAAACTTTACATTTGAATGAGGGTAAACAAATCAATGTATTTTTTTCTAAACTGTTTCAACCACTGATTCAGTGTGCAGACCATCAGCAGTGAAATCGCATTATGTTATTTAAACCCCATCAAAATACCCAAGGGTTAAAATCGGTTGACTGAGTTGAAATATTAAAATATCAGTGCTGCCATGTTATTACTACTGTTTTTAGTATAGCCTGCAGTAGGATAAAGGGGTAAGTGGTGCAGCAGTGGTGAATTCCAATGAATTTCCCAAGTGGACATAAAAGGCCCACCAATTTTAATATATATAAACGATGCAGAGGTGGCAGACATAATTAATAGGCTTTTCGAATACTTCATATGTTGAGTTTGAATGCTTATAGTGAGGGAGGGGAATTTTTTTTTTTAATGATTAGTTGATTATTTAAATTTAAAATTTAAAAACGCTTGACAGTCGAAGATGTTGACAAGTAAGTTGAACTTATTTAATTATAGGTGATATTTTTTTTTTAAATTAACATTTTAACGCATCAAGTGATAATTTTTTATATATATAAAGTACTCATAACCAATGTTCACAGTTTTTTTAAATATTCTCCGTGCGTAACAAAAGTATTAGGTGTGTCATCATATGATGTCTGTGCTTTGGACGTACTGCTTCTGATTGCTGGCTCTCATAAGAGTTTACTTCTGTTTTAGATCTGGAGGTCGCCCCGGTGGTTTTAATAAAGGTAATTGGCGCCAAATAGTATCTGTTTAGCGCCTTTTTAAGGTTTTCTTTATTTGGTATTGTAGTAAAAAAAAAAAAATAATTAAAAGGATAGAAAAAGAGCGAAATACAAATTCCGGGAAAAGTATTTCCTTTTCGTTATATGAGGGAGAGAATGTGTAAGAGAGTTCTTTTTCTGTAACACAAGTTTTTCTGTTACTTTCGTGAAAATAAATTACAACGGTGTTTATTACAAAAAAAAAGGTAATTTGTTGAGAGGTTTTCAAAAATTTGAATGGGTATTGTGTAAAAGCGCAAGGGTAGCGCTTAAAAGGTGTATAAAAGGTATAAAATATGAGAAGGGTTTTTGATATTAAACTAAAAATAGAGACCGGATTTTAGCACTGACAAATGTAAGTACAACGATTGTGTTAATGAAAGTGTCAAATCATACTTTCCCAACTGTCATTTCAGGTGATATTGTTATGAATTTTTTTAATATTAATATCTGTGAGTAAAACCATTCGGGGGAATGAATTTGTTCTGTTCTTTTAGGACCTTTTCTGAGGAGGAGAAAGTGTAAATTTTGAATCCAGCATGAATTTATCCTTTCACTCTGTCAGTCCTTTCCCCTATTTGTACCCTTCAGACTCAGACGTCTTTAATTAGGTAGTGATCTTTCCCACCGAAATTTTGGGTTACAGAGAAATCATTTGTGGGAGGTTCGCTTTTCGAAGAGGAGTTCGATGCCTGTTGAGGTGTAAAAGCGTATGAAAAGTATGAAAAGGCAGACACAAATATCCTTCACTTAACCTAATAATGAAAACGTTTAATTTTTAAAATGGTGGCATCGATTGAATTGACGTGCGTTGTTTATCAAATCAATCAAATTATAAGGTTTGTGCTTTTGCCCAATCCAGTGTATATTCAATTTTTTTTTTACATTTAGTGGGATGAGAAATTGGTAAACTTTGGTATTGTCGTTTCTAAATGCACATTAGAATTTGAGGGAGTTTTGGGTGCAGCAAATTGTCTTTGCACATCCCAATTATTTTTCACTCACCGCACACGTTTGGATTTGGGTATGAACTCGCCAAAAAGCAGTTTCCATGCTTTTGCCAAATTCTTAATAACCGTTTAAAGTAATTAGCAGTGAATGTGGTGTTACGACATGTTAAAAAATATCCACGTCGGAAAGTATAGCGTAAATGAAATAATGAAGTGGTTAATTAAATCCGGTCTCTACCAAAAAGCGTTCGACGATGGCGTTGCTTACGCAGAAGTGGCCAAATTCTGGGAAAGTTTGGGGTGTATTTTATGAGCTTCCTTCCGTTTGAGATTATCGTTGATTTATTAATGGAAGCACATATGTGTATGGCGATATGAAAAATTATAAACACCCTTGAAATTTATTATACTTAGTTTTTAGCACCGAAACGAAATATATTTCGAGATTATACGCAAAGTTTGAAGTAGGTAATGAGAGTACAACTGAACAGTGATTTGGGTAGTGTCGAAGCAAAGGCTTCACAAAAAGGTTTTTCATGGCAGTATTTAGTCCTTCAGACTTTTTCGATTTGAAATCTCGGACGGGTACTGCTATTTGTCACTGATACGTTTTCCATTACGAGAGTCAAAGTCTCTTTTTATTCGAAACAGTGAAAAGTTGTGTATTTTCTAAAACGATTCCCCTCTAATTAGAGCTTAGACTAATTAATTGTCGGTCCGCAGGCGGAGGCGGAGGTGGAGGCTATGGAAGTGGCGGAGACCTCATCGAGCAGGTTGACACCGTTTTCATTTCGGGGATGCCCCCTCACGTGACTGAGCAGGAAATCGAGCAGCACTTCGGAGCCATCGGCCTCATCAAGAAGGACAAGAAGACGATGAAGCCGAGGATTTGGATTTACAATGACAAAGTCACGGGGAAATCAAAGGGAGAAGCCACCGTCACCTACGACGACCCCAACGCGGCCACCTCTGCCATAGACTGGTTCAACGGTTAGTCTCCAAATAGTTGTCTTCCGGAAGTAGTTCGCAAAACCTCATGTATTTATTTGCTTTCCTCAGGAAAAGACTTCAAGGGAGCCATCATCAAAGTTCAAATGGCCACTCAGAAGTATAACTTCGGAGCAGGACGTGGCAGAGGACGAGGAGGCCCCATGGGAGGGGGCGGTGGTGGAGGCCGTGGAGGCGGAGGCGGCGGAAGAGGTTTTGGGGGAGGCGCCGGTGGCGGCGGAGATAGAGGTGAGAACGACGGAAACTTATTCGGTAACTCGGTGTTATAAACAAATGCATCTTCAGGTCCCAGAGAAGACCGCGGTGGCGGTGGAGGCCGCGGAGGAGGTGGCGGCGGCGGCGGCAAAAGCTTCGGTAGAGACGGAGACTGGAAATGCGCTAATCCGAGTTGCAGCAATACCAATTTTTCATGGCGGCAGCAGTGCAATAGATGCGGCGAAGACAAACCGAATGGACCCGGAGGTGGTGGAGATTGCGGCGGCGGCCCCGGCGGGGGTAGAGGTGGAGGTAATCATGGCAACATATGTCATGAATGAATTATAGCCAGAGTTTATTGTAAAATGTGATTAATTAGGTTTCGGAGGACGGCCAGGCGGTGGAAGAGGCGGCCCAGGTGGAGGCCGAGGTGGCGGCGACAGGGGTTTCAGGGGGGGAGGAGACAGAAGAGGACCACCCGGTCGAGGGGGTGGATCAGGTCGTGGAAGAGACCAAAGAAGTCGTCCTTATTAATCTCTTCGTGTAGGTTATTTTTTTTTTATTTTACTGAGTGACAAAAGTCTTTTACACTCTAAAGAAGAATTTCACTCATTCTCTAAATAATTCTTCAGATGCTTAAGGTAATTTTCGACGCTGTAAAACATTAGCGGCGGTTAAATAATTGGGTACTATTGTACTCATTTCACTTTCAATTTTTCTGTTGAAATGCTTATAGTGAATATTGAAGTTCTTAATAATATAATTCTATAGGTTTATTGAACAAAGTTCAGTTCACAATTAGTAAGTCCAAAGAGAATAAAAATGAAACGAGATTTTGAATATAAAAATCAAAATGTCTAGAATAGGTTTGCAAATCATCAAATGAGAAATCATTGGATTTCTTCTGTCATAATTAATATATTTTCTTAATTCCAAATAGTATAAGGCTTAGCAAATTACTCTGTATGTAATTTTAAATTAATTTTTTAAGTGACTAAAACTGTGCGCAGTGATCGAGCTAGTATTATTTTGTATTAATTAATGATGTGTAAACAAATAAAGTTTCTTTGATAAATTCGGTGTTTCGACTGTAATTCACTGAGGTGATTTAAATAAAGGAATCCATGAGTATAAAGTAACAACGATTAGTGCGAAAATTATACACAACTTTATTTGATGCCTTCCTGAACAACTTTCCACAGTCTTATTAACTTTTTTTTTTTTAAAAAGTACAAATGCTTTCACTTCTAATATCCCATGCAAAGATTTGATTGTTTACTTTCTCTTAAACATTTAAATTTGTGATTTTTTATATTTCCTTTTGAAGGCTGACAAATATTACACTTAATCCCAAAACCATCACTTCCTGTTACAGACAATTTTTTAGTTCTAATTAAATGAAATGCACATATTCCATAGGTATTGCTCAGGAACAACTTTCATTAAATAATTGTGATGAAGAGTAAAACTGAGGTTAAAACATTCACCAGTAATTAGAACTAACAAATACATATACAATAATTGAAAATATGACCCTTAACTACTTATACAACTCAAAAAGAACTAAGTTAACAGTCACTCAAATAAAACATATGTTTTCTTTTTAATCAAACTTATCTGTATTTTCTACCATTTTGACAGTAAAAACATTAAATTTAGGAATACATATTTGAAAAGTGGAAATGCAATCACTTATTTTTCGAGCGAGAATTCTGCCTTTGCTCCTGTAACAAACAAAAAAGAAAATTTGTTTATGTTATTTCCTGATGCAATTTCTCTATTATCTTAATATTTTGATAAGAGATTCATTAAATAATGTCAAGTGCAAAATTGCTAACAATTTTCCAATGACATTTTATCATTAACATTGATAAGACACTATTCGAAGGAAAACAATTGAGGAGAAAAAGCCAATGACTGAATGGGTAAATGTTTTGTTTTTAATTTGTTTACCTTTTCTGTGAGAATAATGAGGAGCCTCTTGAATATTCCAATAAAATCAACAAAGAGGCCAACAGAATGTGCAATGAAATCCCTGTCATTCATTCTGCATTTTTCCATGATTATTGTTGTGTCATAAACAACAAATCCACACATTAGAAGTAATCCAGCATAAACATTAATCTGTGATGAAAAACATTACTTTGATTAAACCAAATCAAAAAAAATAGTGAAAAAATAATTAAATATTTATTTACCTGATACACCCACTGTGATGCAAAGAAAATATTTGCCATTGATAAAAAGAAAAGGGTGCTCAAGAGAGTGGAAATAGGACCAGCTATGAAGAGCCAATATCCTCTGGTAGAAAATAAAACACTTAAGGTGAAGCAAGTAAAGATTGTAACTGTTCCTATTAATGCTGTCAAAATTATCCTGGGATCAATAGCAATGGCATAATTAATCAGGGGACCCAATCTCAGTCCTGAAATAAATATAAAAGAAAAATTTATTAGAATTAAATTCAATGTCATATATCTCATTTTAAATACCAAAGAGATGATGCAATCTATAAATTGTTTTCATTAAATTAAATCAAATAAAAGTTTATTAGTCAAATATGGAGCGACTAATTTTTCACTTGTCAGATTTCATTTAATTACACATATTTTATTGTATGTGTCAAGTGTTTATAAACATGTGATTGCTTATCAAGCACAGATCTGAATGCAGTTGTATCACTTACCAGCAAAAAAAGCAAATCCCAGCAAATAACCCAATCTCAAGTTGGTGTTTTTTCCATTGGGTGGAGTAAACTGAAGAGCAAGCAGTAAACCAACAGCTGGAAAGAGTGTTAATAATCCTCCAAACAATCCTGTGTAAATGTTGAAGTACACTCCGGCCGCAGCCGAAGCAGCTGACATCGTAAGGCATGCATAAACATTTCTCAAATGCTTGCGCACAGGCTCTTCACTAAAAAAAAATTTGTTATATAATGACCTCAAATAGTTATTAAATAAAAGTCACATATAACAACAAAAACTTTGTTTCAAACAATGACAATTTACGATGAAATTTTTGAATCCCATAATCAAAACAGTAAAATTATAAAATGTCTTGACAGATAAGGCAACATAAATGAGCAACAGAACGTAATAAAAGTGAAATTGAAACAAGGCCAAGATCCCACTAAAGTATTCTACGCGTTTTAGCAATTCAATGTATACTCACATCCTGTTATTAAAATTTCGCACAATTCTATCAAATGCAACCGCCATGGCGTTGAATTATAGACTAAATTTTCCTATAAATTAAATTACTTTTAACCGTAGACTTCTTTAGTGACTGGCGATTTTAGTATTTCTAAAGAACACGTAAGACGCAGGCCAAGACTAATGATATAGGAAATCCCGATAAAGGGCCCCGAAATTATGTTGGCAACAGTTGTTTTAAAACAAGTTGTTAGAGTAAAAGGTTGAAAAGTTGTAGGTGTTATATGTTATGTAAAAGATGTAAACGTAAAACAATAGATTAGAATAAAATGGGTAACACAGACACAAAGTTGAATTTCCGAAAAGCTGTGGTTCAGCTCACCTCTAAAACTCAGGTAAAATTAACAATTTTGTCACCATATGTCCACTGTAAACAATATTTCGTACAGTATTTTTTCATCGTAAGTGACTTTTTCATTGATTTTATTGTAATGAAAGGATATTTTTGTTTAGCCAATCGATGCCTCGGATGATAGTTTCTGGGATCAATTTTGGGCTGAGAATAACACGACCGTTAAGGACATATTTATGCTCGTGCCGGCCGCTGAAATTCGAGCCGTCAGGGAAGAAGCACCAGCAAACTTGGCGACTCTTTGTTATAAGGCTGTTGAGAAATTAGTTAAAGCCGTTGATAATAGTTGTAGAACGCAGCATGAGCAACAGACAGGTAATTTGGAGTATTTGATTTAAATTGCGTTAAGTTTACATCGATATTTTATTAATTTTGTTTCAATTTGCTCTAAAAAATTGAATGCTCTTTGATAATTTTCTTTTTTTCATATTTTAGTTTTAAATTGTGTTAGACTATTGACAAGGATTTTGCCTTACATATTTGAGGATCCTGATTGGAGAGGATTTTTTTGGTCAAGTTTGCCAGCTGGAAATTCTCAGGAAGAAGAGGGATCTGTACCTTTGGCTCAGTCTTTAATCAATGCCGTTTGTGTGAGTGCTGACATATTAATAAATACATACAAACTTAAAATATTGAGGCACTTAGATGTAAAACATTATAATCACTGTTTGCACTTTTAGGATCTGCTTTTCTGTCCTGATTTCACAGTGATAGGTAATAGAAAGTCTGGACCTGATAAGGCTGAGGATTTATCTGCAATAGACAGTTGTGAATACATATGGGAAGCTGGAGTTGGTTTTGCTCATTCTCCACCCAGGCTGCCTCAGTATGATCTGGCCAGGACAGAACTTCTCAAGCTTCTCCTCACATGTTTTAGTGAAACTATTTATCAGCCACCTTTGGGTTGGTATTTTCTGATAAGATTTTAACTGTGGTGAAGTTTGAAAAAGTACATTGTCACCCAAAATTACAAATTCTTTTGCTTTTGTACACATTACAAAATTTTAAAAACTTATACAGTAAACTGGTTTAAAGGAATAATTTTAATTATATGTATATTATATTTGTAAGTTACATTTCTTGATTCATTTGAACTGTATTAATGAAGTTAAAGTACTTTTATAAATTTATTAAGTGCAGTTTTGCTGTTATATATTAATCTTATTTATTTTTTTGTAATTTATAATGATTTTTCATTCCAGAATTAAAAATTACACCCAATAAATGGATTCAATACGTCACTTCCGCTGAAAACAGACATGCATTACCAATGTTCACTTCCCTGCTGAACACAGTTTGTGCTTACGATCCCGTTGGTTTGGGAGTTCCATACAATCATCTGCTGTTCTCCGACACGGCGGAACCTTTGGTGGAAACGGCCTTACAGATTCTAATAGTCACACTCGATCACGATACCTCGCAAAGTGACGAAGTATGTCCGAAGAAAGTCCGAAGAAACCCCGTGTTTCTCGTAACGAAATGATTTTTCCCATTTCAGAATGTTTCTTCAGATAATTTGTTCATAAATTACTTATCTCGGATACACAGAGACGAAGATTTTCAGTTCGTTTTGGGAGGATTCACGAGACTTCTGAACAATCCTCTCGTTCAGACTTATTTACCGAATTCCACTAAAAAAGTACAGTTTCATCAAGAACTTTTGGTTTTTTTTTGGAAAATGTGTGACTATAATAAGGTAAATTATTTCGATTCGAATGTGGTACAGTGTTGGGAGAATAATTCTCATTATGTGATATTTTCATTTCAGAAATTTTTATATTACGTTTTGAAAAGCAGTGATGTCTTAGATATTTTAGTGCCCATTTTATATCACCTGAACGATTCGAGAGCCGATCAGTGTAAGTATAATGGCAGTTAGCGCTTTGGCTTTTTGCGAAGACGAACGTTCAATCAATGAAAAACTGTACGTCTGCTTTTGGGAATGAAGACTGTTTATATTTACAAAGTGTATTTTTTGATTTATAATTTATAGCTCGAGTCGGACTCATGCACATAGGTGTATTTATTCTTTTATTACTTAGTGGCGAAAGAAATTTCGGGGTTCGACTAAACAAACCATACACCGCAACGGTGCCAATGGACATTCCTGTTTTTACGGGGACTCACGCCGATTTGTTGATTGTCGTTTTTCATAAAGTAATAACGACCGGACATCAAAGGTTGCAACCGCTTTTCGATTGCCTCCTCACCATATTGGTGAACGGTTGGTAGACTCGATTGGAAATGCCCGCGCATCGACGGCCTTTTCATCGGGTTTTGTCTTTTGCAGTGTCGCCGTACTTAAAAACGCTGTCGATGGTGGCGAGCACAAAACTTCTTCATTTGCTGGAAGCGTTCAGTACACCTTGGTTTCTTCTCTCTGCTCCGTCAAATCATCACTTAGTTTTTTTCTTGTTAGAAATATTTAATAATATAATTCAGTATCAGTTTGACGGTGAGGAATTATTTATTAATAATTTTTTTTTTAATAAAAAATTATACAAATTGGATAAGTGTTGGTTGATTAAGATTTAATAATCATAAAAGAGATTTTTAGAATTAGTTTGTAAAAATTAGGTAATGTACAGAAAGATTTTGTAGGTTTTGCCAATTGTGTAAGGTTTTAATGAGAAATTATTTATTTCAGGAAATTCTAATTTAGTTTATACAATTATTAGAAAACGACAGGTTTTCCACTCTCTGGCTAATCTCCCAACGGACTACGGTTCGATAACGAAATCATTAAATAAAAAATCAAAGCGTTGCTTACAAAATTCGACCAGCAGCGACAAAGGCTGCTCGGAAGGACCCAGCATGGAGGGCTCCAAACCGGCCTTGCCTGCAGAGCCAGGCACCTTAAAAGCTTCCCTCCTGGACACTCCCGGTGGGCGTTTGTCTTCACGGACTAAATTACTCCTCCATTTGCTCCCGTTATAATTGTGCTCTCCTCTTCAGGAATTGACAAAATGACGGAAAAAGAATCCGCTCATCCGGTGAACTCTGTCTCGCATCAGTCGCAGATCGCCAATCACACAGTGGAGGATTTGCCTTCGAGAGAGGACGCCACCGATGATGAAGTCTTCACGGATCAGACGGAAAGCGGAGGAGAAGCAACCAAATCCAAAACCTCGGTATGGAAAATGAAGAATTTAAGGTATATAAATCACGGAAAAAAGTATACATTTCCTACTTTCTTTCAGGCAAACATTCCCGGTTCTTCAACACCGACTTCCCCCACATCGCCCACTTCGGAATCGCGACAGCTGCCGAGAGCAGTCACACAGGTTGGAATCGGTTGCATCTCAAGAAGAGTACTGTCAAATTAGTAATTATTTAATTAAAACTAAGTTGGTATATTTCAGAGGGGAGGACTTCGGGTCAGCGACGAAACCGTTCCCCAAAACTCCTCAGTTTGGGCGCCCACAGTGGAATGGGTTCAGTCGTGGAAATCAAAACTTCCTCTTCAGACAATTATGAGGCTGTTACAGGTGTTGGTTCCACAGGTGGAGAAGATTTGTATAGATAAGTACGTAATGTTTCTGTTTTTATTGAGGTTCAGCAGTGATTTCCAAACTGCGAGACAAATTATGCGGCTGTGGTGTTATAATGTTTTATGTATTGAAATTATGTATTGTTATTCGTAATTGATTGCTTCCTATTCTTATAAATAACCCATTGAGTGGCAGACAAATTGAGAGCTTTGGCGAGGTTTTATTTTGAAGAATACTTATAATTATATATAAAATATAATTATATTAAGTTACTCATACAATATTGTAATGGCATTTACTGCAATTTCTATTTTAAAAAAAAACACTACCAGATATCTCGTAGCTGGTGTCACTGTATCAAATTCCTATGCTGAAATTTTTGCATAAAATTACCGTATGAGAAATTTCTGTATAAAATTACTGTATGAGAAATTTATGTATAAAATTACTGTATCATAAATTCCAATACGAGATATCTCGTAGCTGGAGTTACTGGATAAAATTCCTGAGCTGAAATATCTGTATAGAATTACTGTATAGAAAATTCCACTGCGAGAAAGTAACTCGTAGTTGACGTCACTGTATAGTATTTCTGTACTGAAATTTCTGCATAGAAAATTCCATTATGAGATAACTAGTAGTTGGCGTCACTGTATAATAATATGATATTTCTGTGCTGAAATTACTGTACAGAATTACTGTATGGAAAATTCCCCTAGGTGATAACTCGTAGCTGGAGTCACTGAACAAAATTTCTGTGCTGAAATTTCTGTATAAAATTACGGTATCAGAAATTCCTTACGAGATATCTCTTAGCTGGAGTTGCTGTATAGTATTTCTGTTCTGAAATTTCAGTATGGAATTACTGTATAGAAAATTCCACACTGAGATATCTCGTTGGCACTCAATGGGTTAAGTATTGTTGTGCAGTTCGTATTGTTATAATTAAATATTGTTATTTTGTCTTATCTTTTGTAATATTTTATGAAATGGAAAAGCGGTGTTACGATTAAGTATTTTTGAAAGAGTTGCAGTAAACTTAAGTTTGGAAATCACTCGTTGAAAAATTTTACCCTGGGGGTGCAGGGGCAGTTTAGACTAAAATTACTCCGTTCAATGTGTGAATTTAGAGCTGTAAGGTGAGCTTTTGTGGGTGATTAAATTTACGCTCCTTTTCAGGGGATTGACGGACGAGAGCGAAATTTTGAAGTTTTTACAACACGGCACTCTGGTGGGCCTTCTTCCGGTCCCTCACCCCATTCTGATCAGAAAATACCAGGCAAACGGAGGAACGACCGCGTGGTTCAGGACGTACATGTGGGGCGTCGTGTACCTGAGGAATGTCGATCCGCCCATATGGTACGACACCGACGTCAAACTGTTCGAAATCCAAAGAGTGTAACGGGGAACGCGGCATCTCGAGTTTGAACCAGCACACAAACTTTTCCTTACTCTCACAGTTTTCACAACTTGAACAGTAGTCGCTTTCAGTTTGAGTGTCGACGTCAGTATGTTTTCCTAACGGTTCACCGAATCTCAGATTAAAGGGAATGAAAGTGACGTTGGAAGGACACTTTAGGTTACTTCTACAAAGAAATTGAATGCGGGAGGTTGCAATCAAATGGAATTAAATTTCCAAAAGGATTACATAAATCCGTTGAATAATAAAGTCAGTGATATATCAAAATGGGAGGAAAACCTTCCGGTGATTTATCACGACGACTCTTTTGTTTATTCGAGGAGACGATCATCTTTAGTTTTACAAAACTAAAAAAAATGAGACCAGAAGTTTTAAAAGGGATTTTTTTTAATTGAAAAAAAAATTGATGGTCCTCACCTCTAAGCCATTTTACCCCGAGACTTTGAAATTATCAATATCGTTTTAACTGCTTTAACTTTGAAAAAATGGAGTGCTTTTAAAATCAAGTGATTAAAAATAGAAATTATTTTATATATAAGTTTTGCTAATGGCAAAATCAACTGAAAGGCTTTTTCTATTGATGTAATTTATTGTAATAATCTGCGTAAACCTTTCAAATGTAAGAATGCAAATGGCTTTTGACTTTTATTAAAAAATTTATCCATTAAAATATATTTTAAGAGTTGGAAGTTAATTTATTCTTTGAAAACATTACAATTGTGGTATTGTTCATATTTTGCTTACGGAGTATTTGTCATTTGAAACGGTCAAAAGCCGAAAAAGTCATAGAGTAATAAACTTAAGAAAATTTCAAGAAGAAAAACGTTTATTGTATTTAAAGTTTTGGCTAAGGTTAAATCATTATTAAATTTTGATTTGGAACATTAAATGAAAAATGTTATCACTGTGGAGTCACATTAAACGTTGGGAAACTAAAACTCCATTAGAGACTACCTAATGGCGTTTTCATAAGTTGGCGGTGGGAAATCAGCACATGTGTTCGTCTTAAGGGGCAGGAGAATGGCGATGTGGTAGGGCGGCGGCGGCTGCTCGAATTCCAGAGGCGTTCTCTCCTCTGCTGACGCTTGTTGGGAAAGGTTCGACATCGGTGATAAGATTAAATCTCTTTGAGTGGTCACGTCGGGGATTTCTATTTCTACTGCTGAAAATCAAAACAAATTTGATTTTAAAGCGGTTGTTACACAGACTTTAATCTGTTGAGTGACCGAAAAACAAATTTCTGCCGATAATGGGAAATGCAGGCATATCACGCTTTGGTTTTTATTACTCCACAAATGGGTTGAGATTAACAACGGAGTATTAAAAGTTGTCCCCTTTTAATTGAAAAGAAGAAGAAAAACAATACCCGAATGTTGATGGTGAGGAGGTTGAACGTTAATGAACTGTTGTGGTGCGCTTCTTTTACAGACAGTTAAAATGCAAGAGACCAAAAGTCCCACACTCAGTGCTCCCAGAGTGCACAGCAAAAGGATTTCAAAAGTTCCCTGAGAATGAAGAGATACAAAATCTGTAAAAACCCCAAACATTGAACACATCATAACCGAAGAAATCGAGTGTACCTGATGGTCCATATAAAATTTAGTGGCGGCTATCGATATCGCTGTCAGTCCGAAGGAAGCCCACATTCCGTACTTGGTCAGGCCCCCAAGTCTCATGAACTGAGCTTGGGGCACAGCATGCACAGCCCCATCATAAGGGGGCTCCACGTACACCACGGGGGCGTCCAGTTCCGACGGAGGGGAGACGATTGCCTCGCTCACTGGTTCAGCACTGCAATTTCGGGATAGTCGGGTGAAAAAGACAGAGACAGAGCCTCGGGATGCGGTACCTTAAATCGGATGACTGAAGAGTGGTTTCGTGACTGGTGTCTGCTCTCAGCTGTGGTGGGGACTGCTGATAGGACCTTCGAAATTGTTCGGAAACAGTTGAGCTTTCTATCGACTGAAACCGACTGTGCACCGGGGTAATCATAGATTTGTTCCTCCGTCTTCTTCTTCTACCTGAAAACCGTTAATTAACCGATAAAAGTCAGAAATCATTGTCACTTTTTAAATTCCAATGATACCTGAGGCTAAAGATGCAGGCACCCCATGCCTGCCATTAAAGCCGCAGGCCTGACTTCTTTTGTCGATCCAAAAATGCATGAAAATTAATTCATATCCAAACTCAACAATTTCATTTCCTCCATTTTGCTCTCTTCTCACTCTTTCCCAACCGTCTCTGAAATTAACGATTTAGTTTTATTTTCTGGCATTTTTTTTCCAAACAAAATATATAAATATCATTTGGAGAATAAATTTTCCATAACATACCAATTTTCATTCATTCTCCGATCAATATTAGATTCTTTTCTCTTTGGAATAACCGGAAAATCCATGAGTAAATCGGGTGATAAAGTAAAAACCATAAAGTAAAGGTTCTCGCGGATTACGATGTCGAGCTTAGAGAAGCCCAAACCGCGAAACGAAACATGTCGAGCGAATTTTCATTAATCGTTGCACACCATTTAATTCTTTTCTGTGAGTGTTTGAATGTGCGCACTCGAGAATCTGCAGGACGAATGTTACACGCAACCGACTCCGGGGTCGATCAGCAGCGATGCGCCATTTTGTTTTGCTTTTTATGCGGGCGAACAATTTTGGATTTTTTTTTCTTCGTAAAAACATCACAGTTAGGCGAATCCATAACGGTCAAAATTTTTTAATATCTTCGCTCGCTTTTCGTAATGCTTTTGCTTTTCAATCATCCGTTAAATAAACGCAGGTTTTAATGATTTTACCGTTCGTTTATTGCAATGGAATCAAATAAAAATCTTATTTGAAAATGAAATCCAAACCTTTTATTTTTATTATCTATAATTCATTGGAACGTTTACAATTTAGTCTTTCTTAGGGAGTTTTTTTATTTGATTTTTTGCCAGTTTTCCAACATGAGCAAACATATAAATAATACGAAATTGATAAGAAGTCTAAAAACGTTTTTAATCATTTTTATTTATGAATGAAATCGTAAATGAAGCAAAAATGCGGACGTTAGAGTTTAATTTCATTTGCTGAAAAATATTACAGAATTCAACACGGGTTGTTTAATCTGAAATCCCAATGATAAGAAACTTTTATAGTCGAAGGTGTAATGATTTTTCCGTGACTGATATTTTCATAAACTTTATTACTTTCAAGAGTAAACTGTTAATGCCTTCGAAAACAGCGTTTCCTTTAAAAAAAAAAAACATGGACGAAGAGTTGAAAAGTTCGGGAATTCGTTATGAGAAATACAAAAGGTTTAGCTTTATTAATCGTTTTAATAGATGTATAATAAATGTTTTCTGCAGTTATATAATCTGGGGTTTGGTTATTTAAAGCAATATTGTTCCTAAAATCGTAATTTCCGGGTCTTCCTTCTCATGAGCATCGATGGTCGATTTCGTTCGGTTGGCGCCCTGCTGCTGGGTTGTCAACATTGTAACAAGTCGTTTGTTTTGTGATTTCCTAATGGAGTAAATTTATTTTTCAAAAAAAGCCGACATATTTTAGTGTATTTATTAAACATGATTCCAATTTATGATATAAATCCGGTAAAGTTCACCCTTACATTTCACATTCTGGTGAGTTTTTACAGTTAAACGGTCGTTTGGTTCGTTTAGCCGCGGGTGGATTTTTCGCATGCTGTCATATGAATTAAGAAGACGTTGCTCTTTCGCATGTTAATTTCGCTTTTTGGATTCTAAAGCAACGCATTATCGAACAATTAAAATTATTTGGGACGGAAAATAACTCATTGTTGGCTTTGGAAATAATTTAAAGGACAGTCACTTTCGACTGGCCTTTATTACACACATGGGAAAGACTGCTGCTTTTACGCACTGCAGTTTCCTACTTTGCTTAGTTACTCGATAGCTGACACTTTGTGGTTATTACGGTTTGAAATTGGTATATTTTGATCGTTTAATGAAGATACGGTTTTTAATTTATTGGCACAATATGTAATCTTTGAGTTAATTAGTTGTACAATGTGCGCATACTTCGTATGTGAATGCAATTAATTAATCGTTTTAAGTCAATTGCTTAAATGGCTTTTGTTAAAGAGATAAACACAGTGAATGTTAAGACAAAGAATAAAATTTTTCTTTGTTTTATCAGCGCAATTTAATTTAATTGGTATTAAGGTATTTTTGCTGAACTCAAATGAAAATATAATTTCTCTTTTTTAAATTTTTACACTTTTGGAAATATTTTGCTCGTTTTCTTTTTCAATGGGAGTTAATAATTTATTTTTAATTTTAGATATCTTATTTATTTAATAACCCAATTAATAGTGGGGCAGTCCAGTTAACACATGATAATTTGGATAAAACTCTGGGTAAGTTTTTTTTTAATGATTTTTAATCAGATTGAGTTCTCGTCTTTATGTTTTTCTGAGTTTAATTGAAAATGCATTTGAATTTTCAGCCACAAATGAATTAGTTTTTGTTAATTTTTATGCTGACTGGTGTAAGTTCAGCAACATGCTGGCTCCCATCTATGATGAAGCAGCAGACAAAGTCCACTTGGAGTTCCCAGAGTCTGGTCGAGTTGTGATGGGGAAAGTAGACTGTGATAGAGATAGCTCCGTAGCCTCAAGGTTTCACATAACCAAATACCCAACGCTGAAGCTGTTCAGGAATGGGCAGCCGGCCAAGAGGGAGTACCGCGGCCAGAGGTCCACAGATGCGTTTCTGTCCTTCATTAGGAATCAATTAGAAGATCCAATTAAGGAATTCACTC
Source organism: Brueelia nebulosa (assembly GCA_028293925.1). NCBI lineage: Eukaryota > Metazoa > Arthropoda > Insecta > Psocodea > Philopteridae > Brueelia > Brueelia nebulosa. The sequence continues at coordinate 178,720 of JAQIBA010000091.1, forward strand.
AGTTGAGTGAGTTGAAAACCATAGATGGGAAGAAAAGGGTTGTCATCGGCTATTTCGATAAGAAAGATGTGCCAGAATATAATATATTTCGAAGAGTGGCCACCAATTTGAAGGAAGACTGCCAGTTTTATGTGGGATTTGGGTAAGAACTTTGTTTCACATTTGTTTTTTTATTTTTTAACTCAAAATCCACTTTTCTTTGTATTTATTGTTATTTATTGCTTCTTTGATAGTTTAAATGCTTTTTCTGAGCTTAAATTCAAAATTAATTGCTTTAGAATAAATAATAAAATGAGATTATACTGTATATGACACAAATCTCATCTCATCATTTTTTCCCTATGTTCAACATGAACAAAATTATATGTAATTGGTATGGCTGTGTATTTACAACTCAAATGATATCTTCTAACCTTGAAAGTGCGAGTAAACCATTTTAGCAACTTTCTTGCACCCAGTAGAATTCAAATGACTGAGTATATAATAATATAATAATAATAATAATAAAATAATAATATATATAATTATAATAAAATAATAATAAATATAATATAAATAAATAAATAATAATAAATAAAATAAAATAAAATAAAAATATATATAATAATAAGAAATAAATATAATATTAATAATTAATATAAATATAATAAGAAAATAATAATAATAAATATCATATAATATAATAAAAAATAATAATGTAAACTAATGGCCTGAAGAAAACTAAGATGTTTCCGGGCCTTAATATAAATAAAAAAAACATATAAAATAATAATTTGAATAATATAATAATAAAATATAATAATAATAATAATAGTAATATAAAATAATAATATAATAATAAAAACTGATAATACTCAACCATTGGGCTCTAATGACCAACAAAAAAGTCTAAAAACCACAGAAATTCCAAGTAAATGTTAGTTTTAAGTGCTTTATTATGTTTATTTATGTGTTATGAACAATATATGAGGTTGTAGATGAATTTAATTGAGAAATAAGGGTGTTATTGGGGAGGTGTTAGGCCCTTCTAGGCATACTAAAATTTTTCTCCACCCCCTTTGGAATGTCGGAAAAATTTTCTCACCATCGTATTCCATGGGAAAATTAGTTGGGGAGTGACGTGGTGGGTTTCAAAAGGTCGTTGTAGTGTGAAAAGAGGAATTGAGGAGGATTTTTCCTTTTTCAGTGACGCCTCGAGGCAAATGCATCCCCCCGGGCAGCCAATAATTGCGTTTCGACCGGACAGAGAACGTTCCAACGAAGAGGACGAAACATTCACGGGAAACCTCCTCAGCTACGACGAAGTCAACATTTGGATGTCGGAGAGATGCGTTCCCCTCGTGAGGGAAATCACTTTTCAAAACGCGGAAGAATTGACGGAAGAGGGACTGCCTTTTCTCGTTTTATTTCACAAGCCGGACGACCTCGAAAGCATCAGGAAATTCAACGATGTAGTACGGCGGGAGCTTCTCTCGGAAAAGCGTGAGTGCCCCAGAATGAGCTTTCGTTCTCTTCCCGGACAGAGTTTTCAGGTTCAGAGGTTTCGCTCTCTCCCTTTCAGAAAACATAAACTTCTTGACCGCCGACGGCGTTAAGTTTGCTCATCCCCTCCATCATCTCGGGAAGGGCGTGAGCGATCTTCCCCTGATCGCGATCGACAGCTTCAGACACATGTATCTGTTCCCGGACGCGAGCCAAATGGACGTTCCAGGGAAGCTCAAGTCATTCCTCATGGATCTCTACTCCGGGAAACTCCACAGGGAATTTCACTACCGTCCAGAGGAACACATGGCTCCTCCCAGCGTTCCCAGCCAGAACAGAGTCAACGCCCCGACCACTCCTCCCGAGTCGACCTTCAAGAAACTGGCGCCTTCCAAAAACAGATACACATTACTCAAAGACGAATTGTAATTCGCCCGAGGGAGAGAGGGGGAGCGAAATTTCTCAATGTAATATTTCACCGAATATATGGGCCATAAATGCGCGGGGTGATAATTAATTAATTAATTTTTTTTTTTCTCGTAATTCTCTGCAATATTAAGCGTCGATCGTGTGAGTTACTGACGTTCGTTTACATAATATTGTAACCGTTTGCGCCTTCCTGTATATTTCAGTATATATTATCAATTTTAAAAAATAATTTTTTTTTACAGTTTTGTAGTAAATAATGAATTTTTCGAAATCTTACCTTAAACTGCGGTGATTCCTACAAAAACAATTCTAAATCCATTTCTGCTGGAAAGAGCCGATTTGGGATTTTCCCATATTTTTCAAAACTGAGATGGATTTGCTGAGAGTCAGCATTCGTCTAAAATATAGCGATGATAGTGTTAAAAACATTATCCTGACCGCAATCAAAAGGTCAAATTTAGTCTCCCATTGGTCATTTTCAACCGTTTTGTCTTTTTCAAATAGAATGAAAGCTTTCAGTTAACGGTTGAATAATTAATTCAGATAATTAATTCTCTCAGTTAATCACCGCTTCATAGCATAGTTTTGAGTTTCTTCCCTTTCTGTCAAACTCATACGGTTTCTATAAAAGCCTCTTTTCGGGATTTATACTGAAAGAAATTAACCTGTGATACCGTCTTTTAGTGATCGTAACTCAATCAGTCGGAATGAAGTGAGAGTTGAGGATTGTCAGCTTCAATTCCCATCCTAAACTCTAATCTCATTCCGCGTAATTATATTCGCTTAAATTTGGGAGTATCGAAATTAAAAACACTGTAAGTTTTTGATTGGTTTTAAAGCCAAGGGCCGATGAAATTCTTCGTTTCGCAAAAAAAAGTTGGTCAAACTAAAGCTCTGTAAATATTAGTGATAAAGATCGAAAAAAAAAATGTATATACAGTGTCGATGCGAAATCCAAGACAAAAGTATTGTCGAGCATAGTGTAGTTTATAAATTTTAAAAAAAATTGGTTTTATAAAAATACATTCGCTTTATTAGTTTTTCTTTAATTAAAACAATTTACCGAAATATTTGGCGTTTTTTTTTTGGAGGAAATGTTTTTTTTTTCAAAAGGTATTTTCGACTTCCATTCCAAATGAGAGAGACTTTAAGCAGAGATTAAATTAAGTTCATAAAGGGTTAAAATTTATTGGGAAATAAAAGAAACATGTTTTTCCTTCTGTTAGATCGGCATAATACGACGGATCTAAAAGAATGGTACAGTAACTTAATTGAAGTGTTACACTTTTGAAAGGAAAATAATTTACGAGTAAACCCTTTTCATTGTATTTTTTATTTATTAAATAAAAGGAAAATGTTAATTATTAAATAAAAAGAAATACTTAACTAATAAAAAATAAGTATGGAAAGAAAATTCAGCAGTTTTATAGAAGAAATTAAGTTTTATTGCTGCGTTTCCGATCTGAGTCTATCGCTTAACTGTGTTCCATAATGTAAGCAGTGTTATAAGAGTTAAATAAGCCCTACGGAAAAATGAAATGGAACAAATTCTCACATCATTTGTGAAATTAAAACAAAGCTTTTTCGAGGAAAAGAAAAGTGAACGCGAGCAAAACCCCTTTAATTGAAACACTTTGAGCGGATCCGTTTTTATTGCAACCATCCGTCCTGCAGCAAAACACACAGAAATACTCCTCCTTGCTCCTGTCGCACCCATTCATCCCCAAACCTTTGTTCACCATATCGTCTTCGAATCCGCAAGGCCCCAGCCCGCATTCCCGCTTAATCACTAACCCTTTCTCCGCTGTAATTACAAACAAAGTGAGAGAGAATCTCCTCTCTAATGGCCGTTCATCGGCATTTCCTTACCGTATTTCGATATGTGTGTCACACAGCGATCCGCCACTCTCGGGCAAGGTTGGAGGTATTCGGGACCGCATTCTTCACTTGAGTTCTTGATGCATTGGTAACAAGTCAAGTTTTGAGTTCCGGATGAAACTGTAATGAAAATGTCTTTTGTCTCTTTCTGGTGTGACTTATTAAGGCCGCGAATGAGCCCCAATTTTGGAATCTCGTCATCCATCAACCGCACCCTAATTAATTATGAATTAACTAGGACAATCCAACCTTTACCTCGTAAAAATATAATAATTAATTAAAAAATTAAACCTAACCATTAAAAACTAAATCTACTATAAAAAAATTATTATATCGGAGTACAAAATGTAAAATAATAAATTATTTAAGAACTTATTAAAGTGATCACTATTAAGAAATTAAATCCAGGCTAAGACCTGTACTTTAATCAATATGAATCTACTCTAATTAATTAAAGAAAATATAATATATAATATAATAATTTAGCCTTATCTCGCCCGAGGGCATTAAGGGAGTATAAGAAACAATCAAAACAAAGTTATAAATTACGTACAGATCCAAAGATAAACAGTTATAACTTTTAAAGTAAATAAAATATGCAGAATTAACAAATTAAATATGAAATTTTAAGTTAGATAAACAAAACATTAAGTAACGTAGATTAAATAAATATCATAACAAAAATTAAATAAAATCTTAACGGTCAATAACTTAAATATAAATTTAAATGCTAAATAAACCTAACGTTAAGTAACATAAATTCAATTAAAAACATAACATAAATTAAATAAATAACATAACAAAATAATAAAAGAAAATATATAAATATAAATAAGCAATAATATACGCAAAATAACGGTCCAGCGTTTCCAGTAATTTTCTCCCTAATATTCTAAACAAAAACTCCTACTAACCCCGCAATTACTGGAAAATTTTCTTCCAAAAAGTGCTATTGCTATTAAAATAATTAATTAGTCATTATATAGATTACATAATCAATCATAAATCACTTCTTCGCATTTTTAAGTTTAAAAAAACAGTCAATTTGGGTTTTTGAACCCTCAAGTTGGCAACCCTGGAATGGTCAACGGTCAACTGCGCCCTCTGTTATGGTTTTTAAACGGTTTTATTTTTTGTTGATTTACCAACGATTGTCTTTTTCATGAGACGATGACTTCCAAAGAATTCAGAGTTTCCGAGCGAACAGATTTTCTACATAAAGACTTAGTGTTTCTTTGTATTAACGAGCTGCAGTGAAATTTCTGAACAGATTTCTGAACAGTTCACCTGACCGAGGCCCGTTACAGCCGGAGAGTACAAAATATCTTTCAAAGGAGGCAGTGAGTTAAAAAAGGTTTTAACCGCTCATTTTCCAACCCCCAGGCCCTCGAAAATACATTTTTGATTTGGGAAATTTAAAACTCCCTTTCCATAGATCAAAAACTCATTTCTCATTTTAATAAATTTTCACCTGCCTTTCCACAAAGTTCGCGTGCTGCTGTTGGCCTCTGTCATTATATAACTCTCCCACCGCACCTTTCCCTTTTGATAATTATTTTTATCCGTGAAAGCAACAAAGCAAAAGAGGGAATTTCATTACACCCCGTGAATAATGAATTTCAGGGTTTCGATCAAGCCATGTCGGTCAGCAAACTGCGCCGAGTATTCAGCTACGAAAAGCACAGAACTCGAGAAACCCTTATTTTTCCATCGGGGATGTAAGTGTGCCAAATTAGAACGAGAGGTGACAACGGTTTTTGTATTTTGTAACGTTCAAACATTTCAGACGGAAGAGAGAAATCACGACGTCTCGCGAGCACTCACCTGTCAGCGATGCCACCTCCAACAGCAGCAGGTGAAGGAAGTTCATGGCCGAAGCAACATCTCATCGAGTCGGGGCGAGCTCATCAAGATGTCGTCTCACGAAAGGGTGAAGGCGAACTGGTCTCAAATCGAAATTTCTCCTGTCGGGCGAAGAGAGCATGAGCTGCTGACGGTTACACAGCTGATATTTTCTCTTTTGTTATCCCCGAAGCTTTTCTCATTTGACTTCCGCTTTCCCAAAACGGTGTATTTCCAATTATAGAAATTTATTTTTGCAATTCTATTTATGGAAATATATATATAACAGTATGATGCAGTGAGAGGGGAGTTTAAATGAATTTCACCACTTAATACATTTACTGATAACGTTTATTAAAAGAAATTCGGACAATTCAACGCCCTCACTTTGTATCGGTTGTCTTTATATTTTTTTCTTTCTCAGGGAATCATCACAAAACGATAACATTGAAAAGGTTCTGCCGAAGACAAAGCAGATAATGAGAGATAAAAAAAAAACATTTATATTTTAACATGAAGATAGGCATACATTAAAAACCGTATAAATTAACACTGGAATATATACAAGTATAAAATGTAACATAATTTTAGAAATAAAATTAATTTCATTTGTGTGTGAATTATTATTTTTTTTACTTTTTCCCTTCAATCAGTTCATCGCAGATGGCGGTCAACTGTTGGTTCTCTTTTATTTTCTGTTCCAAAGACTCCTGCAAAGCTTCCACTTTGAGTTCCGTCTTCCTGAGCTGAGCCCTCAGCCGAGCGGATTCCTGGCTGTGACCTGCCTTCATTTCCTCCAGCTCCTCCTGGATTTTCTCGAATTTCGCCAGGGCCTTCTCCTGGGCCTCCTTCGCCCTCGCCTTGAATTCCTCCATCTTCTGCGACTGCTCTGCTATCGTGTTCCTGTACATGGCTTCGTTCGCTTTCAGGCTCACTATGGTTTTCTTGCTCTTCTCGTATTTGGCGTGGACGTCCGTGAAAGCGGCTTCCGTGTTCTGAAGATGCGTCATGTACGAGTCCTTCTCCGTCGACAGCGCCGATATTTGCTTATGATTTTCCTCTTTCAGCGTTTCCAACTCGGTGGTCAGCTTCGAAATCACATTCACGTACTCCTCCATTATGATTTTCAACTGGTTTAAGTTTTGCGTCTGCTCCTTTATTTTCTTAACCAAAGACTTTTCCCTTTCGTTCACCTCTTTGACTCTGTCCTGCAGGAAACAGTTCTCTCCCGTCAGCTTCGCCACCTGACTCTCATACTCATCCATTTTTTCCCTGTTAGCGCGTTCTCTCTCGGTGTACAGATTCTTGAGGAAGTATATTTCGTTCTGCAATTCGTTCAGTTTCTCCGTTCTGTCTTTCGATTTCTGCGAGAGGGGAGTGAGGGGAGGAACTATGTCCTCGGGTTTTCTCTGCGGGGAAATGGACAGCAGTCTCTCGCAAACGTTCGGGTCTTCGGCGGTCGGGGGCGACTCCTCTTCCACGGGGAGGACCTGTCCCTCCTTGGTGAAATCGATCAGACTGTTGGGGTTGGGCTGCACGAGGGGGTCGAATTTCACGTACAGTGACTCCCTGCTCAAATCCCGACCAGTCGGCTTTCCCTGGATGGAACTCAAAAAGTCGAAGCTCTTCGGGGACAAAGAGTTGACCGGTCCGTCAGCTTTCGTTTCGCTGTCCGGGGGTTTCAATTCCCCGACTGAAAAGCTTTCGTGAATTGATTTGTCGAACTGTTCGCTTGCTCTAAGAATATCACTGCTGAGCTTCATCAGGGATAAGTCGTCGACGACGGTGCAGACTTTTTCAATCTCGTTCGTCGAGAACTGTTCTTGAATGAGCTGAACCAAGTAGGGGTCACATTGGAATTTTTCGTCCAATGGGGAAACCGAATCGGAGAAGGCGTTTTTCTCATCTGACTGCGCATCGATTGCATTATCAGTGTGCTTTCCGTCGTCGCTGACATGCTTAGAACCGGAGTTCTCGCTCAGTTCCAGTTTCCCCAGTTTCCCTGCCAGGTCTTCCATACTCTCGTTTCTCGACAACGCTCCTTCCTCGAGGAGAAGTGTCGCAACATCGCTGCCCACTATGGAAGTGCTCGAGCTCCTCCCGCTTAAAAAACTTGAGTTGGTGTCCCTATGGCCACCGTCGGTGTGATCAGAGCTTTGCTGATCCTCCACCGGTGGAGTTGCCTCCTTCGTCTGTGTTTCCGGTTCCACGTTTTTAGGAAACTCGTTTGCTTCTGTACCTGGACTGCCTTCAACAGTCGCACTCTGGACGTTCTTTTGCTGACCGCTCTCGACTTCTTTTTCTTTAACAAATGTCTGATTCGTTACATTGGGAATGAGAGAACCTGACTTATCCGTTAATGAAATGGTTTCATCCGCTGGCTTTTGAACGAAAGTTTCGTTTAAATTCTGCGATTCCGGTGAATCACCTTTCAGATCATAAGTTTGATTGGCCTCTTTGCTTATGCGATTTTTAGTAAAAGTTTGATACATTTCGTTGCCATTCGGAGATTGAGAAACAACGAATGTCTCATCCGAATTTTCCATTTCCAACGATTCTGTTTTCTTAATATAAGTCTTATTTGGCAAATTCGCCGATGGAGCGCTCACACTTTTATTAAAAGTAATATTTAATTTTCCCGAAGAAGAATTACCGGTTTTGTTCAAAACGAGCGATTTCGGTCTTTTCTCGAAAGTCTGATTCATTTTGTGTGAGTGAGGGGTCCCACATTTCTTATCGAATGTTTGGTACAGTGCGCCAACGGGCTCCGCCGTTTCGGGCAGTCTCTTCGATTTTGATCCCGATTTCTTGACCGATCCCTCGTTTGGTTCCTTCGAGGACTCCGTCTGAGTCTCCACCCCGACTTCGAACGAATTCGAGAATATCAGCTCATTCTCGTTGATCGGATTCACCGGTGAAAACTCTGCCGGGTCTTCGTTCAAATGAATAACATCCAACGAATCGGGTTTCGAGTTGTCTTCTGCTTCTCTTTTCCCCTCTGAATTCCTCGGCGAAGTGAGACTCATCGGCTTCGAAGGCGTTCGACCGTCCTCATTTGGGGAATCTCTCCCGCTTCCTTTCCACAAAGGCGTCGACTGCTTGTGATGGGACGGCGTCGACGAATGTGCTGCCCCCAGGGAGGCGTTGCAGTAACCACTCGTAGACTTTTCCATACTTGGGGTTTTTGCAGTCGACGTTGAGCATAAATCAACCGTTTGGAATGAATATTTTTCGGGAGAATCTTCATCACTTTTTACGGATTCTATTATCGGTCTGTTTAAATTTTGATCGGTGTTTAATACAGTGTAACTCTGCTGGGAAATAATCCCGACTGTTTTATCCTCTAATACGAACTCATCCAATTTCGAACAGTTTTGGTATTTGAAATCTTTTCTCGGGGGTATTAATTCCGATGTATCGAAGTCGACTTTACGTTCTAAAATAAACTCAGGAGATGACGGCTTCGACGCTTCCGTGTTTTTAATCAACGACACATCCAAAGAGGATTTTTTAATGCATAATGTTCTCCTTCCCTCGGGAGATTGGCTCGAAGCTCGGAATTTATTCATCAATTCATCGGATTTGTGCACCTTGTTTTTATTGAAATTGAACGAATTTCCCGGGGGTTCTTTTTCACTAATGCTCGACTTATTTTTTTGGGGTTTATGCCCTGTAAAAGAACTCCCCTCACAGCCCAGACCGTGGTTGGGAAACGGTTTATTTTGATTATCGTCAAATTCGTTAAAAAACTGTTTTCCTGTAATGTTTCCAGGCATACTACCAGCAGAAGGAATTTCAGGGGCGATTATGTTTCCATTAGTGACATCCTCTAAGGATGCTGAAAACTGATCCAGGTCGCCTGAATCAGCTGAGTTTAAGACAACGGTGGTGGTGCTGATGGCGTTATCCAAACAAACGTCTCTTTCATCCTGTGGAATTCCAAAACCGATTTCGTTTTTCAGTTGGTAACAGCTGTTTATATCGATTCTTTTCTTCTCTCCTTCTGCTGCTTCGGAATCTTTCTCGAAATTATTATTACTCATTTTTGAAAATACTTCTAGTGATTCAGAATTGTTAATGGGTGCATTGAAAGACTTATTCAGAAATATGTTTTCCATATTAACATTTTTATCGGGACTATTTGATATCTGATGAGTTTTCGCTTGAACGTTTGTATCTGAGCTTTCCACAGGTGTCACAACCTGAGCATTATCATCATTAGAATTATCGCTTTTGTGGCTTTCAGCTGATTTTACATCATTCGCTTTTTCAATTGTGCTCTCACATTCCTTTATTTCGTCTTGATTTTCATCAGGTGGAGCTTTCAGTGAATCTAACGAACATTTTTCATTTTGAATGCGATTACTATGAGAACTGGTTGAGCATTCCCCACTTCCTTCTCTGCTTACAACAGAAACATCAGCCACTTCGGTTGCTTCCAAAGCAAAACTACCATTTCTCAGTGTTGTGTTTTCTAAACAATAATCACTGTTTTCTAAAGTCTCATTACAATGATCATCATCGCCCAAATTTTGTGAATTATTTGAAACATTTTCCATCGCGTTCGAATCCGATTTCACAGTTTCTCCGTTTTCGTCTAAATTAGTTATTGTTGAGTAAAAAGAATCATCGATAATTGATACTGTAGTTAAGAAAGATTCATCTGTGTTATTGTGAGATTCAACAGTTAAAGGACTGTACAATACTCCTACTTGATTCAGGTTCAGTTGATTTTTTATACTGTTTTCCCCAGTTAGAAGATTTTCAATTTCTGACTCTGAAGATGCAAATTCTGGTTTCCTTGGAATATAAATACTGTTGCTTGGTGATCCAGAGGCACTTTTTTGCTTTACAGGACTAATAATATTTGCAGATTTGCCTGAAAAAACAATTTTGATTATAATCTATTTAACTAATTAAAACAGAACATTTATTGTAGTATCTAATTATAGTAGTAATTTATTTTAAACACAATTATTATTTTAGTAAAAATTTATTCATTACTTTAATAAAACTAAAACATCTTAAACAATTTATGTTAGTTAATATAAAATAATTTACAAAAGTTCTAATTTTCAAACTCTTCCAAAAAATTTAATCATCTAAAATTTGAAAAACTCATTTAAAAGTCCAGTAAAATATTTTATTGTTTTTTATGGGACAGCATTTTTTAAAATATTATGAAAAAAATTCTCACTTTTAACTTTATCTGGAGAGAACAAATTCTTCATAACTTTGAATGCAGATTCAATAAGTGTTGGTGAATAGGTTTTATGTTGAAGTTGCTCAGATACAGTTGGAGATTCACAAACAAGCTGAGACTCTGAGTCAGCATCAATTTGCCCATTCATTCTCTGATTTATTCCTTCCCTGGCATATAAATCAGAATTTTTACTTTCAACATATGAAATATCTGTAGAAGATAATGTTGTTTCTGATTCTTTTGCACCTAAAAAAAAATATTAAAGCAAGGAATATTTATTTTTTGATACACTATTTTGTTAGATAAAAACTATAATATGGTAAATAACTTTAGGAGAAATAAATTTAGAGTTTGCACAAAAAACTGAAATTTCTGCTTTTCAAATTTATTTTAAAGTTTTGAGTTCAAACAAAAGTTCAGTACCTTCTGGTTTAAAACCCAGCTTTTTGGTTTCTTCTTGAGAACTTTCAGATGAAGTTTTACTCAAGACTTCATCCATCTCCATTGTTTTGATTTCAATTGTGCAGTCACCCAGCAGTCACATTAGGTCTTCTGTATAAATTATAACATTTATGTCAGAAATAAAATTTCTCTTGACTTAAACCTTCATAAATTTCAATTAAAACAAAACAAACAATTTCAGACTTATTTTTTTGAAAATTATTTTATGAAAAAACGTTCAAAAAAGGCTGATATGGCCCCAACTAAGAAACAGCAGGCTGAGACTTGGTTCATAAATTTTTACTACTGACAGGTCAAAATTTTCTAAGCCGTCAATAGCCTTGGCACTTCACCAATTCTTTAATTTTACACTTGTTGAAGATGTCAGGGTTTGTTTTATTTTTGGAAACCCCGACTCAAACTCATGTGACTTTAATGTAACAACAGACGATTTCGTAAACAATGTATAACATTGCCATAACGCATGGATATTATTAAAAAAATGGTTAAATAATTAGACCCTATTCTCTTACTTCCCTTATTTGTAGAATCTAGAAACAAAGTAGAATTTAAAACTTACCTTTAACAAGTAAAAACCCCGAGTCTAATGAACAATTTCATGAACATTTTTCTCAGGTAAACAATAATAATAAAAAGTAACCGCCAAAAACCGTTGGAAAAATACGTTCAGTTTCAGTGATTCATTTTTGAGGCCTTTTTTGGGGACTTATTGCCAAGAACTGAAGAAAGAAATTATTAATTTTTGGAAACGAAAACAAATAATTTTGCTATGTTTGAAAAACATACTTGCCAAAAGAGATGCAGTCTTGGGGATTTTAAGGAATTAAACAAAACAAAATTTAAACTTTCATTTTGTTTCGCGCATGCGCGCGGAGGTAAAGTTTCGTTATTAGGTTCAAGTATTTCTTAATTTTAATAGAAATATTGAATAAGTAAAATTTTAAACCCTGACCTTCAAAGTCATTAAAGATATTAAATTATTTAATATTTACTGTTGCTTGTATAATTTTAAATTATATAGGCTATTGCAAATTCATGTCCTTGTAATCAGGTTTTTTCCATTGGTTAAGGTACGGAAACTCTTTTTTGTACAATACAGTCCAATGGAATGTAGTTTATGGTTATGACAAAAAAACAGCGACATTTGTAAATGATTCGAAGAGAATTTCAATTGAGTACAACCCATTGCTATCTAAAACCATGCAATTTCAATCAAAAGAAATTTAATGGCGCGCAAATTTTGAAACTTGACGTGGCAGTAGATACAGTTAAGTCAAAGGTTTGAATCAAAAACAAGCATGGTGTTATCATGAAGTGGAGTTATTATTTATGAGTTTTGTGAACCATGAGTACTCAAAAAGGAAATATAGCAAGGACTCGACCCCAAAAACATCAAAACAAAACAAAATTTAAGAATGATTTACATGATAAAAGCCAAAAAATGAAAACGGTTAATAGTCTCGAAATAAGTAATTTGTGCTTACGCTGTAAAGATATAATAGAATGGAAAATAAAATATAAAAAGTATAAACCTCTTAAGGCTCCCGCAACTTGTGCAAAGTGTCACAATAAAAGTGTTAAGCATGCTTACCACACCATATGTGGTGAATGTTCAAAAAATTTACAGGTCTGTCCAAAATGTGAACAAAATAAGGAATTGATAATGTCAGATAAAGTCAAATCAGTAGAAGATTTATTGAAATCACCAGACATTCAGGCAGAAATAAAATGTTTATCTGAAAGAAAAAGAAGGACATTTTATAGACATTTAAATAAGTCTTTGAAATTCTCATCAGAAGAAGAAATTTTACAGAAATTAAAAGAAATGACACTTAATTCAAAAGGAGAGGAAGATGAAGATGAGTTTAGTGATGATTTAGGTGAATCAGAAATCTCTGATAATGATGAATAATTTAATTATAAATATATATTATAGCTTAAAAAATAATCCTTTTATTTTATTTATTTATTTCACTTCTTAAATTACTCTATTAAATCCTTCTGGAGTTGAATCCAAATGCTTTTCAGGGTTAAAGCCACAGATTTACAATCTTTGTACTGTAAATAAGGAATTCAATGGAAATAGTTTCTATTAATTGGTTGTTAAACTACTGTAATATCAAATGTTTAAAGCTTTTTTGTTTTTTTACAATGTCATAATCAGAATATATCATAATTTATTATAGCATTTGAAGTAAGTTTGAAAGAACTCCCAGATCTTAGATTAAGCCAATTATTTAACAGTTAAGTGAATTTTATTTGCAACTTGATCATGTTATTTAAATTTCCCAAAATATTTAAAATATGCTCAGCTAAATTAATTAGCAAAGTATTTTAAGATATTAATAAGTAGAATTTTACTGCCACCTGAAGTCACCTGAATAAAGAATTCACCAGCAACTGAGTTTCCTAATAACTTAGCTGTGAAGTCAGCTCCCAATAAATTTCACATGACTGCCTGTAGCTATCACATCACCAGTTTCTTTGTGTTTTAAAAGTATTTCTAGAAAGGCCAATGTCTTTCCAGATTTTACTGTCTTTGAGTCAACTATAACCACTTCCCCTTCTTTTGCTGCCTTTAAATAACTGAAACAATAAAATGGGGTTGTAAATTCAACATAGGAAGAACATTAAATCCCATTGCAAATGCAATTCTCACTTAACACTGAGGTTGACTGAAACTCCTGGACTTGAGTTTTTACCAGTCATGAGTCCTATGGTTGATATGACGTCTACTAAAGTTGCTGTGCAACCACCATGCAAAGTACCACCCCTGTTTGTCATCCCTTCTTCAACTGTAAATTCAGCAACACAGGAACCACTTCCAGCTCCGGTAATGTTTACCTACAAACGGTTTAATATTCAGCTAAAATATTTTCCAAAATCAGCCGGAATTCCAAATTTTGATTAAGTCCCATTAAAGTATTATTGAATTAATTCAATAAAATAAAACTTCGTTAATAAAAAAACAAAATTTTCTAACCTGTTGCAGAATCCTCTCGTAACCTTTACCCTGAACCATCATTTTCCACACATTCTGCGCAAATTTTAAAGCTTCTGCTCCGACCATGCCACTCATTTTTAATAAATTACTTATTCACTCAAAATAATTTTAAAAAATTATATAATAAATCTGAATTCAATGACGAGTAATGAAAACATTCACCATAGAGAGTGAAAATGTCTTCTTATCAAAGTTATGAGCGGTTATTTTGAGTCTATTTTCACAACAACTGATCACTCATTTCGAAACTTTGATATTTTCCGTTTAAAATCAACGTTTTAATCATTCTCATTGACTTTTTCTTAAATTTCGAAAATGAAACCAAATTTTAATAAAAACATTCCGGGTGAATATCAACTAAAAAAGAATTTAATGTCAAAAAGCAAAGATTGTCATTATTGTCAGAGTCGTTAATGTCAAAATTTTTATTAAACCATCGACGTCCAAGTTTTCAAATTTTCTTTCAAAGTTATCCTTTTTAATACTTTTTAGAAAACAGAACCGTAATTTTTGGGGACTCAAAAATTAGGTTTCGTATAAACAAAAATCATTTTTTATATATAAAATCATTTTTTCTGTTTTCCCCTGAAAAGAATGGGCAAATCTTTCTCCCAACAAATTTAAGGAATACACCTCATTCACCACATTCTCATTGAAAGTCTCACAAAGTTTTTCTTTTTATTCGTTTTAGATAACATAATAATACATAAATCTCATTTCAAAATCTTAAACTCTGAGTTTTTGGGTAGTAAAGCATATGGTTATTCGAATTTCTTCGAAAACCACTGGGAACATTAATAAAAACATACTCAATTTAATTATTGTTTATCTTTTATTATAATTATAATCTGTACACATAAAACTGCATAATTTAATATTTAATATTATAATTTCCCAAAAATTGTTGTTTTGACCTACCCGAGTAATAAATACTACTTTCAACATATTAGTTTACAAACTAAAATTCATAAAAAAAAAAATTAAAGATCAGCAAAGTTATGTTCATTCACATTCCAATTTCCTATTGGTTAAAACTGGTTTTTACGATTATTTTCATTTGCTCACCTAATCTTAGAAAAAAAAATCTACGTTTTTCGTTTCGAGAAATACATATAATTTAACCAAAAAAGAGTGGCTTTAGGCTTTTGCATTGAATGCAATTATGGTTATCTTCTCGATTCATTTCTCATTTAGTTAAAAAATAATATTTTACAATACAAAAAAAAATAGTAATAAATAAATTAAAAATATTTCCTTTATATTTATAATATAATTGGAATTCAGAAAGATGGCTTCAGTCTCGATTGCATTTTATTACGTACACTTTTCAACTGATTTACTCTGAAAGAGATCGGTTAGTAAGTACCATGGTTTTGATGTGAACCGTTCGACAAGAACCTAAACTCGTTTAAGTTTTTATTTATTCACGAGATCAGTCTCAGATGTGTCTTCCTAACTTTTGAGTTAACGATACTAAGGAACGATAACTCCAAAGACAGATCGGTTAATTTCAGTAATTATGACAACAACCGCAAACGAATTTCGAAAAAGTCAATCTCCGCTAATTAACACATAATTATTCTACAGTTTCGAATTCGTCAGCCAGAGTTTCAGTCTTGTCCTCCTCTCGGTTTATTCTTATATATTCCCCTTCCCTTTTGACTTTTCAGTATTTTCCGTTTCGTTTCCCATTCGAATTTGTTCCTTCTCACATAAAAAAACAGCTTTCAAAATTCCCCGGCTTTCTCGTGTTAAAGCGACCACCCAAAAGACACACTTTATTTTCCTAAATTGTCATGCATTCTTAAAATAAATAGGAAAATTCACTTATATTAGCATCAAATCGAATTTCCTCCAATTTACAATGAAAAACCGTCCAACCCTTTCCGTCATAGCATAAGAAAACTCACAAAAATACCGAAAGTCGTTATTCTCAACAAAAATAACCGAAATTCTGAACAATTTTATTACCTTTCGTGAATTTCAACTCTTTTTTTTACTTAATTATTTCTTAAAACACCGAATAAACTAATATTTTATACCGAAAATATATTATTTCGAATTTATATAAGTATTTATTTTTTTAAAAAAAGGCGCCCAAACTTGGCAGGTTTTGACTCGACAAAGCCTTCCGCATTACAACGCAGAGGGCGGGCGGGGACGAATAAAAGGTATGAACCTGGGTATTTCACTATCCGACCTCACTTATACTGAGAGAATATCTGATGGGAAATCTTCGTTAAAATCCTACTGAACAAGATGGCGTGCAAAGGGGGGAACAAAACCAATGTTTTTCAGTCAATTCCAAAAGTCTTAACCAAGTCTGAACGCTTTGAACATTTTCAACGGTCAAATTCTAAAATGCCGTCATTTTTTTTCCAAATAGTGAAATTCTTCCAAACGAAGAGAGAGAAAACAAATTCAAAAAGGACGGCATCCGAGAGTAAAGTGTATGTAATTCATTTTAAAAAACTGAAGCAAACTTATCCTAATCCAAATCGTTAACAGCGGAAATAACTGTTTTTTTTTCATCCTTTAATACAACATTTACATTAATTTAGTGTACAAATAACAAATTTTTAAAATTAAAAATTAAAAAATAAATAACATAAAACGAACAAAAAAAACCTTTTTTTTATATCAGTTTTTTTTTTCATTTGAACATGCGCTCCTGTCATTTCTAAGTACGACAAAATTTTTAGTGAACGCATGAGAAGATCTAATTGATCGAGATGAAAGGGTTCCAAGTCGACATTTTGAGGTTTGAACCTGTTACCGCGAATGATTCCATTTCGAGAATTGACCAAATCACTAATCGACAAATTGTTTCCGCCTAAAAATAATTGAATACAGGATCGATATGAATTATTTCGGTGTTGGCGCCGAATCCTTTTACACAACACCGAAAATACACAATACAGAAAACCTAACAATTTGAGAAACTGACGCAGTGCTGAATTGGGAAGACGACGGGGGAAAATCGCTGCCGATTTCCTGCACTCCCCTCTGCCCTCAACACGTTTTTTTAGTGGCAGTGAATCCGTTTTCCTAATTATCATCAAATCTATTACTTGTTCCTGTTTCGTTAACTTATTTAAATACAACAATATTATTAAAATATAATTCTAACGATGAAAGAAATAAAAATTATCCTGACGGGGTCACCTACGGATGGCAGTGAAGAGGTTACAATTATAATACGGTAAGTTTAAAAAAAAAAAAAATGCATTTCAATCAGGATTTCCTTTCGCGACGTGAGTTCACATACTGCTGACGGTTATTTGATCGGTTATTTACAAAAAAACACAATTGTAAATATTATTCCATTTGAAGGAATTCGCACTCTAAAACCGTTTGACGATTCAACAGACAGTTTTGTAATGAGTTATAAAATATTGTGAGGGATAACAAATCAGAACAGAATCACTACAACGAAGAACTCTCTCACCGGTGGAGTGATTCTGTCCTCGGAAGGAACTGCTGTCGCCATTAGGAACTCAAATTATTGCTCGACCATTATTTCTGTTAATTTTCGAAACACAAAGTGCTCCGTCAGCAGTTTTAACCTAAAAAAAACCAAACCGCGAAATACAGTAGGTGAACTCACGACGGACGATACAGACTTTACAGAAACAGAATCATTGGCGCAACATTTCCGTTAAGTGTACAGAGAATACTCATTACTAAAAAAAATTAAAAAAAAAAAAACTTAAAGTAACGAAGAAGAACTCGAAGGCCTAGATTAAAATTATTATACATTTCCTCTCAGGAAACTCCTCCATTTGTATACAGTTTTTTTTTATACAAAACAACACTGAACTCCTCCACTCTCTAAGATTGTACTCTCTCGAAAAAAAGAAAGAAAAAAAAATAAACAAGTGATTACATTCTATTTATACACTTTTTTACTCTTTTTTGGCCATTTTTTTTCTATACAATCCTGAAGGTCACAATGATAATAATTCAACCTCTTGTCTAAAATACTTTGTACAACGAAAATGCACCATTTTTTGTACAAGTATGCCATTTGACATCGAAAAAAAAAAAAAAAACTATTTTGTACAAATTCACTACTTTTTTTTGTTTTTGTAAACATTTAAATAAGCCTAATGCCGTTTTTTTTTTGTTCATATTGGTCTTCATTTCTAATTTTTATTCCTATTTAGACTTAAACTAGTTCATCAATTTTTTTTCACACTTTCCTAAAAATCCGGGTGAGGATTCGATAACTTTATGTCCGCTCACATAAAGCGTTTTTCGAACAATTCGAAATCGTTTAACAACCGTTACTGTTTTACAATATTTCCCGTTCAATAAAAAAACTGCACGAGCACACCTTTAACCCGTTTAAGCAGCTTTTCATTACTTTTTTTTTTCTCTCTTTAAAAGAAATAAAACAGAACGACAAACTTTTGTACTTGATTCATAAAAATCCATATTATTTATTTATTCAAATTAGGAAAAATATATATATATTTATATATATATATGTGTGTATGTATATTATATACATTTATAACAATAAAATTAAAATTGTAAAAATATTTACTTATTAAAAAAATGAAAAACTAAAAATCCTATCATTTATTATAACGTCCTCATTTTAAACATTAAAAAAGAGTTCAAAAAAGAGGTGAATGGGCAGGAGAAAATGGGGAAAAGATGTAAGAGACTAATTTATTGCATTAATATATTGTTGTTAAGGTTAATTTATACCTTCAATTTCTCGTCAATGGGTCAATGGTAACACTCATCGGTCGAAATGATTTTTACGGCGGCAATGACAACTTCGCCTAAAAATGGGCATAAAATTATTTTTTGAGCGACGATTCACTGAAAAATTGGTTTTATTTCGCGTTAACAACGATCCCAATTTGCTGACTTATTAGTGAAATCGGTCAGTTTTGACGGGTGTTATTTAATGTTTTAAATCAAAGTTACACTTTTTGGTTAAAAACGGGGATAATAATATAAATATATAATGATGAACTCATTTGAGAGAGGTTAGTCGCTTTCCTGAAACACGAAAGTGTTTACAAAAACAATTCGCTTTTGTTTTTTTTTTTATAGAATAATTATCGGCATTCACAATAATATTTTTTAAGGAAGTAAATAAAAGGTATATCCCTCCTTTGTGCAACTTTTATACTAAAAAGAAACTCAATCGATGCAATTTCTTGATTGAAAAAATTTTATACTCAACGATCAAACGCTTTACAATTTATAAAAAGAAAAATGGCTCTGCATTATTTTATTTGAATGCAATGATGGATTTCGGAAGTGGTCATTTGAGAGCTTAGCAAACCGTATAAAGTCTTTCATACTTTATTTATTTCAGTATTTACTGAAATGAAAACAAAAAAGCAACTGACCACTCTGATTCAAAAATTTTAAGGGGATTTTAAAGCCTTTTGGGAATATTTCTGTTGTTGAATTTGAGAAAAGACAACTGTATGACAGTGCTTTCCTACAAAGATGGGTCTCCTTAACCTTTTATATATTTATAATATTTTTTATATATGTGAAGATGAATCGTAAATACCAAAAAAATATATATATATAAAAAAAGCAAAACTTTTAATCGGCCAAAGTCATCGATTCAAAATTTAATCGAACGAAAACAGACCCACTTAATTAAAAATACGATACTTTGATTAATGACAAAGTACTTTACGTAGAGTTTCAGAGGCACTGGAAGAGAAAAACCTACACTATTTTACAGACTCTGATCCGTCCGAAGAATTAAAATCGACCGCAGCTACCAAAAAAAAAAATCAGACTAAAATCCCATGAGAACATTGTTTAAACAATTATTTGATTCTCGAATAGATCAAATTCAGAACGCAATGAAAGAATTGGTGGGAGTGATATAATAATAAGACTATGTTCATAATTCAATAATTACCTAAAAGCAGTGGGATATTACAGTTGGGGCGACTGAGTAGAATAAATTATGATTATTGAAACTCTTCAATGCAGAAACGTCTGCAATGTCAAAAATACCAATAAAGTTACATTATGGAGGGGAAAAAATTTATGAGAATGAGTTTCCAAATAACAGAGTTAGTTCATCATGAACTTGCCACCGCATTAGAAAGCAAATTAAGGGACCTACTCGGATCCTTTATTACCATTATATAAAAAAATACACGTTTCGTTAAAAACGAATGGGGATTAAAAGCCACGGCGTCCCCAGTCAGCAGTAAATAAATTTAATCGACACATTTCCAATCTGTTTCGGTTTTCAACAAAAAAAGACGAAGTGATTGCTTTTATAACAAATTTAAAGAAAACATGTCTGAAATAAACTTTAAGTAAAACAGGTGATAAAAACCAAAACTTCCGAGAGAAATTATTAAAATAAATCATCTTGTCCAGAAAACCCCGATTGAATTTCTAACTTTTTTCTCAATCTTTCATTTCATTTGCACAAATATATTCTCAGAGAATCGGACAATTCGTTTTGAATACTATTTCCTTTCGGGTTGTTAACTGCCCATGCCCCTAAATCATTATGACCAAGACATTACTTTAGTTTTTAATTTCATTTCAAACCCAAACACCAAGTGCGAACCCGTGCACTGTTTTGTCGCCCCTCGTGTACCACACTTTTCAAGTTTTTTTTTTGTTTTTCGTTTAATCATTATAAATTTTTCCGTCAGAAAAGCACAAAACAAAGAACTTAGTTAAAAAAGACCGAGTAAAATGTTGTCGTTTCTTTTTTATCTCGATATTCACATAAATTAATCAACTATATGTACAAAATTTTGAACAGTAAATTCACACAAGTGTCGCAGTCATTTGATAAAGCTGCATCAGAACTTGAATGTGAACCGGCAAGCACGAAAGACGGTCGTGTGTGTTCGAATCCAAAGCCAACCATGACAAAGCGTTGTATCCCTCCAAAACGTATCTGTTGAATTCAACCAAATAACGTGTTAAATAAAATCGGCCAGGAAGTTTCAGCGTTCACTCGCTGACTGACTTACCTTAGGACATCCGTTGTGAATTGAGAATCAAGCGGGTGGTCCGTGACCGCCGATTGCTGCTGCAGTAGTTCATCGGAACTTTGCTGAATGGAAGGACTGTGCATATGAAGAGCGTTTTTGAGAAACGCAGGGCACACGTTTTCTAAATGCGGGCAAGAAGCCCAGAACCAGGAAGGCATTGGTCCCGTAGGTGCGGTTGATACAAAATAACCCAATGCCAAAGGTTGCTGCAATAGTGTTCCGACTTCTTCTTGGGTTTCCACGGCACCTCCATTCTGCAGAACAGAACACATTGGTTAATAACGCAGTAGTTGGACAATTAGTGATTATTATAAGAAAATTAGACAAACCCTCGAGGGCAAATTGCAAGGGAACGACCCCTGCTGATCCAAATTGCCTTCGACATTACAAGAAGGACTTCCCTGTTGGCTCATCGAATCGTTTCGTCTGGGGCTTCCGGTTGGACTTTGCGCTCCGCCTGGACAGGCGTCTGGCCAGGTACTAAATATATCATTTAAATCTTGAATCCCATTTATGTCTTCTACGTCGTCCTCGTTTAAAGCCGAAAAAATGTCTTCGTCGCCCAGGTCAGGCCCGTTTATGTGTTGCTCGTTGAAGGCAGTCTGGGAGGACTGTAAAGACGACACAAAAGAGATGTTAGTTTTCGAGCGGGGAACGATCTGCGAAGGAATAATTGTCTGGTGGGTACCTGAGAGGTCGCGGAAGTGGGGAACACGAGAATATGAGTACAGGTGACATCCTGAGGCGTTGACAATTGACAATTGACTGAGTTCTGACTAAATCGCTCGTCTGGAGTGAATTGATCCGGCATTAACCGTAAGGCAGAATCCGGTTCTAAGGAAACCAGGCAAGCGCTCAAGATGCAAGGAACGTCCGTCGGAGACAAAAGACTGCACTGATTGCATATTTCCCTCAAATGCTTCGATGCTTTCAGAAGGGATTTTCGGCTCAGCAACCAACTCCACCCTGTAAGCACATTTCTTGTGTCATTTCCAGAAACGGGTAAACATCTCCAGAAAACGACTAATGCGTACCTTTCAGCTCTCCATGACCAATCCTACCGATTCTTCCCACTACCAACCTCCACGGCTGAACACTTTGAGAAATTATGCCCAAGATAAAATCCATGAGCTTCTGCAGGCCGATCCTTCGAGCAGAAGCTTTTTTCCGTCGACTTCTGTTTGGGATTTCAATGTTGATCGTTTGCGATTCGAATATGGAACCCGTGTCATCTGTGGCGACGGTCAGCAGCATGCGCTGATCTTCGGACAGGCAATAGCTTACATACAGCACAGAGCAATGTTGAGGGTTGGTCTTCCCGAACGATTCGTTTGACTCGACTCTTTCTTTATGAGGAGCCAGTATATACGCTGGACTATACAGCCGGTAGGGAGCTCTGTTCTTTTCCTAAACAAAAATCACATATTATTACGTGGTGCATTTCATTTCAACAAACCCAATTCCCCAGTGAGAGTACTAACATCTTTATTTTTAAGAAACAAATCTGCCAGGGCAGCGGTTCCGAATCCAGTGAGAGACTTTACATTGGAAGTGTGCACGAGAAGTCTGCGGCATTGAGAGAACACGGAGAGAGCTAATGATCGCATGTGATCGTTACGGCGAATGCTTTCCCTCGCTTTCCCAAGCTCCAATATGCTTTCGAGGGAAATAATTTGAACACTAATATTCGATCGAATGTTTTCAGGAACCGAAGAGATTACGGTGGTGAAACATCTCAAAAGTGCCAGAAGAGAGAGTCGCTGAAGATTCACGTTGTCGGAACCCATCGTGAACGGCTCGACCAGGTAAATTACAACGGTGGGGGGATCGGAATCTTCGTCGTCGTGACTGTATTCGGTTGGTCCTTGACAAGACCCTTGAGTTGTTTGACTTTCCGTTTCTGAAACGAAAGAAGTTGACCGGTCACAATATGACACAAGTACCGAAGAATCTGTTTTATTACGAATGTGAACTCACCCAAGTCGGAGATGGGGGTGGAGGGCGCTCTGTCTGGTACAACATTTGGCGTGGCATCAGATGCAGCGGGGGGCGGAGTTGGCCTTTCCGTTTTTGGCGTTCCCTCCGGAGGATCCAACAAAGTCTTATCCATGGTGATTTGTGAGAGATGAGGAGCTAGGTGATATTTACAAGCTTGAGCATAGAGTTTTAACAAACTGCAAATCGAATTATCACCCAAATTGGTGAACCATTCGTCGACTGGTTCTTTAGATAATTTCGTCGCTGCTGCTTTTCCCACTCGAAGGATTCCGTCCCGCAAAACCTTTGTGATTGGCGAATGACGTCCTAGCCGACAAACCTAAGAAAAAAAAAACCACACGTTAATCTTTATGTACTTTGCAAAAGCACAGAGTAGACGTGGGAAAAATTTAAGAATCTCACTTCGTAGGTTGAGCTGAGTTCCTTGAAGAATGCGCGGACTTTCTGCAAAATAAAGTCATTCTCCGGAGTGACCACAATGTAGGCCACGTCTCTCGCGTACGAGTACGGTTCCAATAACAGTTTATCCCAGAAATGAAGAGCATAGGGAGATAAGGACAGCCAATCCTTCTCGTAGCCCACAAGGAGTGATGGAATCGGTTGTGGTTCGCATCTGTCGTCAGTTCCTCTTCCGGCCAGCCTGTGAAACTGCCTCCAGGTCAACGGACCGGACACTTTGTAGGGAGCGTCCCAGAGTCTTGTCGTGCACTTCTTCTGTATAGCTTCCTGCAGAATGGGCTGCAAGTTTTTCATAACTCTCACTATGTCCTGATTACACTGAGGTCCTCGGGCCCTGAGGAACGGCCACCTATGAACACTGGGCAAACATGGAATTTTCGAATGTCTCGAATGAGAATCTTCCGCTTTGCAAATTGACGTTGAGGTCTCCATTGCTTGTCGACCCTGTTCGAGGGCTAAAATTGTTACGTCATTACAATCAGTAAACTCCAGGACGTTCACCGTCGTTGGATAAGGAATCACATTTGCATAATTTTTATAAAGCCTGGCAGCACGATGTAACGAGTTACTAGAACTTTGTATAACAACAAATTGTTCCCGTAATAGTTCTAAAATATTCTGAGGAATAATATCTATAGTTTCACTAACAGAATTGTCTACGTTAATATTTTCTTTGTTCATACTTGTTAAGTACGAATATAAAGAGTTTTTCCTTCTTTCGTTTGGATCCTCCGCCAATCCGGTTATTTCCAGTTCGTCCTCATAGAACAAACCCGATTTGTGGGAAAGTCTTCGATTCACTACAGCGCTGAACCCGCAATTACAACGTATCGAGTCCTCTTCATGATGGCTGTGGGCATTGTGAGGCGGAGATCCTGGATTGGCCATTATACCGTAAGGAGGAGGAGGACCGTTCATTCCCATGGTAGGGAAGGGAGAATTCGAGGGAGCGGAATGCCCCTGCTGAGTTTGTATATAAAAAGCGGCATCAGCACCACGAATATTTCCTACGCATTTAGGTCCGGCATTGCACACGCACAAAGTACAACTATCAAAATTATGATCTCTAAAAATGTTGAAACCAGTGTCTGAGAGTAAAATGTTAACAACAAGGGAATTCGCCTCCGGAGCTCTTGCTATCACAGGCGTCGGCGCCGGTTCTATTGAATTAATGTTTTTGTTTAAATAAGAACTAGCTGTAGACGTGGCAGGGCTTGGCATTTCGTACGGTGGAGGAGGTGGACAAGGCGTGCGGACCCCGCCAACGCTTCCTGGACCTCTGAACATGTTCGTCATCATTGGGCTCGGAGGAAAGTGGCCGACGGGACTAATTGGACTGAGCCCGGCTCGGGGAGCATGCTGGTGCGCCACGGATCCCGGCCTGCTGGGCGTGTTTGTTGCGGCTTGGTTCTGACTGGAACTGGGCTTCTCTGCTGGCTGAAGCCACGACGGTTTGTATACGCAGTTGGGGGGCAGGTTGACGGGGGGCAAATTCTGACTCGGTAAATTGGTCAGAGGAGCATACTTCGAAGATCCCACCATTTTATACATTACCGGCGGGCGAAAAACATAAGACCAGTCCTGAAATATAGAAACAAAATTTTATACACTTCTACAAAATTTATGAAATATAAACAAAACTGAAAAAATCATACTTCAATGGGTTCTTCTTGCGGACTTCCCATATTCGGGTAAATTTCCTGCTTAAAGCGAGTGATAATGGGACCGTCGGCAGTTTCATTGATTTGACCATCGCTTAAGTGACCGGAAGGTGATGCGATCGGATTATGTTCCATAGAAGGCGGGGTGGGAAACATTTTGCAAAGTTCCTCTGGTCTGAGAATGCCAGCATGGGTGGCACCTCCGCTGCCTCGGGGGGGTTTCACCAAGATCGTTTGAGAATTTTCTTCCATGAACCCGGCCGGTTTGTTCGAATTCGGAGGAGTCGGAACTTGAACCGGTTCATCGCTGGACGTGTCGTCAGAATTATCAAATATCTGATCTAGATCCCTATACGAAGCCGTGAGGCCTTCGCTTGTGAATAAATTTCCAGACGTACACTTCGACGTGCCGTTGGGGCCGTCGAATTTTCTCGTGTCGTCTTCCTGTTAACAACAACCCTCCATTAGCATTAAGAAAATTTCTTTACAAAATAACGTTGAACAAAACATTAACTTAAACCATCTCTTACTCGTCTCTTATCATCAGAGGGAGAGAGGAAATCCGGAAAATTCACATGAAACGTTAAATTAAAATGGGTGAAAAGGATATTGTGGAAAAAAAGGAAGAAAAGGACGGAGAAGAGGAAAGGTTTTAACGAACCTTAACATTACTGCGCTTATATCCTTCCATACTAACATTAGAAGCGGCTGCGTCATCATCGAACTCGTATGGATCGGATCTTTTCACTCCGGAAGCTGCGACCGGCAGCTGACATGAATCAGTGGCGTCGGAGACGGCCGCGTTCGGCTCCTGTTTAACTTGAAATCTGACTGTTTGCGAAGAAGGAGGAGTAGGAACTCTGTTTGGCTGATGAATTGAGTACAAATCACCAAGGTAGTTTCTTTTTCGAGATTCTTTTGCATCTGGTTTAAATTTTTTAACTGGATAATTAAGCCTGAAAATGAAACGAGTGCTTTTTAACAATCTGACGGTACAATTAAAAAAGAAAATTTCACAACTTCATTTGTACCATCGGCGAATTCTATTTCCACAGTGAACCCACTTTCACGTTTCTAAAAAAGGTCCAACGAAAGGAATGAATTTTATATCAGCAAAGCTTTAACCTCAGACAACAGACTTAGCAGTGTGAGATCTGATTACACCTTGCTTTTGGAAATAAGGCACAGAGAAGGCCATGCGCTAACTGACACTTACCACGCGTGCAAAGTTGAGTAATCGTACAGGTATTCGGAAGGCTGGTGCTCTTCTTCGACTGCTACGTTTTCGTACTCCTTCCAAGCAAGTGTGGGCCTTTTTAGGGTAGGAAAGGAATTGGTAGGACTTGGTTGGACATTACTGGCGGGCTGCAGAGGAATACTCTCGTTAGTATTCACTACCTTGTGATCGACGCTATTAGAATTGGGGTAGGGGCTGAACGCCTGATTAGTGGATGAAACTGATTTTGGATTGGGAACTTCGGGTGTTGCGGCAGGCGTGTTTTTATCCTGCGTTTCCATTGGAGTGGATGGTTGGTTCGGCTGACTATTGCTAGCAGGAGGATGAGGGCTTAGAGTAGGCATGGTCGGATCGGCCGCAGGAATACTCGCAGGTTGCGAATGCGGGTTGGGAAGGGGTGAAGGGGCCGCGGAGGCTGGAGAACCTACCGAAGGAACGGGAAAAGAATCATTTAGGCCTCCACCGTGAATAGACGGTACTGCGTTGGGGGTCATCGACTGTCCTCTGAGATATGAATGTGGTCCGCAAGGTGTGTTTGACCCCGTTGATGATCTGAAAGTGTTCACAAATGAATATTTTTCCGCACAGGCTTTCCACATGAAGAAGTATACATGTTTCAATTTTTACTGCATTGTTATGACTGAATTAAAATTATGAATAAACCGAATGGTTTGAATCCCATAAGACGGCGAAATTGTACAATACATTTCCTTTTCAAGTGCATAAAATTTAGAACAAAACTAAATACATGCAAACATGCTTACAATGAAATGAAAAACTAACTGCAAGAACAAAGAGATTTAGTGGCTTCAATTGAAAAAAGTACAACATTCAGCATTAAAATAGAAATGCATATTATTTAAGGTGTAAAAGAAAATCAGCAAGATCCTTTTTATACATTTAGCCCTCAACAAAGGAATAGTTGGGTATCGAAACTACCAAATAATGGAAGATAACCCAACGAACGGCACATCAAAATACTGATCCTACAAATAGTTTCCAACTAGACTGCCAATTAATAACAAGCTTATTCTGTTACTTCGACTACCACCATCACCACCAACACCGCCACCACCGCAGAGCTTAACCTAATCGTTTTTGTTTCATTTAAAAAATGATTACTAAACCTTCCCAACTATTAACTAGGCTTCCCTTGTTTTTAGTCAGGTCTTTGGGCGGGATAAAAGCGAAAACCAAACTTCAAATTTTAAAGCATTTGGATACAGATTTTAGTGAGGCTTGTGGTGCTCCCAAATTTTGTGCGCAAAAAGCAGGATGAAACAGTTATGGCCGCAAGAAAATCGCGCCTAACCAGAGCGAAGCTTTCTCACGAACTAGAGCAGGCAATGGTTTCCTTTGACCAATTTTCTCCCGCAAAGCCTGTCCTCTGTTTCGTGTCAAAATCAACCATCGAATCCCGCGGACAAAGTTGAGCACGAGACATCTCCTTTCACTTAGCTAATGATCGGATGATATTGTGGTAATGCATGAACGTGGTTGTAGACAAATTTTCTACAAACCTCACAACGGGGGCTTCAAAGCTATCGTCAGGTCTTCGATGAAATGGAATTCTTCTCGGGATTTTTTGTTCATTTTTGATATTTCCTGTACTAGAATTCCCAGATCCTAGTTTCCAGTTTTGATTTTTTTTACACCTGGAACTTTAAATGTTTCTTTTTTTTATACTCTGCCCACCCAACAACTCCTATTCTTTAATTAATGAACCAACAATTAAACATAAAATGAAGTAACAAAATACTTTTGGAAAAAAAACTCATACAAAAATATCACACAACAACTACTCAAATCGATTATATATACAATTAAACTACGAAGAATTCAAAAAAAAAAAACCCTTACAACTCAAAGAAATATAGAAAAAATACGTCTCAGTAATGAGCTCTGCTTTATACATTTCCTACAATGTGCAAGATTTTTACAGTGCGAATCAACACTAAAAAGTACTGAGAAATTTCTCAAGAGCTTATTCAGGAAAATAAGAACTTTTCTACAGTTTACAGCGAAAAACCCAATAATTAGATACCGTGCCCAATACAAAAGAGCTGGAAAAAAAACTAAAACCAGAAATAAAACAAAAAAAATTAAACATTCCCTCCCAAAAAAAAATAATTAATTAATAAAACGCTTTAAATTCTTCTCTGGGTGTTCAAATATTTTGGGAGAATTTGCTGAGTAACACGTGACGATATATCGTGTGTGTGCTTTTCACGATATAACGTGTAACAAAAAAAAGTCTTTCGCTAAACTTCCTCCACTTATATGCTGAGTTCCAGTTAAGTTCCTGAGATTACTATTTGTGACACATTTTTTATAGGTTTAAATATTTAAAAACTCTTCTTTTCTTTCGGAAAAACTAAAAATACAAATTTTAATATAATTTTTTTGTGATTCTTGCCCTTCTTTTAAAACTTATTTCCCTCCAATCTTTTAACACTGCCTTTTATTTCCCCTAAAAGAATGCAAATGGCGCATAACTTTTACTCTGGACGATCTGCTTTAGTGCTGCTTCGAAATTAATTATTCCTTCTACAGTTTGGGATTAAGTGGTAGAAAGTTTAACGAATATGCACGTTTGAAGAAAGCTAATTAATTACGGTGACTCCCTTCCTTTTACTGAGCCGTTCTTGTCACGATTTTTAAATGTTGGTTCGTTCTTCGGGCAGTCCTATTGCTAACCCTAAACTGCTTAAAACCAGACATCTCGAAGTGATCCTCAAGTGTTAGGATTTTTAATTGGCAATCTTACTTTGAGCAATTGCACGTTGCTTTTCTAGTAGGATCCGTGAACTCCCACTGCCCTAACTGAGTCTGATTATTTGATTTGTCTTCGCTCTCCGCATCCAAACCGTTGAGGATGCTGTCTTGCCAAACCCATTCGGGCATTCGCACCGCGTACGAGGGTGTGTTGTGCATGGACTTGAGGTGGTAGCCACTGCTTATGGCGTAGTAATCCGAAGCCATGATTGAAGGACTGACTAAATTTGCTTTTCTTTTGTTTGGACAGGGAGAACACGGAGGCGAAGCTGGGCCTGAAAAACAAAATTTCAATATTAACGCTCAAAACTGCAATCCTTGGCTTCATCCTAATAAGGTGCTCATTGGGTAAGACTAAACGGAATCCAATGCTTTATCCTAATTGGGTTTGGGTGACACCGTTCGGGACGGGTACCTTTATTTTCCCATAGTTAAACTTACCAGAGCTCAATTTATTATTTACAACGGGAGAAGTTTTTCCTAATAAGCAAGAAGTCGAAGCCAATGGACTTCCTGGCTCGTCCATGTCCGTTACGAGAACGTAACAGGATGGGTATTTCATCTTGACGCCGCCCACCAATATTTCCACCACGGGGGGCGGAAGACCCGGGTCCGGATCTCTCCCCAGGTATTTGCTGTGAATGGGGTAGAATTTTCTCCATTCCTCTAAAAACCGCGTTGCGCTCGAGTCTGAATTCTTGTAAGCGACTCCCGTCAGGTTTCCGGCCAACCCGTTCGGAGCTAGAATCACTGGAGTTCCTGTGGTGGAGGCTTGAGCCGCTGCGAGGTGTTGCCGTGTGAGGGTGTACACGGGTGGATGTTCCCTGACGTCAACACTGGCGCAAACAGTTGATTCTCCGTGCACGAAGAAAGCAAAAGAAAAGGATAGATATGTGCTGAAAGCGGAATGAAAGTCAGTTAACAACGACAATGAATGGTCTTTTTTTAATTTCGATATAAACCAAAGCTTCGACTCACTTTTTCCCGAGAACTTTTTCGTGGCCGTCATGAGGTTGAACAAAAAATTTTCCGAGTCTAACGCAATCCCTCGACAGCAAGCATCTTTCGATGAGATTATGAAGAGCTTTAAAAAGCAATGAGCGGCATTCGTAATTGAGTCCAGTTTCCCAAGAGCCTTGCTGACCCTCTGAAAATAAGTAATAAAATAATTATTTCAATTTTCTACTTGGGGTGAATCCGCAATAAACGGCCTGAAACATAATTTACAAAGCGACCACATATTAGAAATAAAAATCCATGGCGGAAACAAAACCAAACCGATAATTAGCGATTAACACTACATCATAAAACAACAATCAGTTGTTTAAACGGTAAAACGTTTGCCCCGCAATCGATACAAGACGCCTTTTTATTTTCTCGAAGGAAATCTTATGGAGTGGAGAGAAGTGAAAGAAAAAAACGTTGATGAAGTTCACAAAGCAATGAAATTTACTTTTTGTGCCTCTCCACTCATAAACCCTATAAAATATTTCTTTATAAAGCTCGATACCATTGTTGCAATTTATCTAAATGCAAACTTTGTGATTAACTTTTCCCGGTATTTTGGAGAGACAGACACCGCGGAAAGTTGCATTTTTGTTGTACGAATAAATGGAAACACGAATTTTTTTATTAAGTGACAAAGGTATCATCCAATAAAACGATATTTCATTTTCACCTTAAAAAAACAACTACCAGGTGCTTCGAGCAGTTTTACCCGAAATCGACCAGGCAACAAAAAGTGAGAACACCTTAGGTTTCCTTTCTTCTGAGACTGTGTTCTCTTTATTGGTGACGATATTTCACAACTTATTTATGGTGACCATAAAACGACCCGACGGTTTATTCGCTTCAGATAAGAGCCCCCTAATAAGATAAGCATACAAGAAATAACACGCCTGCTATGCTCAACCTTAAATATTAAAAAGGATTAATTCGTCGTCGATGCCTAATAAAAATAATTATAACGCTTTATAATTACCACATTATAATTCAAACTCATTTTTGACAATTATTGAATTGTTTCGTGGGGATATAAAACCTCTTGTTTATGTAAATTATAATTGTAAGTTAACAAAAAAAAAATTCCCCTTAATTGCGGTTTGAAAAAGCTGACGGAAGGGTGAGAAAAACGCGTGCGGTGCGTGCGAGAGAGAGAGAGAGAGACAGAGAGGGGGGGAGACGGAAAACCAAAACGAGTGGAAAAGCGATGTGAAAAAATCCCGTCAAATATCAGTTACACTCGAGCGCAAGATTATTGGTCCAGCCATGTGTTTTTATTATTATTATTATTACTATCGGGTGCTCGGGAATGACTCCCAAAAAGGGGATGGAAGTGCAAAGAGGAGGAAAATCGAACAGTCTAAGGGCGCCACAGCTTGTACTCTCCCAGATCAATACGCACACGCTGACATCTCCAAGGACAAACTCAACTAGCCGACTTTTTCCTGCCTTTCCTTTCTTATGGTACATTATGCGTCTCTCTCGCATTGGGAGTCAACCCTTTCTGAACTGTATCAGAATATATTCAGCGATTTTCATTTTTTCGTTGTATGCGCCAGGCATATTCATCCGAAAAATAATCATAGCAAGCAACCTTAAATCTTTATTTCCATGAAAATGTCGCTCTTTGGGAAGCACACGAGGGTAGCTTTTGCCGGGCCACCAGATTCGGTAAAACCATGACCTACTTAATTTCTACTGTTGCATTTTTTTACGGGCAAAAGAAAAATCTGGCAAAGCGCGAGTACTTAAATGTTGAATCAAGCCGGACACTGGATAATTGTAAGGTAAACAACATCTGGAAAAGCAAACCGAGGTTTTTGGGAGAGAAGGTGGGAAAAGTGTCTATGATTTTTTTTTTTCGCATCCGTCCTTGGTACGCACATCACGGATTCCGGGGCTGAAAGGAAAACATAGAAAATGGAAAATCTCTAAAACCACAATATTGACTTGTGTCAAAGAGTTACTTGGCGCTATGCGCGGCTCATCACGTGGTCCACACATATTTCCCATTTTCTCTCATTTTCCTTTTAAAATATTTTCCCTTTCCCACCGACACAAAACCTTTTAACTTCTCTTTTCTTGTGGACAAAATGAAATTCCGCGACGTCTTCCTCGGCGATTTAAAACAACAATCCGTTTTAATAGCGATAAATGAGATTTTTCCATTTAATGGCTTTAGATGGACCCCGTTATTCCAACTTTTTTAATATACTAGTTTTAAATTTGTATTCAAAAGAGAGATGCAGACTAAAGTTGTTCGTTTGGGATTTGAAGTAAACAAATAAAGAAGAATGGATAAGAACATAAAGAATGAATCTGCCTCGATCACCACCTGAATTATACTCGTCAAAACAGACAAACCTAATCCGTTTGTGGTTTTTTTTCTAGAAAAGGCCAAACGATAAAAAATCAATAGCAAATTCGGACACCGAGTTTTTAACA
This sequence comes from Brueelia nebulosa, assembly GCA_028293925.1. Taxonomy (NCBI): domain Eukaryota; kingdom Metazoa; phylum Arthropoda; class Insecta; order Psocodea; family Philopteridae; genus Brueelia; species Brueelia nebulosa. Next base: position 211,607 of record JAQIBA010000091.1, read on the forward strand.
AGCGTTTAAACAGAGTCCACTAATTAGTAGGAAAGGTAATTATTAACAAATTTAACATGTATTGATCTATTTTATGCTCCGAAACGGACGGAGCGCTAATTAATTAATAGCTGTAAAAAAAACTCTCTACTTTTTGCTGACGCTCTCCGTTTCCCTTTCTTTATTTTTTTTTTCTTTCTGCTGTGTGCACTTACTTAACGAAGGATTCCCGAACAATGAACAAAGTGCGCTTGACCCGATGCCATAATTAATGCAGTTAATGGGAACAAAGTATGGTTAGTAGGCCGAATTAAGTATTGTTGCAAACGAGTTATATTTGCTGAATGCTCGCCTTTGTTGGCTAGAATCGTGTTAATGGCTTTAAATTACAATCTCGGAGGAAATGATAAAACCTGATCGCTCCGAGCATAAACCCAAATTTAACGATATAATTGATTCCGTTTTTTGTTTTTCGACTTTTCTCCAAATCCAAAACCCATGGCATTTTAAAATTGAATTATTATCGACGGCTGCCGCATTTTTCATTATTTTCCACGAATGGGGCGGGCTTTTTTAGAAGAAAAGTGCCTTCCAACCGGCGGAAAAGTCTGCGGGAAGGAAAAGCGAGATAAGTTCGCATCGGCTTAAGAAAACATTCGATGCAATGACCTTCCTCTGTAGTCGACCAACAGCACCACATGGTTTTGTTTTGAGTGTGCACAGACGGGAGCGCCGACGCCTCCGCGACGATATTGATTATTAAAAAAGTCGTTTCACTTCCGCTTTTTAAAATCATTTTCCCCTTTGCATATGGCATTCCTTCTTTTTTTTTGGTGAACTGCCCAACGTTTCATTCCGATTCACCGATTAAATATTGCCTGGGAAATTCTGTCCCCAATTTGGAGAACAATTTTTGCTAAAAAAAATCACTCTGTGTTTTTTTCCCTTCAGCGTCAACCTCAACTTGAAGAAGACTTTTTAAGTATAAGAAGACCGGCTTACACAGAAGCGGTAAAATGTGAACTCTCCGAGTCCTTATTAAACGGTATCAATGCAAAAAAAAGTCATGGAAGATACACTTTTATGCATTGGAAGGAATCAAAGCGGAAGATTGAGGGCAACTATAAGTAGGAAGAAATAATTTAAGAGTCATTAGCTTAGCAAGAAAATGATGGAAGAATAAACAACCGCTATGTCGTTATTACTGCGAAATTGTTTATTTACATATTTTGGATAGTTTCGTTGGAAAATTCGTTGTCGAAAAAAAAGAAAAGAATTTCTTCGTTATAAATTTTCGCAGAATTTCATTGTCTTCGATTCTTTAAGCAATTACTGCTTTTAATATCTCGAAGGTTAGCAGTCTTAAGTCCAAATACTCTTTGCCAACTTCTCTTTCCATAAAGATTTAATTGGGCATAAAAAAAACCGTTTATGTTCCATCAAGAGAATTCTTTTCAATATTTCACGGCGTGAACATAAGATAATCTCATAGTTTCTTCTTCGTCCACAAAAAAAAAGTCCACGTCATCCGACAAAGGGAAGACGAGAACATTTTTAAAAAAATATAGAAAAATCAATATTGAAGAAAACGGCAAAACCATTTAGAAAATGAAGATCGGTGATGTCGGAAGGGAAGGGAAAGTGTAAAGATTGGGTTGTTTCGAGGATGAAATTTTACTTCCCCGAGATTTTCCCCCGTTTTCCCAATGACTTCTAAGCAATTCACTCAGAAAATTTTTGACTGCGTTTAAATTATTCATTCTAAAAGGGCTCTTTCTCGGGTTTCAGGTTTTGGGAGACTTTGAGAATCAGTGCCAAAACGACTTTTCGAACTTGATTTCCACACGAGATGCGATAAGGATTATAAATATCTATTCTGATTGACTCGGAGAACTGCGTTCAAATTAGAAAGACTCAAATCACGTGAAAATCTTATATGAAACCGACAGGGACAATCCGATATATCCCGTTCTGTAGTCAAGGCAAACAGCCAACGGCGTCTCAATTTCTAAATGAAAACAAAACTATACTTACCACAGGCTAATAGTTCGGGAGAGACGAGACCAGAGAGATCAGGCTCTTCGCCATACCAAAAGATCCAAAGTTCTTTGGCTGCATGCAAAGAGAGCGGTGGATGTTTGACCGGAGCCGTTTGCAGGGGAATGTTCTCATAGAGCCCGCCATTGATATCGGCCGATTGAGGGGCGGCTGTTGCGACCCTTCGCCAAACGCATAAAATATCGGCTGCCAAACATCGGGAGAAGGAGGAGAGTATTGGATCTTCTGATGGTTCAGGTGTAAAACCGGATTCCCCGTGAACCAGCTTACGCCATTTTATACCACAGAGATCGGTCTGCAAAAAAAAAAGAAACAATCATTTAAATCATACTTATAAAAGCGATAAACCGGAAATTTATGATGGATACATATTACATAAAGAATAGGGTGAAAAACATGATTTTTTGCAAAGCGGGAGCAAACACCATGTTGACATTTTTTAGAGTATTAGAAACTGATAATACTTGAGATAAGTCATATTAAGAACCTCCCGTATTATCTGTAAACTTTAATCGAAATCATTGTGGAAAAGCTCACTCTCGCAAATATACCGCCAAAAATGACGCCAACAGTGGAATTTAAGAACAATGACATTGAAAAAGCGTTCAAACTTTAAAACACACAGACCAGTTAATCTGGATGTAAAAAATACAGCCTTAATTTTTATTGTAATTTTATCATTCTGCTTGAATAGCGTCCGTTTTTAAATTGCCAACGATTTATGTATTCATTTAGACGAATTTTTTCTTTCTGCATGAAACCATGGCTTCTGTCATTTTGATGATTTGCAACAAACTGCAGACCTTCCCGAACTATCTTTTTAAATTTTCAAGCCACCATAAAAGCAGTATAATTGTTGCAAATAAAAATACAAACTATTAAATTTATTACCGAATAAATAATTTAAAAAAAAAACTCAATGTTCGGTTCTTTTTAAAAACCCGTTAAAAATCATCAAGGAGAATATAAAGAGCGGAAGGAGTATCACGTAATCATCATAAAAATGGAGAACCAATCTCCAAGTTTTTTTCCCCTCCCCCCCGTTTTATGTTTGAAACCCACTATCAAAACAAAGAGCAATGCGCATCAACCTATTACTTGCGCCTAGATGTACGGCTTTTGTTAATGAGGTCAATAACTTTACCGCTTCGTTTTGATCCTTGATCGATGCGGGTATGAATTCCACAATCTTAGGAAGTACCGTACGTAATTAGATTGGTGTGAACATTTCACAACGATCCCATTATTACTTGGGCGATGATGGTTTCCCTTGCGATTTAAATAAAACAAATTTTTAATAATTACTGTGCTTGGAATTAAGTAATTCACGTCACGGTTAGACAGTTCATCCTTCGATGGAATTCTCATTTGAGAGTCTTCGGAATCTGAGTCGAGAGACTTTTCTAAATTTCACAACTATCTCAATAGATAATCAAGCGAGTAATTTTTGTGAGAAGGAAAAACGAAGAGAAAAATTCATTACGGGTAAAAGTAGCACAATAATTATTTGAGAAAAATCATGAGGTTACCGAACTTTCCTGCTCTACTTGAATAAAAAAAAAAAAATATTCGTAACACGCTTTGATGTACCCTTTTTAATTATGCCGGTTTGCAGTATTTTATTTTTTATTCTTGGGGCCGCCTCGGTTTTTTTCTTATATTGGAAATTACTGCAAGAAAAACATTTTTCAATTTATGGCCTGTATATTAAAATACGATACGCCTTAGGACGTGAGTATTCTTCGGCTCTTCCTTTTCTCCCTTCCCACACTCTATTAGGTGAGGCATTGTAATTTTCGTGCACACAAATGCACTTCAAGGATCGCTTCGTGCTGATTAACCTTCTTGTTTATTTTTATCCGAGAGATTCAATGAATTTACGAAGTTGGGAGAAATCGGTCGGCCAAAGCGTTCGAATTCAATTCGGACGGTGGGAGAATGAATTTTTCATTTGGAGCCCGGCATTGTTCAAAAGAAGAAACCATCGAATTAATAAAGCAGTATCCCAATATACATTTAAATACCTGCCACTAGGAAGAGAAAGTAGAGTTATAATAAGAAACAAGTAGAATTAAATCTGAGTCAGTGCATCGACCTTTCTTCTTTTTTTTTTTCCTTACAATTATGAATTCATACGCAACGGACAGAAACCGTAGAAAGCAAAGCAGTCGAAAAAGAAATACCTAAACAGAAACAGTTAAACGGATTGATTCGTTTTCGAGGAACTCACTTTAAACGGAGACATTTTACGTCTTGTTCGTAATTATTTCTTTGAATAATATCAACCAGCCGTAAAGCTTTTTGGTGAAGCTTAAGCATAAAATAAAAATAAAACTTTCTCGCGCGCACAATGCAGTGTGCAATGCCCATTTTGCATGGGTCTGAATGAAATGATTGAAAACTTTACCGACCGAAATAATCGATGCTTCGCTTGTTTTTGCTTATTAAAATCATAAATGGATTTCAGGTGCATCAGTTTATTATTTTATCATTTTCGCCATTTTTGATTCCTCCTTTTCTTCTTTCGCATTTGTTTCAGTGGGACTGTCAAAGGAACGAAGCTGACAGGAAGAGGAACACTGATGCGTGTGGCGAATGAAGACATTATAAAACGCACGTCCACAAAAATACACAAATATTTTCTTCATCGAGAAAAGACTAACCTGCCTCAACATTTCGGTGAAACCACTAAAATAATTTTAGAACCGAGAACACCCCGAGGGTTTCGCATATTTGGCCTTTCATTTTTTTCTTGTAATTTAATTACATTGCCCGATTTTTGTCAGTTTTTTCGTCCTTTAGGTCACAATTAAAATAAGAGGGGTTTTACTCCAAACTTTTCGATTCTTCTCTCGAGCTTTTTTTAATTTTTAAGAAATTCTAAAACACAGCCCCCCCCAAAATTTTGTCAATCGATGATGAATTTAAGGTTTTACCGGAAGGAATTCATCAACGAGAATTTTCATAAAATTATTCAGATGAAGAGATTCGAACAAGTCGACATCGGCTTTAATCTGCGTTCACGTCCACCTACAAGAAAATTCCTAAACTAGTCTCATATCAAGGATATCTTTCTTGCACGTGTTATTCATGCTTCCTGAGGTTGATTCCGTTGATATTTTTTTTTTTGATCCCAACAAATGAGATTAAAAGGATAGTTTACGCCGATATTTTGCCATTCTCGAAGCCTCTGATAATCCTACAAAATGTTCCAGTAATTTTTTCCGATTCAAGTGAATATTTATTAATATTTGACGCAAGCCAATGCATGCGGACGCTCAGGATTTATGAGTGTTTTATGTCGTTTTGCTTTTTTTCTCTTCTTCAATGTGAATTTACGTATTAATAGGTTCAAAGAAAAACAGAGACGTACGACTTTGAATATTTCACAATTGTAGAGAGGCAATTGTTAAAGTTTTGCTTTAGATTTGCAAACATTTTCAAGAAAGAAATAATAATCAATTTGTCTTTTACGTCAGTCAATTCCAAAAACTAATAAAAATTGCAAATTTAGGTGTGGTAAAATGTAAGAATTGTGTACTATTGATATATAATAAAAAGTTCAAAATAAAAACGTAATATAATTATGTATTAATAATATCAATAATAACCCAATTATGTATAAAAATCTTTGTAATCTTTGCTGAGCTTCATTTCCTAATTAACATAACCACCAGAACATTGTTGATAAAATTCATAAAATTGACAACTTTTAAATAAAAAAAAATGTTTAAACATTTTTCGTTCTACAGAATTCGGGATTAAAAAAGCAGTCGATAACTAAAAAGAATTTCAATTTGCCTTTTCCATTTGAGAAAAAAAAATTCTTGTGGTCATTGTCTCTTTCAAGAAATTATTACCTGTAACAACTGAATACCTGGCAAGAGATTATTATAAACCTGTTGTACGAGGGACTGAAATATTAAAAGTAAAGCTTGTTGACACACTTAACTACTGCCAAGAGAGACGTCGATAAAACTCCATTTTGAACGTTTCGGATTACTTTCGGCTGAGTGTAATTTCAAATGATATTACCAAAGGGGAAAAGGTCACTCTTTGAAATATTGATTTTACGGTGATGACCCGATGGACTGATAATATTTTTGACAATATGAATGTGCCCCGAAGTGGTTTCTTCATGTGTCTATTAACAACGTTCTTAAAATCTGTTTGCTTCGATACTTTGCTTAAAGTAATATCGGCCGTTAAGCTCAAACAAAACTTAAGGTTAAGCTGAAACAACTGCTTGTAAAATCACTTAACGTAAATATTTCATCGGATACGTCCGGAATAACTGAGAAATAAATTCTTCAGAATGCTGTTGCGTAATTTAAACTTTCGTAAAAATTCAAAATAACAGTGATGGCAAAAAATGGACCACTCGAGTTTTCTTCTTTGAAATTTCATAATAAGTTAAATCGTGGTGAAAGTTTACAATCACGATCGCAGTCGAGAACTGGAAATTTGTTTCAGTTTAAACCAGCCCGATGTGATTTCTATAGAAATATTTTACTACTGCAGCTCCTCGTAGACGCTGGCCACAGATTAACATGCCATATTGTTATCAAACCAATTACCAAATCACCCTGGAGCTTAAACTTCATGGTTAACTTTTAAAGGGATCCGAATATATTGTTAAAAACCGAATCAGTGCGCCTTTGTTAAAAGAATACACCTTTGGAAAGACAGAATTCACTGCCTTTTCAAACAGATTTTCGAAGCTGCGGAATCGATGAACGGAAAATAGAGAATGTCATTATCTTACGCACCAAACATAAGTACTTCTTGTCCGTTTGCAGTGCATTTGCATTTAATAACAGTATCGACTAATGCAACTGCGCCAGGCATAAATATTTAATAACTAATTGGGCCTTGACAAAGATAAAAGGCCAAGGTTTTAATCGTGTGTCAACAGCAAATTTATTCAAGCGGTACAAAATCGGAGACAAAGAAAGAAATCGATACATTTCTTGAAATCTCATTAAATTCAAAGTTTAATTCGATTAATAAAATAAAACATGGAAATGATAAGAGTACGAAAAATCTGTTTTGCGAGTGATCACAGACATAAGGTGAAACAAACACGAATAGTTAATTGCGAGTGGATCACATTTGTTTACATACATCATAAAGATTGAAGGTCAGTCCATTTTTCGGGTTCTTTTCAGCGATATTCTTTAAGAGTTTTCCAAAAGCTGTTCTTAAAAAAATTCCTCGACAATTTTAGGTATACTTGAGAAGGACTTTATCATACTGCTTATGACTCTTCAGTTTATTCCGCAATATCTTAGCATAAAGTTGCAATGAACACCACAAATTAATCCATCACTCCATAAAATTAACCCGCATCCACCGAGAACGTTTCCTTGGAGTGTTCCAACTGGATTCCTAATTTATTATACTAAATTCAAATTTCCGTCCTCTTTACAGAAATATTTTCAATTATTAAACAAAGAGATAAAAGTAACAAAAAACGCGTATCTACTAAAATCACATATCTGGGTGTCTCGACCAGTATCGCAGTATTTCTACAGTTTGCTTTTACAGAAATTTATTCGCAGATGATAAACAGTTGTGCGACTGCGAAATGGGAATAAATTCAGGCATGCGCGAATAAATATTATACACAGAGATCACCTTTTTACTCCGAATCTGACATTGGCTAAACTCACAATTTAAGCATAGATTTGATTTAAAATGGGAAACATCGAAAAACTTAGGGCGAAAGCATTTAAGATTGAAGGAAGACCAGAGTTAAGGGAAAGTTGGAAACTGATGGAAAATCAAAAGCGGCCACCTGTTGATTCTGTTTCTTGCCTCGCCAACACTATGTTTCCTTGCCTAAACAACTGTAATAAAAAAAACCGCAATTATTCTGAATTTTCACTTTTTCCGGGGGAAAACCACACTTGGTTTCTGTTAACTATAAATTAGGTTTAGACTTAGCGTAGACTTAATTGCAGTCTCCATTTGATTTGGTCATGGTTGTTCTTCAAAAAGAAAAATAGTTCATTTTCGAAGTGTGTAAGTGAAAACGACGTTACCGGTAATTTACATTCTTTTATGACAACGTATATACATTACAGATTAGCAAATCTGTCCCCGTTTAATTACCCCATAACTTAGCTAAATTAATTTGTTTCTCTCATTCCTTTTGTCACGTCCTTCAAAGACTGTCGGCCAGGCTAACATTTATGGAAGGAAATGCTTTTAAAAATTATAATTTTCATTTGAGAGATTTACCTTTTAAATGAAAACGGTTCTTTCGAATTAACTGTCATTTAGTGTTCAGAGTTATGCTTTGTTGAATGGAAATAAAATTAAGAAATAACTGTTAGGAGATTCTGTGAGCTACAGGTGATATATATCTTTTTTTCATGCCCGTCCTGGTTTAAAAACGACATATTTAATTGTTTAAACAATATGTTTATGGCTCATTAAATATTTCATTTAATTTTTTAAATTCCCTCACAATAGCAACAAGTCATAAGCACTGATAAGTATACAGTTAATACAAAGAATTTTGCACTGTCATCTACAGTGCATCTATATAATCTACAGATTATATTCATCGCAAAAATTGAGATCGAACATTTACTTGAAAATGTAACCAGATACGGAGTTTTTCTGATGGCAAAATATCATCAGCAAAAAAGGTAAAAAAAAAATTTTTTTAAAAGTAAGTCACCGACAAGACTGCGAGTATGCGACCTAGTTATCGATGTAATATCATCGGCTGCATCAAAAATAGGCGGTTCGGACACCGCATGACTTCAAAGCGGAAAACATAAAAACGTGGTTCTCAAAATATTCAGCGTATTGTTGATCACGTGTTCCTCCCACTCTTTATTGTAAACCAATACCTGTCTCTTGTTCGACTGATAAATTTAAACATTGGTGGATCCTACTTATTCCAAACAGAGATAAGAATCATTTACAGTGCGAAGACCATAATCGATGTAACAAATTGAACCAAAATATACATACGTACAGTAAAAAAAAATAATTAGATTTATATATTGTCCCTTTGTTGATGTAAACGGAAACATACAACTGACTCCTGGTCCAAAGTATACAATACAAGGTAATAAAATTCCTTCCATTTCTTAAAATTATCCATTCATTTTAATAAAATCTTGGCACTTATTCAGCAACCTTTTTTAGTTCATCGAGTTTTCATTCCAATAGAGACTATCAATCGGTCTCTCTAGTTAATTTCTCAATATTAAACATTAAAGTCAACTTTTTGAAAGTTTTAAGAGGGTTTGCAAGAATTAAAAATTCTCTGTGAAATACTTTTAAATCACGCAGTTTAATAGCGGAACCGTTTCATAAATTTTTATTTGACTTTTAGTTAAATTTTGGATGCGAAATGAAAATGATTAACAAGGATATTTAACGGCGTCTCCAGGTCGTTAAGCGTAAAACTTTTTTTTCCATGTGTCTTCAGAATTTTTTCCGCAATAAATTTCAGGGAATGGACGTCGTAAAAATATATTACATAATTTGGCAAATTCTGATTTAAATTATAACAACATTTATATAAAGTGTTCCAGTTTCGCGATTAAAATGAATTTTTTAAAAACATCACTTTTATAATTATAATTCAATCGTTTAATAAATATGAGTTTCTGGTAGATTAGGCATTGCCTTCGGCGAGGAAAATGGCATTGAACGTTTACTCACATCAATTTTTGCAACATTGCAGAAAACCAACCAATTAGAACGAGTAATTTTCGGAAAGGTGCCAATTTTGGAATTGGTATCAATTCCAAACCCGTATGTTTAAACTCAGGGTGGACAAACTGGAAATCGTTTTCGACAAACGAAAGAAACAGTCATTTATGAAAGCATCGTTCTGCGAAGCCAAAGTAATGAAAATTTAAATAGGAAACCATCTTGGCACACGAACTCTAAGCAATGTTGCTGAATATCTGCAACAAATCGACACATAAAAACTAATCTTGGAAATCAAGTGACTCAGTTCGTGGACGTTCCTCCAAATGATTAAACCGTGAAAACGAAAGTCCCAAACACGCCCCATCATGACGAACACTGTGTCACTCTAAACTTGTAACCTTCGGCATTTAGCTTACGGTCAGAAATGAAAAACCCGGGCATTCGAAGTGAGCCGAGAGAGTATGACATCTTCTGAGAGATTCACATCGATAAGTGAGAAATGTCAAACAATGCGATCCAAACGCGAATTTTTCCGTATATTAGAGAAAAATATTTCACAAAAAGGAAACGTTTTTCTCTAAAAATCCATGGAAGGTAAAAAGTTCAAGGCCAATCAAATGAACTCAAATCTGAGCATGGTCAGTGTCAATGGCCTAGCACTTCTCGGAGTTCGGCCACTGCAATGTGCAAAGAATGCGTCTGACCGTGGTCTAATGTGTACCAAGGAGGATTTTCTTTTTACATACAAACTTTATTTTTTCGGGACACGAGCAACCGAGAGGAAAAAGAGCACTGAGCTGAAATCAAAGAATAGAATCTCTGCCCGTTTCAAATTTGAAACACTATAATTTTCTGACAACTAAAATTTATTTACATTCAAATGAAGAGTCATTCACAACGTGAATACAAATTAAAAGGGGGGGAAATAAAAAGATTGAAAAAAAATTAATATCAGCCTTTTTAAAAAATCGAAATCTCCTAACTGTTCGGTTAATATCGTGCACAGAGATTCCAACTTTGTTTACATTGAAAAACCTCCGCCACCCTATCATGTAGTTTTTACAATAATATGCATTAAAAAGCCTGTGTTTCTCGGACTGTTTCGAGTTCTCATCACGTTATGACACATGTTATCTGAGTCGAGGTCATAGATCTCTAGAAAACAGTCGAGCTTGGGATTTTAAAGCCGTTCCATTGAGTTCGGTAAATGCTTTTCTTGGATTGTTAACTCCAGCCGATCGTTACACTTTTGCCTTCGGAATGGTGTCCTGAAATAGTGATCCTCCGACGTCACTGCTTCCGAATTTTCCTGGATGCCGGCACAAACATCGTCGTCCCACCTGGCCGCGGGATTCCTCCACAATTTGACGAAACTCCATTATTTTGCTAAAATATGACGGTCGCTCGGGAATTCCTTACCCGCATTCAACCGCAGCCTTAAATCCGCAGTAATAAATCTAACTGATATCTCCAATCCTATAAAACGTTTTGATCACTATTTATAGTTTTCACTTTGAATTTTTTCAATAACTTAATTCTAAGATTTATTTTTCCTTTGATTTTCCATTTAAAAAAAAATTTTAAATACCTGTCATGCTCGTAAAATTGGGTGTCCGTTCAAAGACAGTCCAAAAAAACATATGCAAATGCTACGTAATTGGCAAAATCATTCCATCATTTAAGGGAAGGTCAACTATACAAAAATTCCATGCCAACTTTCGGGTCCTCGGCCTACTTTCTCCCATTTATTAATTCGTTAACTTGCGAAAACTGAGTTTTATTACGGGAGATAGGCATAACCTCCATGTTGCCGCAGCGGGACTCACCTCTCCCCGAGGAATATTCTTTCGAATGACAACAATGCCAGAAGTGAATCATGGCTCGAAGCTATTCGACTTCTGTAAGCTGCATACAAAAATTCAGTTGCAGTAAGGTCAAGTTAAAAAAAGGAGTTTCCAGAGTGTCGAATACGAAGTAAATAGAGCGGCCCGATAAAAATGCAACGCGCGGGGTTACAGTGTTGCCAAGTCAAATTACTGAACGAAGGTAAACACGAACCGCGGAGGGGAAACGCAACAAGAAAAAAAATGGAGGGGAGGCGTTCACTTTAATATTAACTTCATAATTGTTTATGATACCCTGAATTAGCTTCTGCTTGATATTTGTATTAGCTTTTTTTCTTTTCGAAGATCGAACTGTGCGCACTCTATTTCGAGACCGACTTGTAAAAAAAAAAAAAAAAAAAATTGTTCAGGCCTTTGAGAGGGGATCGGTATTTTCTCAAAAAACTGTATCGAAGCGTTGCCCAAGTGCTCAATGCAAATTTTTTTGAGGCTGTCCCATGCGTGTTCGAGATTTTGTTTTGTGTTCTAATTTTAGATGACAAAACATTGCTGAGGAAATTGTTTCTAATTAAGTCAAGGTGATTTAATAAAATAATTAACTGTGCACAATTTTAATATGCTGTTCAGTCAGAATCTTTATAAATAATTCCTGGCTTTCCATCTTCGGATTTATTTATGTCAATGAGATTCCATTATCTTTTTTTAAATGACCTGCTTGCACCGCAGGGGAGTAAAAAAATATATTTCAGTAAAAAAATTTCAAATTGCGAAAAAGAAAAGGAATATCTGTAACGGTTTTGCATAAACAGTTAATTTTCCGTAAGAACGCGTTCCGACACAAAATGGACATTTAACTATTTCAAGCGCCCTTTATTTATTATTTTTATCCAGACTTCTAGCACCTTTAATGATCACTTTGCCTCAATGTCGCTCCTTTCTCTTTTGACTCTTTGAAAACATTTCCATTACATGGAAAAAGAATGGTGGATATTCTTTCGAAAATTCTCCATTGAAAACCTTCAAAAATTCACTTTGGGGGGAATCATAACGCGCTAACTACCAAACGAATTGTCATTAAAATGTCACACACTTTGTGAGATTTTACAGGTGCATTCGTGAGTGTCTGGCTAACTATTTCTGTTAGAATGTCGGCTATCCATAAATTAGGTCATCAAGTGGTCTCATTAACGACCCGCGTGCATTTCTTGTGCATGCCCGGAGATACATTTTATTGTTGAACTCAACTCTTTTATGAACAGCATTTCCTCTCCCGACACAAAAACCCGGATATTTTAAGTTAACGGTCGATGTGACCATCAGTATGCGGTAGACCACTAATTATTTCATTTTATAAATATATCATATAATTTTAATCCCCTTTCAGAATAAATAAATAAAAAACTTACTCGAAATGATAAGAATTATCAAGAAAATTATTTAAGGCGTAAGTGGCATTAATTTTGAGAGTTTGTAACACTCGAGCAAATCATATCTAAAGAGAGAAAAAAAAATTACTTTTCTCCAGAATATAAGAAAGGGTGTGAAGTCCTCTCCCAAGAAAATAATTCCCATATTATTTCGACCCATAAATTTGATTAAATTATTATTGAAAATTTATAAAAGGAAGAAATCGATTTTTTCACGCCTACCATTAAATGGAAAGAACAAAAAATAAACAATCACATTAAAAGATTGAATTTACTTAACTCTCCGACATCGTTTTCCCTTCCAACCTGGTTTTCTTATAATATCTGGAGCAATTCAATAGCAGCTAAGAGTAAAGCACAAAGTTTCTCAGAAGGCAATGCCCTTTTAAGAATGTAATAAATTTTTCGTTATTTTTTTTTATTAACGTTACATTTTTTTTTTCTTCGAGAGACTGTTAATAACGATCGCGGCTGACAAAAGATATTTCCGGTGGTGCATCACAAAGGTAAAAAAATTAAGATAACGATTTATTAAATTGTTATTACAGAAGAATCTTAGGATTAAATATAATTTAAATCACCTGGAAATTCTGGCGCTTATTAAATAATTATAAAAACTTATGTCAAAATAAATGATAGGCTTTTCTTCTGTCAGTAAAAAGTCATGTGCACAATCAATCTAAGAAAAATATCAGAGGTTCTCGAGCAGTGAAATTTCGTACTCGATTTCAGATAACAGATAAAAATCCGAAAGAAACATAACAATAATTAAGGAGGCAGAAGAATCTCCGAGACTTTCTCTCAACAAATAAACCATCAAAACAAATCTGACGTGCCGAAAACGAAATCGAGTACGATAATTTGGCAACGCCGGAATTGAAAACCCTGGCGGAATAATTCGTGAAACGGACGCGTGGCAGCGACACAGTGCAATCCCCTCTTTTTCTCCCACACTTTATTTCTTCAACTGATTTATAGCTTATTGACTCATATGTAATGTCAGTAATTTATTACATAATTTCAAACTTTAAGTAAACTTAAAGCAAGAGCAGATTTATTTTATTTTAAGCATGTATTTCAATAAACTCAAAGGTTATTGTTAATGTACAGTTCAGTTTAAACAAATTTGACAGGTTTTGGCCAACATTATGAAGAGTAGCCTTGTGTTATGTAATTCAGATACAATTTCAAATTTCTCCTCTTCTATTTCATGTGAAAAATACTTCCAACTGCTTTTACACAGCCAAGAAAGCACTTTAAATGAAAGTTCCAATACATAAATTTGTGTGCTCATAATTTATTCAAAAAAAAAAGGTAAAAATTATATAAATTCAAAAATTTGAGGCTTTTACTCAGTAAATTTATAAAATGGTTATTTTCACAGGTACATAACTCTTTTCCAATAATTAAAAATTTATTTAACAGTAAAAATCAGAATTTATACACAAAAACAATACCTACAGATAGACTGTATATCCTACTAAATGTTTATGATAAAAAGGTTTGATTAATGCCAATGATTCAGAAGATATTGATAAGGAAATAGTAATAGTTTTGCAATCTGACTTACTTAATTAAAGTTTGGAATAATTTAATTTGTATTGAAATTTTACTTCGTAATGGCATTGGATTCTCTTTTTTGAACTGATATTCCCCAACAAACATTTAAAAATAAAAATTAACAGTTGTAAACAAAAGATCTTAAAAATTAGAACGATAAAAATAAATTCTCGGTCCAGTGTATTATAAGAAAATTGCAACATGATAATTTAAATATTGTATAAAACTCCTCAAAAATTGCAATTCACCTCTTCAAGTAGAGCATAAAACCTATAATAAAAAAAATCAGAAACTGACTCGAAAATGATCATTTTTATTTTCATTTCACATGACTCAATAATTACTCAATTCAACTTGAAATAAATTCAAAACTAAAAAAAACAAAATAGTTTCAAGCACTTAAAAAATCCAGTTCATGCCTGGTAATTAGTCAGAGAAGGTAACACAAAACCTGAAGTAGAATTTTTGCCTGAACTCAATCCCTCACAATTTCCTAAAAGTAGCAGATTATAAAATTTTAATTATTGGGGGGGAAAAAAAGGGTTGAGAGCACTGAACGAGGAAAAAATATTTCATTTAAAGCATAATTTTCAATTAATAACGGCTGAAAACCGAACGGTAGTCTGCTTTTAAAACAAGACCAGCATTGCCCTCGCCGCTCGTTACAAAAATGCACGTATTCACTGTATTCTAATATTCTCTTTTTGTTCATTTTACATTAAATACAAATAAATTCATTAAGTGAATAAGAATCCTTGAGAAGACATGAGAATGAGAATTAGAATTAGGCCTGCTCGCGTCTGCCGTTTAACCCGCTCACATCAGGTGAGGGGTGGACAAAATGGCAGATGACCTCAAACGAAAAAAAGGCAACATTGCAATCTTACTCCATTTTCACTTGTCTTATGTCATTCTCAATCTCACAACACAAAACACAACCTTCTTCAGCTTTATTTAATAAATAATAAACATTATAGATCACAACAACCTTGACAATCATTTCTGTACGTGGATACGCCGTATCAGAAAAATTAGGACATTGCTCCATTAAAGTACAAATGTGATGACTTAAAAACCGGGGGATTTTGCCCCCGTAAAATATTTGATTTTTATCATTTCCCAATCATATATATTACAGATAACACTTGGGAGATTGTCGAGAATGTATTAATATGAAGTATAATACAATCGGTAAAAGGAAATATGGAGTAATAATCGTTATTTTCGACTCCATCTTCTTATGCTACGAAACAAGTTCTGGAAAGCCACTTACTAAAGCAAAGAAATTCGTATGACAATCCTCCAAACTAGCTCCGTTTGTTTGGTGATTTTGATGCGTCATATTAATCCCATGGTATCCGTTTAGATTTTAATCACTTTTCACACTATATATTTGGGGAAAACACTTAAAAACATGAAAATAACGCAAACATTTCACTTGGTTTTCACCTTTCAATGGCGACTGCAAAATGGCGGATAGGAAACAACAAGCGCAGAGCTTCTAGACATCTGATTGGTTGATTTTTGTCATGTGGCCTTTTGAAGTGAATTTGACGTCATTCTGGCATAATGGTTTCCTCAATGTTGGGGGTTATTTCTAAGAAGTTTCCTTGCGCTAGTAATTTCCATTCCCCTCTGCTTACTGTAAGTTTTCCAACTGGATGTTGCTTTTTCATTGACTTTTCCTTTAATTCACAATGCGGTCTGAATTGAAGGAAAGTTAATTTTCTGAAACAGATAACTGGAGATACCAATTTATCATTTGTGTGCAATGGTTAATGAATTCATATCAGTGAAATGTTTTTGGCAAAATACCGGCCGTTACTCGATTTATAATACCGTGATCTGAATAAACATTATTATATTTACTTAGCTTGATTTTTAAAATTTCGTTAAGATACATTTTTATGGTATTTTCAGTTATATTAAATAGTAATTGGAACCAATTTAGTTTATTGAATTATTAATAATTAAAAAATTTTTTTAGATTATAAGACATTCTTCAAAAGTACGGCCACCTAAAATTCACGCAGGCACGATTAAACACCGTAATTTAATAGAATCTTCATGTGAATCACTTGCAGCAAGAGGATTTCTAAGATCCTACAAACCTTATGAACCTCCACTGAATGTTAAAGAGAGAATAATTGGAATTTGTAATAAAATATTTGGAGCTTCTTTTGATCAGGAAACACCTTTGTCAAGGCAAAATAAATTTACTTTACTAAATTCCTGCTATGAGGAACTGAATCATAGTGTTCCTAATTCTTGCCTTCACAAAATTGAAAATGTTAATGATATAATTGAATTTTATGAAACACCAGTTTCAACCACTGTACCTTACGATGATTTATTAAAACAAGAACTCCCTCCAAACTTACATATTCTGCCAAATTATTTAAGATTTAATCCAGACACTGATACTAGATTTAAAGGAATATCAGCATTTCCCAGGAGTTCAACAATTGTTACTGGTCTTAAATATAAGGAAAAATATTCATCTCATAAAGCAAAAACCCCTTTCAAGGATGCTGAAGTTCATTTTTATGATCCTGATAAAATATAGATATTATGTTATTAATTTTTAATTAAAAGCTGTTGTATATAAAGTATTTTAACTGTGGTTTCATTTATATGGAAATTCTTGAAACCTTTTTTTCAGTATTTTGTACTTAAAAAAAATTATTGAAATAAAAAATGTATTACTTTTCATAATCTGTGTTTATTTTATTCCTAAGAAATAACAAATCAGTCAAAGGAAAATTAGGGAAAATTACTTCAATATACTCTATATTTTTCCCTCCAAAACACTTTGAAAGTAAAATAGGGATATGTTTTTTAAAAAATTTTCTTAAATATTCATCAGAAGTTATAAATCCTGAATTCTTCCATAGTTTACTTTTCTAAATGGAATTCATCCTCTCCTTTTTAATGAGTAAATAATTCCTTAATCACTTTCTGGTATTTTAAGAAATTTTATATTTATTAATAAAGAATGTCATATTTTAGATAATATTACACCGTTGAAAGTAAAAATATTTTATCAATTTTCCAGTCGTAATTGATGAGAATGCCTTTCGAATTTAGACTTAAAAAAACTTGAAAGCTGTTTCCGGTGATTGATTTTCTTAAAAAATAAACAAACTCAAAGTAAATTTTTTATAATTTAAAGCTCTCAAAATTAAACTTGAGTGAGATTCATAAGCGTGGGAGTTTATAATGAAGGGAGAAATGGCGTGGGGGTTTTTTAATGAACCAAAGGGAGTTTGGAAAAGTTTCTTGTTTCCTTCTTGGAAAGAAAAAAAAAAGCTTTCCTGAATTTTGAAGCTGAAAATGCAATATTCAAAAATACCATGGAGTGCTTACTCAAAATTTTAAAATAAAAACTTTCTGGACAAGAAATCACCGAATTATGAGAAAAACTAACTCATGTCTAAAAACGTAACGGATCATTTTTTAAGAGCTATTTAAGTTTGGATAATTTGTAATGAGGACATTGCTTTCCGAAAAAAAAACAAATTCAGTTTAGTTTTTTTAATTTTTCACTTCACTTTCTTTATAAAAAATTCTCTTCTTTTTGCCGTAAACTTTGAGCAATTGTTTGTAAAAGTTACGTCACACATATTATGCACGGATTGATTTAGGTACCGGATGATGTTTTGGAGTATGTCTCAATTCCTCCCATTAATGTCTTCCCACTGTTGCAATTATTTACAATAATTTAAAACAATTAAGGAAGCAAGACAAACCACTGGAACAGGTAGTGAAAAAAAGTCACGATTTAGAATAGAATCAATGCGAGATGGCCCTCGTGGGAAATGATAAAGGCCCATTTCCGATTTAAAAAATTCAATGCATAAAATTAGAAGAAAAATTAAGAATGCATATGAACTGATCACGGGGAGATGCATTTGAAATGGAAATACTTGTCATTTGACAAATGGAAATATGATATTGACAGGCCAAAGAGCTATTGTAAAACCTGTTTTCTAAACCCAGAGGACTCTTGTTTTGACCCTATTGTACTGTTCTATCTTTGGGTTTTTTTTAGAAATCTTTCATATCTGGAAATTTGAAGATGTCTCTCACAAATCTATGCTTTTATGTATTTTACATCGATTTTATACAAATTCCAACTGGAAAAAAGTTAAGAAACACCAAATTCTCAGAGAAATTATTTGACTGATGTGAGAATGCCTTACATATCTAATCGACTTTGCTGAAACATTTTCCTTTCATTATTCAGGTTTTGAGATTTATGACAATACTTTCCTGTCTTAGGTTTTTTATTGTCCATTCTTCCTTCTGTAATAATTCCTAATCTCTTATTCTCTGCAATATCATTTTGTGCCCCCTGAATTTAACGGTTTCACCTTTCACTTTTTAAAAATTGTCTTTTTATTATTTTAAAATAAGAATGAAAATGGGAGAAGTAATTTTTTCACATTAACTACGGGTTGAATATTCCTTTGAGGTCACATGAGAATCATTAAAATGAAAGAAGAAGAATGATTTTTTTTGACAAAGTGGAACAAATGACCAGAACCGGTTGAACTTATGGTAAACTTTGATATTTACAGTTTTGTATCATCATTTATAATTTTCTTGACTAATATGACTTACCAACAGATGAATTTAACAGCCTTAAACATTTTCTGATTCCAATAAAGATTGACAAATATTCGCAGTATTATGTCTGAATTAAATCTCTGATTTTACAATCATTTCCACGTACTGCAATTGGGATATACTTTTCTTAAAAAAATTTTAATAAAATTTTCCTCAAAATTCAATTAAACAAAATTTCATATGATTCTGATCAAAAAAAATGCATATGCCAACCAAAAATCTTGCAAAAAATTTTTCTATATTTACAATAAATTAATTAATTTATCACATTAAAACTGAAAATAGATTTGCAATTACTCTAAACAGTGATCTGCTTACTGTATAGTGACAGGTTGCTAAAATCTACAAAGAGGAATTTAAAAAGTAAAAAAAAAAAAAATACTTAAAAATTATTGACTCTCACACTGAGAATTCGGGTAAAAATTTACATATTAAAAATTACATATTTATATATAAACTTTAAAACGTATGATTAACATTATGAAAACAGTTTAAAAATAACTAAAATACGTGTTGAAATTTTCTCAAGTTTTCAGTCTTTCACTCATTTTTTAGGTTTGAAGAAACCCTTTTTGGAATTTTTATCTCCCGCTGTCGGCTGAAATAAATTATTTGTTTTTTTTTTTTAGAAAAATTTCAAAGGAATGACAATCGTCCAAATTAACTTACCATAACTCTTGCGCCGAACAGCATTCGCGCTTTGTCTTCTTCCTGAGGAGAGCCCTCCTCTTTATTCCCTCTATTCGTTTTGATTTGTAGCTTTTGCTTTATCGCCTGCGACAAAATCACTC
This sequence comes from Brueelia nebulosa, assembly GCA_028293925.1. Lineage (NCBI taxonomy): Eukaryota > Metazoa > Arthropoda > Insecta > Psocodea > Philopteridae > Brueelia > Brueelia nebulosa. Next base: position 231,575 of record JAQIBA010000091.1, read on the forward strand.
TCCTGCTGTCCGTTTTCATTGCGAGAAGCAAATCCAGCCAAGTCCACGTCACGTTGTGATATTCGAGGGTGGGTATGACCAAGCTGAAATCCCTGATGTCCTCCAAATTCTTCTCCTTGCTTCCCTTATAGCTGACGCGGACTGGAACCTCCGGGATTTTTATATAAATAAATAATTTATTTTTTTCCGCTCTTTCCTAAAAATTAAAACGAATGATAAGTCTTCCAAAGGGTTAAAATTAATGAATAGAATGACGTTACCTTCATTTTTTCCACGTCGTCGTCTATTTTAACATAAAAATTAGTCTCTTTCCCTTTTTTGGAACCGGATTTATTCTTTTTACTGCCTTTTGACTGTTCGGCAATTTCCATATCGTCTAAATTTTCACTTTCAATCGTATCCGGATCCCTTCCGGGGAAACAAAAGGCTACCATTGTGTTGTAAAATTTTTTGGTAAGACCAATCGTCAATGGACAAACGTTGATTTCGAAATGTTCTTTCACTGAAATCCCCCCCACGGGAGCCTTCTCCCTGCAGAACACTCTCACGGAGCGTTTTCTATCAATGGGCATGTTGCTTTGAATTTCGGTTGGTGTCAGCACTTCAGTGTACACTTGGTTGGGTAATAAATTTGTCATTCTCACGTAATCCAGCTCTAATAAATGTTCCACCGAATCATCGCTTTTGGAATTTTTGGTGTACCTGCAACAGAATGGGTGCTTTGGCTCATGAGAAAATAAATGTCGGGAGTTAAAACTTACAAAAAATTAGTAAGAACGAGATCAGCTATGCCCAGTTGTCCATCGGCTTCCGTCAGTCTCCATTTGGCGTATTTAAAGACGATTTCATTCGATCTGACGGTTTTCACGGGAGTGTCTCCCTTCGTCGTACCTAACCTCTGATTGGCGGACAATTGGGATTCTTTGTAGCAAGAAAGCATCATGTCTAATTCCTCACTTTGAGTGGTTAATAATTCCTTGCATTCAAAAACTTCCTGATTCAGATTTTTGATGTCCATGATTAATTCATTCGAATTGTCTTCCGCCAGCTGCTTTTGAAGCAAATAGGTTTCCTTTTCGAGCCGTCTTAAATTAGACACCAAACTCCGAACCTGATTTTGCAAAACCTGAATCGGTCTTCTCTGATCTTCTGTACTGTGCAGAGCCAATTGAAAACGCATTCTCTGCAAACGTTCGTAGAGTTCTTTACGTTTTGGATCCACGTAAAGAAGTAAATGGTTAACTATATCCAATATCATGGCGTACTGAAGGGAATTGGTACAAACGTTTAAATCGTGATGCATGAGAGTGAAAGCATCCACGGCAGTTTCTTTTTTCTCCCACGGATCGCTTTCTTCTATCGGTATGGGAGGAACTTCCTCCAAGGTGTTCGGGTCAATGCTCGTGTCACCGTATCTTGCGTAAAAAAATTCGCATTTACATCTGGAGACGATTCTCTGCAACTGTACGGGATTGTTTTTTCCCTCGTCTATACTGCTTGCCCCGACCGTTTCTGTTACAACACCCCCCACACTCTGTCCACTGCCGACTAAATGAGGAACGTCTGGCAAGTCGGCGATGACCGCATCGGAGCAATCCTTTTCCTGGATGTTATCCACGGTGAGCCACATGATGTTTTCGTCTATTTTATCGTTTTCTCTTGCGGCGACTGTCGCGTAATACTGCATGCATTCTAACGAACCCACCCAAGTTGTCTTTGAGACCAAAGTCCGATCTTTCCACACCGGATTGTGAATTCTTTGTAGTATTTCCGCTTTGGCGGCGCTTAGTATCACATATCCCTTCGTTTCACAGCCTTTTAGCAACACCTGACCATTTACAAGAGCAACTGGAAAAAAATTGGGATTTTGTTATGTTTTTTTTCAAAATGAAAGTGACAGAGTTGGTGTTACGCACTCAGCCAATTTTTATGAACGACATCGTCTTCCTGGCAAGCCTGGAGTCCCTGTAACTGCTGTCCGGTCGTCTGGGCGGATAAATCATCACTGAACGCTTCCGGCTTGTTCCCGACTTCAGCTATCAGTTGCTGTAGCATAACAGCTGCGTTTCCGGACTGCGCTTTGGTCATCGGAGAAGGCGAAGTCGTGGCTGCTGCCGTTGCTGTCAGACTGTCATTCAGCTTCGGGGCACGAGATTTATTAGCGCCGTCTCCTCTGAACTGCTTTAGAGACTCCGTTGATAAATTTTTCTTCAATTGCTAAAAAAAAAAATTCAGCAAACGTTGAACTCACGATGAAAATGATAAAATTTTTAAAATTGAAAAACAACCTTGCTCTTCATGAATGCATCGAATAGAGCAAAAGCCACATCCCGGTTTTTTTTAGTCCAAGCTCCTTTCAAATCGTAAACGACCAATCGATGGGTGGGAGTGTCTTTGCTGGAGGAACCTCCAGAGGAACTGTTGAGAAGGTCAGCAGCTCTTCGATGCAATACTGTCTCCCTTACATAAGATACTTTAGCAACGCTCAGGCAGTAACACTTCTCAACAGATTGTGTGAATGAGAGAACTTCATTTCCGGTTCCTTGAAGTGCGCTTTTCAACCATATTTCAACATCATTTAAATCGCAGTTCATACACAGAACTGACCACTCTGCCTTGGGTCTGTGCTTCAGGCCGTCATCGATGGGAATTATATTGAGCATGTGTTCCGAATTAAAGGTTATTCTCCCGCCGAGTAATTCGAAACCTCTTTGCTTTGCAAAAGACATCCAATAGAAAACTTGAAACCGATGAAAACCCAATAAGATTCTAACTTTTCTGTAATGTCGGCTCAGTTGCTTTTTTCGTGGCTTTAGATTATAAAAAATCGCACCTCTTTTCGTCGGTCTCGTTACTCCTGAAAATTTCAATTTTTGAATTATAATCACTTAAATCTTTTTTTTTTAATTAAACCGTACCTGATAAGATCAGTTTGAGATTTTCGCACCAACGCAGAGTACTCCCAAACAAACTCGCATTTGGACAATCCAATTCTACACTTCCCGAACCCAGAACTGGTTTTGTCTCCATCGAAAGACTGACGTTTAGATTTTGGGAGCGAAAAGCTCGGAAAGAATCGTGTTCTTGATTACTTGAGTACTCGGGGAGCTTATCGGGAGCACAGGGCATGACTGCATGGTGATCATTCGGATCGGCCAGGCACACCCAATGCATTTTCAAAGTTAGTTTCAAATTCGGAAGGTGCAATAAACGGCGATCGTCATACTTCGACGCGGTTTTCACATTGACATCGAAATCTCCTTGAAATATTACTTTAGCTGAAACAATAAATAACTTATTTAGAATTGGATTTCGGATTGAGTTTGTTAAATGTTAAGTTCCTCACCGTTTGTCCAATCCATTGCTACTTTCGTCCATTTTAATTCCATTTCCTCGGTTGTATTGTAGGGATCTAACGACGCGTGCAATAACATTGTCAATTGATGGACAAACATTGTGACTCTTCCATGAAATAACAGTCGCATTTTATCCCAGAACGGGAGAGGAGGGCTGGGATCTTTCGAAGGGGAAGATATCTTCTCGAAACTCAAATTACATTGCGCGATAACGGGTTCCCAGCAGGGACCGAACGCATAGCTGAAGTTTTCCACATTGCAGTTGAAATCATGGTAGAACTTCAACGCCATCATTGACCTCTCGATGACCAATTCTCCCCAGGGTTCCCCCAATTCCAACGTAACCCCTCGTTTGGCTCTCTTCGTGGCTTCCTCCTCTGCTCCGCATAATCGTCCAAATATATGAAATTCCCTGATGTCCAGTACAGGTTGGGGGAAATCTCGCAGTTGCACCTTCCATTCGCTACAGCTGGCACAGATGGAACGACACCATAGAGTTGAAAATTCCAAACCGTCTTCCGGCCACGGACTGAAATTTCAATCAATTTTTAGTCAAACGCTCTTTTTTAGTGTTAAAAAATGAAAACAAACCTTTCTGGATCGACTTCGGTCATAACCCTGACGACATTTTCGGCCCCGTGAATGGAAGGATCAGCCAGGGAAATAATCCGAACGTTACTCATTGACCAAGCCAAGAGTCTCGTTCTCGGAGGGGATTGTTTGCTCATCTGTTTGGATCTCTGAATGTAAATTTCGGCATTTTTTCGGCTGAGACTCGCGTATAATTCCTCTATTTTACTCGGGGGCATGGATAGATGGGTTTTAGACAGCTCATCCACTTTGGCGTCCAACATTTTCTGTCTCTTTAAACTTTCTTGATATTCGTCTTCGAGTAATTCGTAGTTGTCTCGAAGTTTGACTTCGAAAGCGTCGTCGCTCATTTCGAAAAGGAATTCTTTGACTTTGATAAGGAGATCGGATGGGAGGGGACTCCCCGCGGTAAATGCCGACCTTTTCTTTTTATGTATCAATTTTAACCATTTCCATAAGGTAACGAATTCGTTTTGTATAGCGTCTGCATAATTATGTTCGTGAGGGAAAACCGCTTTGAAGGATTCAATCGTGACGGCCCTGAAAAAAAAAGCAACAGTTGAGTTTCTCAACGAATGAATTACTTAATTCTATAAAATAAAAAGTACCAAATTTTGTTTTTGTCCAAAACAATACCCTCCGCTTTCCTTCTTTCTTCTGCCACCTCATCGTTGTCGGAAACCCTGCAGAACTGCACCGATTCAAAAGTGAAAATGTCAGCGTCGTCAACGGATATTTTCAGCAATGTCGTTTGGGCTCCGACATAATCCGCCAAATTTCCGGCCGTTAGGTCGGAAGTGGCCAAAAGCACTTCATGAGATGATGAGATGGTTATAAGAATTTTTATGTTTCCTTTGATCCCTAAAATCCATCTCAACGGTGCCCGCGGTGTTGCTTCTTCAACGTCTGATTTTTCCGGGGAAATCTCCGATTTTAGGTTTCCGATAAATTGTTTGAGTTCACTCTGCAGCGTTAATATTTTCAAATGCAGATTAGCTGACCAATTGAGTTGCAACTGCTCTTGGATCTGAACGGCGAGTTCCTTCGTTTTTGATTTAAAAGTGATCCTGGCCAGTTTGACATTCGCACACATAGACTGAAAAAAAGAACAAAATAAAAAATTTAACATACAAACATACAAACTGTATATAACACATGGATTGATTATATTTAATATAACTTACCTTTATCTCATCGGATTTTACACAACTATACTGAATAGCGTTTGGTGTTATCGAACTTATTTTGCTTCCCTCCATAACAACCCCAACTTTTCCCTTATGAACATCCATGTTCAATTTGTCTAATCTGACCATGAGGCATATTTTTTTGTCAGTTATGAAAAACAAGTTCACATTATTGCATGTGATATTGTTGGTGAAGTAAACACTGCTTTTGGATTTTTCCGTTTTGATGCGCTTTTTCTTTTTCTTTAGATCAATTCCATACTCGGCAACGCATTTTAAAATTTGCAAAATAAGTTGCGAAATGACGGGACTCCATTCCGATCGGAACAGGTCGAGCATTGCTGAGAGTTTGATTTCTTCAGGTCCCTGACTTCTTGCCTTGACCACTACCACGCCCATAAAGAAAGGGGTACCCCAAGTGTGATATTTTTTTAGCATAGGCGGGTCAGCATTAAGCAGGGAGCTGTTGATTTTACACCAGCAGGATTCAACGATCCATTCCAGGCTCCAGTGCTTGTCAGCAAAAAATAATTTTCCTAGAAGTGAATTATAACTGGAACTTCTATAGTCAGGCATTCTTTCCAAGAGTACTTCAGTTCTGGTAAAACCTATGGAAGTGACCATTGGTTCTTCTGGTAAATTCAACCAAACAGAAACTTTTCTCAGTTCAACTTTGCCAGATATTTGACAGCTGTTACAGAAACTGTCAAACCAAGAGGTTCTCTCAGGCAGTGTCATTACCCCATTGAATGAATTCCCAATATCTCCACAGCTTAAAGGTTTTTGCAAAAAATTATTAACAATCCAAGGCTTTAGCAGTTGATGATGATATCTAATGCCAAGAGTATCAAGAGCAACATAAACAATTAGAACTGATTCTTCATAGTTCCCATCAACTGTAAGTTTTGCCATTTCAATTAAATTTTCCCTGTTGCAACTAACCCCAAAATCATCAACTACCAGAGATAAAAATAACTGTGGTAGCTGTTTGGGAAGTTCTTTTACTGGTTTTAGACTTGTGGATTGATTTACTTGGGTGTTTAACCTTAGACACTGCAAAGAAGAACTGTAATCTATTTTGTTGTCTTCTCCCATACCAGTTAAAGTTGAATTTTCCACTTTAAGAGTGAAATTTTTTGGTATGAGAGGAAAAAACCTATAAAATACATCATTCTCAGAATTAGGCCTACTTTCCTGTGATTTGTTTTGCTTTTTACTTTTCTGGGCAAATTTATAAATTCCTTCATTAATTACAGATTTAGTGTTTTCTATTCCAACATATAACTTTTCTACAGAAAGAGGGCCCTGAGCAATTATTGTTCCTTCAAGAGAGATACCAAAAGATAATTCAGCAAGGCAAGTTTGAGGATTTGTTTTAATAGCATGCTTTAATAATTTTGCAGTAGTTGATGCTATTGAGACATTGACCAATAATGTTCTTGCATTGTGTATTATACTTCCATCCAAATGAAGTTCAGCAGCAGTGGCATGAACCAACCATTCTGGAGACTCTGTTCTCAAAAGCATGATACTTAAATTATACACATGCACAGCCATGAATTGCACAAATGTTATGATTGCTGGGGGTATTTTTTGATTATGAAATGATATATTATTTGTCACAAGGTCTTCATCCCTTGAAGTATAACTGCTTATATCTTTGTTGATTCGCACATCCTTTACTATAACTGACACTAACTTTGTAACTTCACTGCTAAAAAAACTACTTCTGAAATAAATTTCCTCTATATGCTGAAAAAATAAAAAATTAATTAATAAAATGTGGTATTATTCAATACAATAAATTTTTAAAACTTACAATTGAAAACCCATTTCTTGACATATGAACATCATGTAATGTCAAATAAGGAATACCAATTCTTCCTATTTCTACTTTTATTTTGTACTTCCTTTTACACAACCAGGCAAGAAATTTTGGAAGGATCCTGAATTAAAAAATAATAAATTAATACATATTTCTTTAGCATAAGTTATGATTCATAAATAGAATTATGTTGTAAATTTATCGTAATTTGAATATGTCATGTCAAAATAAATTCCAAAATGCCCAAAACATTTGGTTTCTTCTTAATAAATAAAATATATATGATTATATATATTTAAATATGTTAAAAATTTTATTGAATACAAAACAATTGTAAAACTTACCAAGAAATCCCAATGTAAATTATACTAAAAAACACACATAATAATGCGATGCCTCCCATGTTTTACACTGAAATAATTATGTCATATTTGGGAGGGAAAAGTGTGTATACATAACTTATACTCTAATTAGAGTTTAACTTGCGATTTTTTATAACTATTACCCAACCAGCTGATTTATAAACTTTTTAAAGTTTTGAGTCGGATTCTGGTGCCACGACTTACGTCGCAAAAACCATATGAAAATGTGTATGACGTCTTCTGAATTTTTATTTGTATTTTAAATAGAGATTCAAAAATGGCCGGTTTCACTAGAGAAGATTGGGAAGATTTAAATATCACAAAAGAAGAAGTTGAAAATCTTACTCAAGCGCTAAAAAAGGAAGAATTTCGTAAATTATTAGCAGAATATGCTGAAGAAATCACCGACCCAAAAAACCGAAAACAATATCAAGATGATATAGTTCAATTAGAAGCCGAACGCGGAGTCGACTGCACATTTATTAATCCGGAACCTGGTTTTGTAGTGAAAACAAGTGTGGACGGAAAGAAGAAAGCTTTTATAAACATCTGCAAGAACAAGGCAATTGGAAGACCAACTTACAAACGGGAGTTTAAGGATAATAATCTCGGCTTGAGCTGGTCGATACCTTTGTCTCAGTCACCGAATAGAGAAGATTTCGACAAGAAAAGAAATAGATGTTCTGTTTACGACGTTGTGTTTCATCCTGATACTTTGTGTTTGGCAGAGAAAAATTCACAATTCAGGAAAATAGTTATTGATACCGCTTTAAACGCAGTTGAGGATAGCTACAAGGTTAAACTTGATAAGAAAAACATAAAATTTCCAAAACTTGAATACAAAGGTACACCGTTTGCAACGGTTATACGACGAAAATCGAAAAATCAGCCAATTCTTACAGAAGAAGACATTAAATTTAATGAAGCCATAAAATATCCATTTAGGCCACCTAATGAAGACAGTGCTCCAGTTGTTAAAAATTTTGAAACTCCAAAAAAAGAGCAAGAACAAAAGTATTGTACTCCAAAATATGTGATAAAGCATAGATCAGATATTGATATGCAAGAATTCACTTATGATAAGAATGCAAAATTAAATGCGACTATTCCAAAAGAGTTTGTGATTGAGATAAACCTTCCTTTGCTGAATAGTACAAGCACTGTTAATTTAGATGTGATGGAAAAATCCTTGCATCTGCTATGTGAAAAACCAGCAAAGTATAAACTGGATCTTCAGCTCCCATACAGTGTGAATGAAGAAACAGGAAAGGCAAAGTTTGATAAAGACAGAAGACTGTTGATAATAACATTGCCAGTTGTGAAGGCAAAGTTGTCATTTAAAGATCTCATTAGGGAAGACAGTGGAGTTGAAAGTGATTTAAGCCCAGTTGGAAGTGTTTCCAACAATGAATTCAACAACATTCAGGAAAAAGACACCCCCACTGCTATGGAAGATCCTTATTCACTAATAAAGGAAGATGAGGGTGTATCAAATGAAGATTGCAAATTAAGTTCTGAGGAGAGTGAGGGTGAAAAAGAACACAGGACTAAAATAGAAAACAAATTTCTGGATTTGGATAAGCATTATCTCTTACCAGCTTATTCTTTCAATGTTGATAATGATAAAATATGTTTTGTATTAAATGTTAAAAATGTTGATTCAAACTCTTTAGTACAAAAATCTCTGAACTCTCATGCTTGCCACATCAAATTTTATTCCATTGGATCTGGATTTTTCCCAGTTCATTATGCCTTCCTCATTGATTTCAAAGAGGAGTGCACTATTGAGAATTTAACTTGTGATATTTGGGATAATAATGTGACTGTGTTAATTGAATTGGTTAAAAATGATCAGGAAATGATGTCATTTTATGTTGGCCGTGATGAAGATTCTCTGACCAAGAAATCTCTAGATCATCCTGTAGAACTGAAAAGAATAATGGAAGAAGTGAGTTCAGAGAAGAAAGAAGAGCTGGAAGGAGAAGATGGTTCTTGGAATGTAAATATCGAGTCAGCTAATGTAGATGAAGTTGTAATTAATATTGCACCTGAAAAACCTGAGGAATTGGGTGATGATGAAAAAGATGATGATGAAAAGGATGATGAGGCTTTGGCATCCTCACTTCCTAACAATTTAACCACAGTTGCTAAAGTTTCAGAAGAAAAAAGCAGGACTCTCTCAGAATCAAGTGTAGAAGAAATGGTAAGTATGCAAAATCAAGTAAAACTTGACTTGATTTTACATTGAAATAAATAATACTGTCAAAATTTTATGAAAAAACCAACTCCATTATTTTGTTCTCAAAAATAAAAACTGTTAGTATAAAAACTATTTGATAAAATTTTAAATAAAACACAATAACTGCTCCTTCCATCTTTGTTTTGCAATTACACATTGATTTAGCAATTCAAAATAGATTTTTTAAAGTTAATGTGGTTTGACCAGATTAGAATTTAAAAAAATACAAATTAAATAACCAGTATATAAGTACAGTAAATAATAAAGTTAACAGTATATATTATTAAATAATAAATAAAGAAGAACAGAATTTAAAGTAAATTATAAAATGGGTGTTTTAAATTAATGTGTGGATTTATTTTTTTGCAGGTCTCACAGCCATTTATCAGAAAAAGTATTTTGAAAAAAAGAATATACAGAAGCCTCTCTGAATCCAATGCAGAGGATTATTGTTCATCATCCATTGATAAAATGACTCCTGATGGGTCAGACTTATTTGTGCATGAGGAACATGAAGACACTTCCTCCATTAAAAAAACAGTTCGTTTTAATGATCACATCAAACAACAGTTATTTAGGTAATCTATTGATAATATGTGTTGAACTGATAAAAAGGTTGCAGTCAATGTCACCCTTTCTTGATATAATATAAAAATATGTCAAATGAAGTTTCTCATCCCAGAGATTTTAATAAAAATTTCTGTTTGTTTCAGAGTTAATTCCAGTATTTTAGCTAGAAAAAACAAAAACAAGAAGAAGAGTCGCAACAAGAGGAAAGCCATGGAAAGAAGATTAAGTGAGAGTGAAAATTCAGAAGCAGAAGATAAGGAGAGAGATAAAAAGACTAAAAAATCAAACAAAACAAAAAGCAATACTCTCATTAAAATGGTGTCAAACAAAAATGAAAAAGAAAACTGTAATACCCTTAAAACTGAAAAAAATTCTCCTGATAAAGATGAGAATAAAGCAAAATATGGTCTCAAAAAAGATGACAGAATATTTGAGTTTAAAAGTGATTTGATTTTTGATTTAGACATGTAAGTCAGGGTTATAACTAAGCTTTATTCAATATAAAAATACATTGCTTTAAATAGGGTAGTTCAGGAATGCAAACTAATCCTTAATTACAAAAAAACTGAAATTACAAAAAAAATAATAAAACAAATTTCAAAAATGAAAGTTTATTTCATTTTTAAAAGTATTATTGGTAAATTAAGTAAGCCTCATCACTGCCTTTAGGGAAAGTATGGTTTAATTTAAAATAAAATGGGATTATAGGAAATTTGGGTGCGTTATTTATTTCACTAATTAACTGTGAAAAATATTTGGCATAAAGTAGTTGATTAAACATAGAGAGTTGGAAACTAACAATTTTAGGGAATTTTATTGGTATTTATTTAAGTATAGGACTATTTAATTATTATAAAGAGCAGGATTCACAATATCAAAAGACTTACTTCACCATTTCTTCAAATATATTTTGGTCCTAGATTGGAATCTTGTATTAATAATTTATTTTTCATTAATTATTATATTCTCAATTAATTTGATCATCATGAAAAGGATTTGATAAAGTCTTGTTTAACTCATTCATCTCTCTATTATATTTTTGAATTTGTTTTTGAAATTTTGTTTATATTTCAGTAAAAGAAAAAATATTTTTTGTAAAATTTTAGATGATTTCCTGTTTTCAGAATTTGATTATTGCTTTCTATCGAAAAAGTAATGATTATTAATGTCACTAATATTGAAGTAAATGTATTTGGAGAGCGATAAATAAATTTTTAATAAGGTTTTGGCCTCATCAATGTATGGTAAATAAAAGTTGTTTTAGAAAATTCGTTTTTTTTTATTTCTCTTATTAAGGAAATCCTATTATTGAGCTCTTTTTTGAAAGTTACGCTTTTTGTTTTTTTATGCTGATTTAAATTCATTTCACTGGAATTAATTTCCTGTCCGTAAAAAATCTTTGATTTAATATTCAGAATACATCAGTAACCGCTTTTATCTTTTAAAAACGGTTGAAGCATATAAATTGAATATCATTTTATGAAAAAGTGCGAAATGAGAAAATTTTTTTCGGTTGGCAGCCATGTTTGTTTTTTTTTTAAGTATCAAAGGAACCGTTCAAATTTTTCAAAATGTCCGTTAGATGTCTTTCCAACATTCGACAATTTATTTTGATCAAAAATACCTGTTAACATTTTAATTTGAAGTTGAAATCACAGCTTGATTATTTATTTAAGCTTCGTTTTGCCGTCTAATAAAGAAATCTTCATTTTCTTCCTCATAAAAAAGTAAAATGAAAAAGCATAAAGAAAAGCAGAGAAAGGAAAATTGATTAAAACCACCAAAGACCAAATTTTAAGAGGAAGTAAAGGGTAAAAGCTTTAACCAGAAGAAGGGAAGGAGGGAAGGGAAGAGCTTCAAAGGTGAGAACTTCCTCAAATTATTATAATTTCAGTCATTTGTTAGAGCTCATTTTTATTTATTTTACTCAGGAAAACCATAAGTTTTTAGTATTTTTTTTATGTAAATTAATACATTAACAATTATTATAATACTTTAATCTGTTATAATTCCCAGTTAAAAGTTTTTACTAAAGCATTTGTGCAATACTCCCGTCTTAATTTTTATAACTGCATCAGACTTAATTAAATTCCTGAAATAACGAACAAAACGGGGAGACAGAGTTATATAAAATGTTTACATCGACTATTTTATTTGTGGTAAAATAAATAATTTTGACTCCTAAAAGGGAAAAAACATTTAGTGAGTAGTAGTGCTTATTCAATTTGTAGTCACGGTAATTAGATTTCCCTCAGGTGTTTTTAGAAGTGCCAAATTGTAGGTTTATAAACCCGTGAAACGTTATCGAGTTCCTTAAATAATGGAAATGCATAAAAGAGCCATTATTCGGATTGTTCGCCAGATCAATAGGTGCATGACCTGGGAAATCCGCCGCTATTTATCACTCACCTTCTCTGACAGAAGTTTTTCTTTCTATTTTTACAAGGTAACCAAACATTAGAAGCTGATGACCTTCACTGCACTCCGTCAGCACTATAAAATCCTTATTTTGACCTTTCGAATGCATTTCGGTCGTTTTATAATTTCTCCTTCTTTCCAGGTGTGCGAAAATTGTTTTTGGCTTTGAAAAAGGGAAAAGCTATTTAATATTAATTCCGGAGAGTGTTCCGATCGAGAATTTTGATAGCAACAATCCAATATTGATCGCAAGTCTGCATTTCAAGTTTTCACCTTTATCTCACGGTTTTAGGCATTATTTTGTCGGTAATTTAGATTATTTTCAATATAAAAGATCGCCTTTGTTCACTTCGAGCCAAAAACTAATACCCACGAGGGGTTTGAAAACTATATAAACGTAAATAGTCGTTAGTGAATCAAAACTGGCCCCTTAAGAATATTTCAGGCTATGGTTAAAACCTCGACAAATTGAACGATGATTTTAATGTATCCTCAAATCGCTAAAATTTCATTGTAATTGACAGATTTAAAAGTACAACCAAAGCATAAAAATGTAAATCTTTCATTGAAGTCCCATAAATTCATTTCTTGGGATGTATCGTTCCAATGGAAGTGATCATCTGCGAGAAATTTCAGCTAAAAAAAGAGAGGAGGAACACTGCTGTGTTTCCTAGTGGTTTTTTGCGTGTTCGTTGCAAACTTAGCAAAACCGAAAACTTAAAAAAGGGGGGAAAAATGAAAGATTATTGACCTCAACCCCCGGATTCGGAATTTTGACTCGAAAAAACAACACTCCCCAAAGCCTACACGTGGAAACTTTCTGGGTTAGGTGCGTGACTCCTTTTTATTTTTTGCCATATGTTCGTGATTTTCCCTTAACTGTACCACGAACAAAATATTTCGGCTTTAAATGCTTAATTGCTTCAGTGTTTCTGTGCCAGGCATTTTCCAATGTATTTCTTTGCCATTGAATAAAAATAAATTAGACCTTTTAGAACGATGGAGGATGCATATTATAAAATATTAAATATTAACGCCCGCTGCTATTAAACAAAAACGCTTTTGTTGAAAACTCATTGTATTTTTTTAAATAGCACATCATTTGTTAGAATATATTACGTTATTTTTTATTTTAATATATTATTTTGTTAATTTTATTTATTTTAATTTATTTTATTTTTTATTTATTTATTTATTTTTTTATTAGAATATGTTATTTTATATTATCATTATTTATTTTTATATACATTTTTATTGTTTTTATCATTTTATATATTCATTATATTATTATAAATAATACAGTATATTATATTATTATTCATATTTTTTATTTATGTATTTTATATATATTATTAATTAACCCTTTGCGGTTGTATGACTGCTCTCAGCCACCACAGCAAGGAACGATACGAATATATACGAATCTTATACTGTATGCATTCTTAATAATCCGTTTAAACTTTTCTTCAATTTCTATTAAACCTTTTCATCAGCTAATACAATTGGAGGTAACAAGATTCTATCTAAACAAACTTGTGTACATTGTAGAATTCCAAAGAATATTTTCTAAATTGTATTTATCAGTAATTAGAGATTCTCTCTTGTTAAAATATGACTAAATATTACTGAATATTATGTATATGTATCCCTGCTCTTTCAAATTTTATACGACCGCAAAGGGTTAAATCATTCAATCTTTACCAATATGTATTGATAGAAACAATTTTTTCAGGCATTAGTATAAGTAAATTGGTCAAGAGTAAAAAGCATTTCATTTATTTGCAGTTGAAGGGTTAAGTTTTAATTAAAAACCCAACACACAATTTCTTGAAAGATCTTAGGTGTGAGTTTAATAACCCCGACTGACCTTTGAAAGAGTTGCCTTCACTCACACTGCTAACCAACATTTCCCCTCGATTTCAACCCCTCCGGACTTTCTCCTCCATAATTTTTTTCACCCGAGATAATTCCATGTCTTCGTGGGCTTTGTTTTACGGGGTTCGTCGTAAATTATGCGAACGTAAAACCGAATATGTTTGTAAGGTCTTAATGCTGAGATGAGCGTGGAAAGCCCCGGCTCGCATTATCTCCTCTTGCAATTCGGGGACGGCGCAAGCTCCATCGGAAGATGGTAGGAAAGCTAAATGAATCCTTGTTCTGGCCCGGGATGCAAGAACGGTTTCTGGGTTCAGTTGTGTTCACCATTGGGAAGAGGATGAACGCCGTTCACTGCGCAGAGGATCAATGATTTCACGAGAAGCCTCGGAGAATTTCCTTCCCCGGCTGACCGGATTCGAATTTTGTTGTCCGCAGCTTTTAACTGTATCACTTCTTTCGAGAACGAAATCCTCTTGCAGGTTGACTCGGTTCGATTTTCTGCCGTTCGGTTTCGGCCTTTTCGGTGTTTAAAAAAAAAGTCTATTTACCGAAGACGTATATTTTAAAGCGATTAACTGTTAATAAGTGCATAACTGAGTGTAAATTAATTCGAGTTTGTTATTTCGAAGTGGTTTAGTTTTTATTTTGATTGAATTGTTCGTTTCCCGGGAGACAGTTTTTGAGTGTGTAATTATAGTGGTTGTGAAGAGCGCCTGTTGCTCTGATACTTGTTGCTCTTCCGAGGTAAATAACCCGATGTTGTAACTGCCGGAGAATTAAAATCTGGACTTTTCGCCTCAAACTGGATATTCCAATATTCGTTTGGGAAAAATACATCGTCTTTTCAATATTAGGTAATATTCAAGGATAATTTTTATGAGTGTTTATTACGTCTGACGAGGCTGAGGAAACTGTGTTAATTTCCGTAATATTTGCGAAAACGACTCGTTTTATTTAAAAATTAAAAAAGCAATGTTTCCAAAATCAACAAATATCTTGCAAATGTAAAATATGATTAATAAACATAATTTCCCAAATTTTTCACGAGGCTAATTCGAGGGCGGAAAACTGAAACTTTCTTCAAATTTAAATATACTCCCACTAAATTTATTTAAAATAATTCTTTGCAAATTTCCGGACTAAGTTTGACTTGATTATAAACGAAAACTTTAATCAGAACCCATCATGAACAGCTGAAAAGGGGACGGGTGTTTTTTTTTTTATGGTAATTCTTTGTCCTCATCGATAAGGTAAAGGAAAATAACAACATTTTCATTGGGGTAAAAATTTATTATCAGCTGCAGCCGATAAATTTCAATGAAAATTAGTTTCCACGGTTACTATCAGTTTTCAGAAGTGGGTAAACTTTGTTTTAAGAATATCCAAATTGATAAAAAATTTTAATGAACTAAAATGAAGGAGGTACCATCTTACCTCGTTCTCGGTGGAATAACAACTGACGCTCGTGCAGACGATTCCTCACCCAGGTTTGCCAACTTGCCTTCTGGTTGGCGGAATTTTCCTTTGGCAGTGTAGCCAACCGTTTGATTATGCAAACGGTTTTCGGTTGATGTTTAACTGTTATTCATTTATATATGAATATTATAACCCATGGAGTACATGAGCGGCCATGAAACGGAGGAAAATGTGGTTGCAAGGCAAGCCTTTTTGAATTTACTGCCTCGGGAAATAAGCTTTTAGCGAAAGATTAGGAGGCACTTAGGATTGGTTTACTAAGGAAGCAGCGGGTGTCTGCAGTACTTTTTATTTCTGTTTATTTCACACAATCCCGCCAAGGTTTCCTTTTTTTATTTAAATCGTTCCCCTCGCTGTTCCGCATTCATTGCTGTTCTACTTCCAACTCATTTTCTCTCATTAACAGCAGACGTCATTAGTTAAGAATAAGTTAATGAGATTTTAATCATAATGGGAATTATAATATAATTTTAATGAAATAACAAAGGAAAAGGATTTTTTGGAATAAAGATCCGCAGATGAGAAATTTCCGTTATGGATTACAAGTGAAGAAATTTTTAATTTTTTTATTTCTTTTAGTGCTTAAGGGATGAATCAGGATTAAATCTTTTATTCGGCTTTGGAGGGAGATTCTCATGCAGGGTTGGACAGAAGTGGGCCACCTCTTTGGCCATTTGTGGCGGACCATTTTTCCCCATTTTACTCTTCAAAAAAAGTTTTCTTCTCATGTGACTGGCGGAGACCGAATTAACTTTCAAAGTAATTTTATATTATTTACAGCTTCGGGCAGTCAAATCTGTAAAGAGATATTATCTCTCACAACGCAATCAGATTATAAAATCCCATTCATTGCACACATACCTGCAATGTAAATGTTGATTAAGTTTTACAATATATTGAAGGATTATAGACAAGCAAATAAAAATATAGAGCGTAAGTTCATCCACTATAAAGTCTGTGCACCCCTGCACCCCATTTTTTATAGGAATTTATAATAAAGGAATTCTCTGGCATCATAATACTCATCTAAGAAAGCCGACTTAATTCCACGAGGAATTTTCTTTCAGTTTTTCAGAATTTGCTTCTTAATTAATGAACCCCCCCCAAATCTCCCTTCCCCATTTGAGTGACGTTTGAATGAGTCCGAGAAGGTAATTCTAATTAACCGGAAACACAATTTAAAACATGGTAATCATTTTGACATTCATGAAATATTGTTATAATCTAAAAATGTCTCTTCAAAATATAATCTCTTTTAGGAATAAAAAGCTCATACAGTGTAATTAAAATGAAACCTGCTTATTAAAGAATCTTATTTTGTTAATTTTATGTAAATTTTTGACTTTTTAATTATTAAATTATATTTTTAATTAGTGGGGTTACATAAAAACCAAAAATTGTTTTTTTTTATTTAATTAATTACAACCCGAATCGCATAAATATTGCAAGTTAAGTCTTGTTGGAGGAGATAATGAGTTTCGAGTTTACACTTTTAGAAAATCGAAACACGGCTGGTTTATATATTACTAAATAAACAGAGATTTTCATCAACTCTGGTGGAAAATAATAAAAAGGAAATAAGAACTCGAAACTGTGCCGAAAATCGGATGAAGTTTCAGAGATATAATGTGGCTGTGTGAGGGCGGGTTAAGGTTATCGTTCAGTCTAAAAGAAAAGTTTTGGGGATGTTAAAACCCCAATTATTATTCGCTCCCAATTTAAACGCCTCACGATCTGGGAAAAGGCTCACTTGTGACAACATTTAAATAAATATTTTTTGTCCTTTCTGGCCATAGCTTAAATAAAGAGTTGGGTTAATTCCCGTTTGTATTTTTCAGGGTAAAAACCGCGGTTTGGCTTGATTCTCCATGCCAGGAAGGAAAGGTCTGTTGGCGCCTCAAAACACTTTTTTGGATACCATCGCTACTCGTTTCGATGGCACACGTAAGTCATTACATCCCTTTGAAAACTTTTTATTTTTAAAAAAATAAAATCTGCCTCCTGATTAAATTGAAAGCCTTGACATCTCTCAAATAAAAAGGAGAGCAAGTCCTCGCTCTATTATTTCCAAGAAAAAGCAAAAAAAAAAGTTTAATTATTTAAAATTTACGAAATTACGACTAATATGTGCTCGTTATTTGTTCTTTTGTCAGCATCTACCCATTAATTTCTCCGTCAGTCCTTTTCCTTCTCTCTCGAAAAGGGCCCAAAATAAATATTAACCTTTCTTTTTTTTTTATTTTAATCCTTTTCATATTTCACAAATGGAAATCGGATTATTTTAAAAGCAAAATCGTTTTCCCCTTAAATTCAATCATTTGGGATATGGAAAATTCTTAAGAAAATAAATTTTTTCAATAATTTGACTATTGATTTCAACTGTTATGCTTTCACAGACATTGTTACCGTAATAAAATCCTAATAAATGGAGCATTCAATAGGCATTATTCCTCCTGAGTTACTCGCAGGTACTCACATAATTTCAATGAGCACCAGTAACTTGTTACTGATGAAAAATAAAATCTATGGTGTTATGTTTCTTTTTTATTGCTTTATTCTTTTTTAATCTATCGCTTTCTTACTATTCTTTTTATTGTTTTTATTGTTTTTATTTAATTTCTTTAATAAATAAACCGTAATTTGTCGCCTCGCAAGGGCGGGATTTTCAAAATCCGAGTCCGAAGACGACCACAAGATTGTTTTTCGTTTTATGTTTGCCTTCACTCCAAATATTACCTTTGTAATACCAATTTAGGAGGGAAATCCCCTTTCTAATTTGTTTGAGATTCATATCATAATAAAATTCATATATATATAATCAGAAGTATGGCGAAAGGATGAGTGGGCTGAAGTCTAATCCGGGTTTTGTTTGCTAAAATTATTACCACGCTTACAATAGGCCAATCTTGAGCTCCGAATTAAGCTCTTTTCGAAAGGGAGCGGAAATTAGTTAAAACTCAGAATTTGGGCTCTTTCTTTGATGCCTTCGTCTTGGACTTCAGCACTGAACAAACTATTGAAAAGCCAAAATTGAATGATTAATTCACGAGAGAGATAAGATTGTGGATTGATTTTTATATTAAATTACTCTCATTAGTCAAACCGTGAAAGGAGGCAATAAATAAAAGTAAGCAAAAGAAATTCAATAACTGAAATCAGTCCTTATCGATAGTTATCGTTAACTAATAGTGAAATCATTTGAAAATGTCGAAATACCGAAATCTGAAAATCGTTTATGAGCAAAATTAACGGCGTCTGCTTTGGAATGTAATTATGAACACCTCAGAAAGAGACAAATGGAGGAAACGAACATAATAAACGGGGAAAATATTAAACATGAACGGAGTTTTTGCCCGTTCAGTCCCCACATGTAACCAGTGGCACACTTTTCCCCAATAAAATCTATTCTAAAAATAGACAAAAATTAAAGAGCATTTAAAAATTAAAAAAAAAAAAAACAGTTTCGGGATCTGAGCAAATAAATGCGGGCTGTGTCGAGATCGTAATGAAAAGGAAACACATGAGTGGGTTTGAAAAATAACGTTACGAAGGAGAACCCCTGAAAAAAATGGATTCCGAGAAAATTCATGAAAAGTTTGCTTTTTTATTCATTATTTAAAAAATACAGTGAATAAAAAAGGCAGTGAAATTAGTTTATAAAAAGGTAAACCGAATTAAAAAAAAAATAAACCAAATTAAAAAATTAGAAGATAAAGGTAAATAAAGGGGTTCAACATCGGTCATCCCCAAAGGCATTTATTTCTGGTCTGTATTCGGGTAAAGCTTACGGATAAAACACTTCCGACGACTAATTATTTAATATAGCTTTATTTTTTACTTTCAACCTTTTTTTTCATCGTCAAACGAAGAGATGAAACTGTCCTCGAGGGAAAGAAAAGTGTCAGGAAGATGGTAAACAATAAAGTCAGAGAAAAGATGACTTATGGGCGTAAAAGACTTAACAAGGAGAAACAGTAGTTTCATAAAAAAAAATGCAATATTTTTTACATCCTTAAACTCTGAGTAGTTTTCAAGTATAACGGATATTCAAAAGAAGGGAAAACTGCAATTTAACTGATTTTGTCGTATTAATGTATTGCTGAACGCAAAATAATTGAAATTTATTAACTAATTTACCCAAAAAGCGAGACTAAACTGAGGTTTAGGTTTTTATTTTGATGGAAAGAAATAAATAACCGAGAAAAGAAACGGACTGCATGCACAGCTTTTGTTTAAGCTTATATCAGTTTACGAATGCCTTTAAGCGGTTTCCATTAAACTTTTTAATACTTAAATTTTTTAGTAGCCAAGGCAAATAATTATTCCCAAATTAGTTACGAACGGACCGAATTTTTCCTTTTTATTCGAGTCTAACAGCAGAAACCACGCCAGCGGTTCCTTAATTTAATCCCAAAGATGTAACCTTTTGGCAGATTTCTTCAATAACGGCCAGCTGGCAAGACACATTGTGCCAATAAACAATCCTCTCGGCTTGTAAAAGATTAAACCGAATGAAAAGCAATCGCTTAGTCAATGTCTCGCGGCTGAAAGCGTAGGATTGACATAGTTCTTTGACTTGAAGATGTCACTTGGAAACCTTTTGCTGAAATTACACAAAATCTCTTGAATGAATAAATTGTTTATATATTTTTTAATTTGCTCTTCCGGTAAAGGGAAATAAGGGCGAGAAAATCCAGAGGGGTTATTTTAAGGTAATGTAATTATTGCTTTGACGGAGATGCAGTCTCTTTCAGGGAAATGTTATCCCTTTTCCCTTAGCATAAAATAACGAATATAAACGCGACCTCAACAGTAATGTGACACCGCAAAGGCTTTCATTTCCATACAAAAGCAGTTAAATATTTCCACGAGAAAATTCGTCGAGGTTCCCGGGGGCAAAAACGACTCTTTGGCTTTCTGCAGGGATGGCAGTTTTGTTCCTCGAAAAAAACTCTTTATAAAACTACTTAAGAAAAATTTCCTTGAGCGGATCAAGTGTCGCTTCTGGCGGCCACATGCCAGATTGGCAGCTTTTCTTTTGATCCTCAACAAAAATCACTTCTTCCGATTTTGCTTTCCTTGTAAAACCTTAACTTTCCCTCTCTTGGAAAACTTTATCCTCTCTTTTATTCAATACATTCGCTTTCTGCTACTGCATATTTTAACTTAAGGACATATCATGTAATATTTAAGAGCTTTCGCTGTGAGCACTAAAAAAGAATTTTTTTTAACACTTCAGTAAATTTCGGATGTTTACAATTAATATTGTTAACCTTTATTTAAATTATTTTACATTTTTACTTCAGCAGTATGATTGTGATCACATATTTATGATATTAAGGAGACAAAGGCATTTATACAATTATGTTTTTTATTTTATCAAACTTCTCTTGATACTTTATTACGAATTAGTTCAGAAGAAACGAGGGTTCTCAGAACAGATTTCATCCTCGAAGATCAAATTAAAGAGATAAAATTTTGTCAAGTATGACTCAAGTGCACTTACACTCTAATATTAATAATAATAAAACAAACGAAAATGGAGAAAAAGGAAAAAACGAGAGTTAATCGAGAGTTTGAGGATTCCATTTCCGCCTGGGTAATTTCCGGGCTCATTTTTTTTGAGCTCTGTCCTCCCCCAGTTATCCCTTCCACTCTTACGCCCCTTCTTTTCCAAAAGCTTTCCATTCAGGATTAACTTCCCTGGCATCAGGGGCACGCTTACAACATATTGAAACAATCGTGATCTCAGTTGGCCGATACGATAGAAAAAAAAAAAACGAGTCTTTCAACGAAGTTGAAAAGTTATTATTTACAAACTTTGAGCAAAGAATTACGGATAGTTTTGTAAACATATGTTACATTAAGCACTTACTTATGTCGTAAATTTTAGCCACCTCGCGGCGAATCAATAATCGATTAGTGCTCGAATCGACTTTGAAGGCTGATTTAATGAAAAATATCTCTACAAAGTTTGCTTGTCTTCGTTATAATAAATTTTTAAGAGCCGACCGTAAATTATATTTAAAAATAATAAGTTTCTCTCGTGACTGAAGACAAACACAAACAGGAACCGCGGCTGTTGGAGGAGAATCTTTCCCTTTCGCTGGCATTATTCAATTCAACGGGGCAACGAACGACACCACCTCTAACCTGACATGTTTATAATTACACTTAGAAAATAAATCTTAATTCGTTTACATTCCAAATGAAAAAAAAAAATTGTCATTTTTATGACGTAGACGTTGAGTCATAAAACGAATCCATCTAAATGCAGCCTAATAACGAAATATTACGTCCGTTTTTTAGGATTCTCCCATTTGCAATCGTTTTGTTAGGATTTAATTATTTTTAAAAGATATCAAAGAGGATTTTGTGATTTTTTAAGGCTTTTTTGCCCTCGGATACGAATCACGGGTGATACAACATGTTTGAACCCTTTGGGGCCCCGAAAAAAGTTTTCATTTCTACATAATAACAGATTTCTAATGTTCTTCTAAAACGAACTCAAGGAAATTTTGCCTAAAGTAAATCCAAAGCGGATTATTATAATTCCTGAATGAAGAAAGAGATTGGATCAAGTTAGGTTCCGCCATTTTGTTTAAAGTCGCCATTTTGTTATAAGGCGGGACAACAATAAAAAATATGTCAGTTGTTGAGATGATTAATCGCAGTAAAGAATAACCGCGATGGTTGCAGAAAGGTATGGGTTTAAACAATTTTTAAGCAATAATTCAGTACCATTACCACAGCGACAGCTGACATTCATGAAAATATTATTCTGACTCATTTCGACATGTTCCGTTTCCACTCCAAATAATCTCAAAGTGCTAATTTGGCTTTACATTTTTCATTCATTCACTTCCCCCTTTATTAGATTTGAATAAGAGAAAGCGAGCTTTTATTTTATGCACCTGAATTAATCCGCACGTAAAAATCTCAGCGCTGCCGAAGCAAAATACCAAGAAATTAGTTTAATTGAGTCGGGGAAAAGCTTTTATGAAGAGAGTGCATAAATAATTAATTTTTCTTGGCTTTGTTTTCGCCTTTCATGCGACATGGCTTCTCCTTGTTCAAAAGTCCTCCAAGTCCTTTTTGAATTCTCTAATTGGGTTCTGCTCTTAGTAGCTTTTTTTTTTTATTCATTTTAACTGGAGGGTTACTTAGAAAACCAGACCTCCTTTAGTGAAAAGGGGGGAAAAAAACAAATCATCCTTTTATTGCCACAGAGTTTTTTTTATGGAAGGAAGGCTTAATAAATTAAAAGTTATTTTATTAGCACAGTAACATTCGGCTGGTATTAGTGCCAAGTTGCGTATAAGAAGTTGCATAAAAATTCAGGGTCATTCTTTGACTGTTTTTATTATGATAGAAATTTCAGCTAAATGGGTTTTGATATTTATAGACAGTCTCTTGTCTAATGAATTAAAAAATGTAATTCTTTTGTTCAGTTAAACCCTTTGCCCGTGCCAATTTCCCATTCAGTTCACGATCACGAGCCAACTGACTCGTTTCTAAATGGAATTAAATAAATCACTGTGCTTTTCACACTTCACTTTCTTTTGATTTTTCTTCCTTCCTTCATTTCACAATCAGTTTTTCTTCCAGTTCAGGCGAATTACTAATCCGGTCAAATTAGGGTGAAAAATGAGGGGTTAAGTTATATAATTTCACAATAAGCTATAACATTGTGAAATTGTTCGTAGTATAATTATAAATGAAATGCCAAAAGTCCTCCAAAATCCGATCCCGGGGAAAAAATGACGGAAGGTCAAAGGTCAAAGAAATTAGTTTTTCCCCATTTTTATCGAAATGGGGAGTTTTATTTTGTTCAGACAAAAATTGTAGGGAATAAAATTACCTACAAAAAATGTATCAGGCAAAAATGGCTAAAATCACGTTTTCTCTCTAACTTTGAGCTCCCATTGCTTCCGAAGTTTTGATGCTAAAAACGTCAAACATGGCTCATTTTAAAGTCCTATTATTGCTCTTTAACCGTACATAGTTTGTTCTAAATTGGTCATTTTGGAAAAAAGTTATGGAGCCTTAAAAAATTGAACGCTTTTCCTATGGGCAATTTTGACAACTCATCCAACTTTTCGAATCGTTGTATCTCAGAAACGGTGACTCTTAGGAAGAAAAGTACTGATATATTTTCTGTAGATAATTTTATTCTCTATAATTTTTATCTAAGCTATTTTTACGATAAAACTTATTGCTTTGCTGAAAATGGAGAAAAACTAATTCTTTTCCCGATATCGGATTTTTAGGGACTTTTGAAATTTTATGTATTTATTTATTTATTTTAAAACTCTTTACAATTTTTGCTGTATCTTCTTTTTCACAGTTATTTTACATGGCCAGGTTAGGCTAAAGCCTCTACTGGTCTACAAAAAAATTTCACAAACACAACCAAACATAAAAAAACAGTAATTTTTTTTACAATTGTATTCAGTCATTTTTTTTACAATTATATAATTATACTCTGAACAATTTCACAAAGTTTCAGCTTCTTAGGAATTTATGTAAACTTGAATGTCTAATTTGACTGGACTATATTGGCAAAGAATTACATCTGCAAATTGTAGATAAAGTATTGTAGTCCTCTGAGGAGAATGCCATTCCAAACTGCACTGGACAGGTACGCTTCGGTTATTGCCAAAATGCTTTTCAAACCAGTATGAAATTTAGGTTCCTTCCCAATGGCACTTTTTACTCCGAAGCCTTTTTTCTCAGATTCATCCAAAAAAAAAATATTTTGCATAATAGCGTCCTAAGTGAAGTTCGGTGTCCTAAGGTGTACTTTTTCCCAATGGTAATTTAGTTTCTTTACACAGAGGATATTTTTCTAATTTTTCTTTTGCGGGCGCCACTTTTTTCCGAACCTTTTTTTTAAGAAGAGTAAAAGTTGTCGGTTTTTTTTTGGTGAAAGACTTTTACCGTCACATTGAAAAGGAATTTTTCACCGCTTTTATATAATCAGTTTGAAACGTAAAATAAAATGAAAAAAAAAAGTAAAAGGTTGGGAAGAATGAATTTTATAAGAACGGGCAGGGAATTTTTCCAGTCCTTCCGTGTTTTCCCTTCCATTAACCCCGGAACTGTTGGTAATGATTGTGTATCAATATTACGGATTCCGTATATTTGCTTTAACAAAATCATATATTTGCATTTCGTTCTTTTGTTCCATTATTTCATCTCTGCCCTTGAGCAAAATGAACTTTTCTCATTCTGAGAAATGTTTCCTCTTCATTTATCCTCACAATCGGCTTTCTTCACTTATGTCTCTAAAATTTGGATTAACTCTATCCGGAATTATCAGAATGAATGACCCGATTTTAATTTAGTTATGTAATTTTCCAGGAAGTCTATTTCCGTTTTCATACAAAGTATTAATCACCGTTCTTATTTATAACCAGGAAATGTTTGACTACTCCTGCGGCTTTCTTAAGAAATTATTTTCCCTTACCCCGAAATTACACAATTATCTAAGAAAGAGAGCTTTTAATTCCGATCCAAATCTTTTCTGAAATTGCAGAATTTTCTGTGCGGTGGTTCGCACCATAAATCACAAAATAAGACATTCAGACTAATTCTTGTGTAACCATCCCCCCGCCCCTAACTCAAAGATAACGGCATAAATTTAATTTACCTTCGTGAAATTAATCTAATAATAATTCATGGAATTTTATTTAAATTGTCAAATGGCGCATGGAAAAAAAATGGATCGAAAACCAATTTCACGAAGCCCTGTCACTTATTATTTAAAGTCTACGAGGGTTTTGTGTGAGTTCGTTTCCCCATATTCGGAAATCATTTGTGCTTTTTTGGTTATGATTTATATCTCTGTATGAGTCTTTGAAGTGAAAGAGATATTCTCAAAGCGGCGACAATACCTTCGAAAAGCGACTTTCATAAAAAATGATTTATGAATGAAACCATTTTGTAATGAAAAAGACACTCATTGTTTAAAACAAAGAGAGGAAACTAATTCAACGCAAAATTTTTTTTTCCTTTGCCAAGATCGGCCCCAAATCACTGAGAGATATTCCATTAATGAAATTTAGGCCAACGATTGACATTAACGAAATGTTAGGTAAGAAATTTTCGGGATCCTTCCAAAAAAATTGACTGCCATTTTGAATCTTTCACCTGTTGCGTCTCGCCCTCCTCAAATTGGGAAAAATCTCGAAATAAGATCTCGTGATTAATTATTTTGAAAGTTTCACTCGCTAAATAATACGGTGTACGTTAAATAATTATTTCATATTTTCCGAGATTAACGTCGTTATCCCATCAATGTTTGCCTTTTCTTGAATAGTTGGATTTATATTGTAACGGTTCGAATCATTGGCTTTTTTCTCACGAAGCCATTACGATTTTCTTCGAACTCACTGCCTTGACTAACGTTCCGAGAAATTTACTCTGAAATGTATAAATAATACGCTTTTCTGTTTTTTCAAACAATGTTAACACTGTTTTTTCCCCTTCAGGAGTGTGTAATTCCCATTTAGTGGATATCAAAACTTCCGACGAATCCGAAAGAAGAAATCATGGTGAAAGTATAAAGTTTAACTTCATCCCCCAGCATTTATATGCACATCCCTTATTCGAATAATAAAACATGTAGAAAAGTTTGAGGGTAAAGAACGTGATTCTTTGGCGAATACCTTTGATTTCCTTATGACGTATTTTTTCAGATTTTGAATCGATTGACACGAACGAAAATGCCGGTTGGTGTTTTTTTTTTTTTTGAATAAAAAGAGGATTTGTTTTTCGTCGAGTTCAGTTTTTCGAGACATTTACCTCAGTTAAAAAAATTAAATAAGACAGTTAAAAAGAAAAGATCTGCCGAAAATTGTCTGACAATTTAATCTGTCTGATTGTATTTATTGAATAATATTGGAATAATGTTGTATTTATTTAATACTAGGGGGCTTCGCCCTCGCTAAGACTTGGCAGTTTCAGTCTACTTCTGTACCTTAATAACAGATACGATAACACTTCAATAATCCCATTGCAGTTAACTACAAAAATAATGTTTCTTCTTTATTCAGTTATTTTGTAATTCGTCTTCTGTTGCTTTTCCTCTTTCTCTCCCTCTGTTAACCATCTCTTTCTTTATTCTTCATATCCTTCTTTCTTCACTACTCTCCCTTCTAAATGGTTCTCTCTTTGGTCTGCAATCTCTAAATTTCTACTTATCTGTGGGTGACTCAATTTCAATATCATAAGTAAAGCAGCTTTTTTCTTTATTCAGCCAAATCGTCTTCTCTCTTTTCCTCATCTGTTGCTTCTCCTCTTTCTTTTCCTCCTCTCTTAATCATCCTAATTCTCTTCCACATCCCATTCTTCACCACTCTCTTTTCTAGAGAACAAAGATAAATGGTACTCTCTTTGGTCTGCAATCTCTAAATTGCACACTTATCTGTGGGCGACTCAAACCTCCATTTTTTCTTCCCTCTGGCACTGAATGCTGACAGAGTGTACTTTCTTCGGCATTTTCAAAAAATTACTAACGGTGAACTCAGGCTAACTGATTTATATCAATTTTGTTTGTTTATAAACTTATCAACTTGGCCCCGTTTGTACTCAAAGTGGTCTCCACGGGAACAAATTCCCAGACATGTTTTCTGGAGATTTCTCAGCTTTTGGTTATTTTCGAGAAGTGAAAAATAGCGCGTCTTTTGGAAAAAGTCCGGCCGAAGTCGGTCCGGTGGTTCCTTAGGTCTTAGGTATAATAAAAACGGTGTGCACACACAGACAAACTTCCCTTAGCATATTTATATATATTAGTATGATTTACTGAACGCTTTCTTTTATTGTGTTAACGTTGAAAAAAAAGAAAGATGGAGTCAGCAACGAGAGAAAACAAAAGGTGTTTTCTATATTTTTCCTTTTCCTTATTTTCAATTAAACATCGTAATTATGATAATTCAGGTCAGAGAGTTTAAATCTTTTGAAAACAATAAATATGACGTCAAATCAAAATAATATTAAATATTCAGATTCTTAACAAAAGGCCCCAGTCAAAAATTGGAGAGGAGATATTTTGGATATAAATAAGCGATACGGGAGATAAAATGTATGAATGTTTGTGTGGACATTAAGCGCTTAGTCTGTTATTGTACGCCGTCACATTCAGATTAATATAAAAAGCTTTGGTAACGAAAATGCGGGTTAATTTCAACCGAAAAAAAGTACAAAAAGTAATTCCGTGTTAGTTTTATGAGACGCAAATCCCATTTACAAAAAAAAAAAAAAAGAGAAATGCATTTGGCCAAAAATTAAAATTTCACGCTCAATCACGGAAAATTTAATGGTGTGTTCGCTGACAATCATAAAGTTACTCAGTTGAGATTTGAAAAAAACTCGGTCTCGGCGGAGTAAAAAATCTCTCTGCTCCCGAGTAATGACGTTAAAATAATTACTTTTTGAGTGCTTTTTCTTTTCCTTTTCCTCCCATCTCTCTCGGACGCGATCGTTATCAGTGTTGTCGCGACCGGAAAAGGAAAAGACCTTAAAAACCCGTTAATTGTTTGTTGAAATCCAGAAATAAGAGAGATAAAAAATGGCGGTGTTTCACACTCTGAAAAACCACGTGTTTGTTTATATGTTCAGTATTCATTAATCATAATGATTACAGTATAAGAAAAAAATGGATGGGGCGACGAAAAAAAGTATAAAATATGCGAACGTTCGCGTCCATTTCAAAGGCTCAATGGTTCACTGGTAATTACACCCGTTGGGGCTTAAGTTTTCAAAAATATAATCTTTTCAATGCCGACATTTCATTAACCCTTTCCCCTCGCTGTTGTGTCCATCTCGAACCTTTCGTTAACTCCCCTTAATCACCCTCAAAAGTGTTTACATTAATTATCCAATTAGTCGCTAAAAAGATCTCTCCCACAAACCAATGAAATCATTTTTCACTTTTTTTTCAGTGTCAACATTGGTAAACACTTCTTCGTCGTCTTTCTTCTTCCGCCCGTTTATTTTTTTATTATTATTCGATATTTTGAATGTTTACGTCGTCTCTCGCCGTTCGTCATTTCATCAGCACTATAACCCTCATTGCTTAACCTTAACATTGCTCTGACAAAATATTCCATTTCATTGTTCGATATAATATTATTTTTTATGGTCAGAAATGTTATCCGCGTGCAATGGCAAACATTTTTAAAACGATAGAAGTGTCAGAGACCCCTTTATCGATTTTTAGCCCGGAATTCATCCAAATGGTTCGTTAGTTTTTTTCAGCGAATCCCGTACGGATGCAACATTCTGTTGGCGGCATTAGTAAAAAGATTTATACGGGGTTGTTTTTGGAATTGGAGGGGGAAGAAAAAACCGGAGATCGTTGCAGTGTTTCAACGATTTTCTCAGATTATCTGCCATGACGCCCTGAACATACAATTTCTCAAAATTATTTCGCTTTTTATGTCTTTCGGAGACATTTTTGATGGAGGACCTCGGCGATATCGAATTAAAGAAGAAAATGCAATTTCCTTTCGGCACAGCAATATTTACTGGCCCTATTGTGCTCTGTTTCTTTAATATTATTAAAGACTGTTATGTCCGATCATAAACTCTGGAATTTATTGTAATTTATTATATCTTCACTCTGTAAATGTTGCATCTGCAAAAATGGGCTTTTTATTTCCGTTCGGGAGTGTTTTGAGAAGTTTTCCAGAAAGAAAAGCGGGATTATGAGTTTTTGACTGGATTTGAGAGAGAGTTACATTTGAAAATAAATAAAAGAAAAAAAAACTTTTTATGTTACAATCTTTTATAATAAAAACGCACTAAAAGGTAAAAAGTAATACAAAATATGTGCACATATTAATGTATTTTCACAAAATAAATTAAGAGAAAAAGATTATATTTAAATAAAAGATGGTTGAGTGCTTTGTATTTTCACATACAACACACTTTAGGGCTCTGTATATTTAATTCACTCACCCATCTTTTATTTAAATAAAATCTTTTTTCTCTTAATTTATTTTGTGTAAATACATCAATGTGTGCACATACTTTGTATTGTTTTTTACCTTCAAAAAGTTTGTAACTTAAAAATTTTTTTTCTTTTATTTATTTTTTAAATTTTTGGTCATAAATTAGACAAGACTAAAAAATTAAAATGCAATTACAATTATAATAAAAAAAAACAAAAGACAATCGCCAAAATATTGTGACGTCACATTTATTCATTCCCCAAAATTTGTCATTGTAAAAAGAATTCCAAAAGAACTGTAAAATGATTTTAATAGTATACGATTATACTTTCTTAATTCGGTCTTCTTAATAAAATGCAATCAAGACACAAACCCAATCTTCTTACGTTAAAATTCAGTTACCAACCCCGTCGTTACAATAGAAGTTTTAAATGACAGCTTTCCTTATGGACTGCTCCATACTCAACTCTTCTTCTTATTTTTCAAAATAAAATGACGGCTGTCACCATAAACTCATCCTTATTTGATTCTTCTTCTTATGTTAAATGTGGTACCAACTCCTACCGACCGCTCGTCGGAGTTAAAAAAAAATTGTAAAAATTATACATGAGTCGATTATCCGTTTAATTTGTATATCACGAGGGGCTCTACGTCTGCATGCATTTTTAAGAAATAACGTTTTTGTTTATTTTTTACTTTTGTTTTTTCGGGGATTCCAAGAAGTTCCGCCACGCTTAACACAACTTAGATAAAATCAAATTAAATAGCGCTTTCCCTTCCAACGAAATATTCTTAACAACTTCCGCTCGACACCATTCTGTGTGATACAGAAGCCAAATTGTATTCGGATTCGGCGAAAGCAATGGGAAAAGATTTCGATTTAAAAGATTGAAGAATGAAATATATCAAAAGTATATATTAAATGCCAGATATTTTGATTCAATTAAGACGAATGCGATTTTGAGATCATTTTCCTGGGAAATTCTTCTTTTGCGGGGGCTTTTCAATTTTATAAAAATTAAAATCCCATTTTTCCTGACTTTTTTCTGTATAACCCATTGAGTGGCAGACAAATTTAGAGCGTTTTGCCAAAATTTTGTTTTGAAGAATACATATAATTATATTAAGTGACTCATACAATATTGTAATGGCATTTATTCCAGTTTTTATTAAAAAAAAAACCTACCAGATAACTGGTAGCTTGCGTCACTGAATAAAATTCCTGTATAGAATTACTGTATCAAAAATTCCACTACGAGATATCTCGTAGTCGTCATCCAATAGGTTAAATTGTATAAATGTTATTTTAATTGGGGAAAACAATAAAAAAAGAATAACTACGTCAATGGAGGATCACTTTTCTGCAACATTTGAGAAAATGGGTCCCACTAACATACTTAAAGATCTGGCAAAAGTTATGAACCGCTGTCAATGTCTATTTTCCCTGAAAATGCGGTATTTGTGAGAATTCGAAGATACTGTCATGTAAAAATTTTTCCAGTGTGTTTACCCCAAACATCGGTTGAATTTCCATCCATCGTCGAGGAGTTTTTTTTTTTTTAAATGAATGAGTATTTCAGATAATATCGAGTTGAAATCTTGACCGAATGTTTATTTTGTTCTCGTCGATGGGTTTTCGGGGAGGAAACTTTTTATCAAAACTAAATCAAAAAGTGAGAGAGAGATGCAGTTCACTTAATGGAGAGAGTTTTTGTTGCCATAAGTTCTTAAGCCCACTTGGAAATTATATTCCCGATATCCTTTTTCGATTCCAAGTTGTTTTTTTACCTCTTAAGCTCTCCCTCAGGAAGAGTTTGCGAAAAGAAAAGACAGTCTGGAAAAATGAAAGAAGGTAACCTAATATACTCATTTGGATTAACACTTCTCCCCCTTAAAAAGGCGTCAGTCCTCCGTCTTTCTCATTCTCTTTTGCTCCTTGGAGATTCCATTGCTCACCGTAGCAGAAATTTACCCTCAGAATTTAGGATTTAGCAATGTGGGATCTGATAATGACATGAAACAGCAGAAAATGAGAGCACATGTCTTCCGGTTGAGATATGAGTTGGGGGGGGGGGGGTGGGGGGTGCGCAGATTTTCCAAAATGCTGGCAAACTCATGCGAGGGTATGAAATTTGAGGTTTTCATTAACTTCGGCTGATAGTTGGTCCGCCGTAGCTTTTATTAAGCTTCACCCGAGTGACTTAAAACTTGTTGAAGTTTCCCACTACGGTTCCCATCACTTCTTTCTATTCCCACATAACAGCGTTACATTATTAAGCAGTAATTATTTTGATTGAGTTTTGGTTTTGCTCCCACGCTTGGGATTTGAATCTCATTTCCACGATTTCAGAAGTCGTCAGCAGCTGACTTTGAAGTTGAATCTTAGCAACAGCTGTCTCTTCGACTGAAGCTTTTTATTGTTCTTCGTTTTGACGGACTTTTGAATACTTTTCCAAACCAACCGGTCACTCAATTCGGCATCAAGTTTTGCTCGAATTTCCCATCGAGTTCGTAGAATGGGTGTGCCTGATGATAGAAACTAGAGTTGCCTCTTGAAAACTTAAAAAAAACATTTGTTCTCGAGGGAAATGTAAATACGAGGGAAAACTCAAATGAAGAAAGAGCATCATGAAAGTCATTCATTGATCTGAAGGAGAAGATTTGACCTTTCGCCCGGCTGACTCTCCTGTTTTCTTTTTTTTTTTTTTGTAAATTTAATTTAATTAACTTCGCAACTAAGAAATTCTAATCTGAAAGCTCTTTCTACCCTCGAGCTTTTCGTGTTTTTATATCCTCAAAAAATTTTATTTCAATTTTCTTTTTTATTTTTGGAAAATGTAACTTTTTTTATTTATTCTGTCCTCAAACAAAATTAATACTCAAAGGCCTTTCGGAGAAAACAGACTGAGAAGGAATGGGGAGGAATGGGGAGGAGTGGATTGCGGAGTGGCGGGAGAGGATGATAAACATGTCTTCACGAAAAGATGAAAAACACTTCCAGGAACTGTTGATGCATTTCTCAGATAAAGTGGATAAAAAATTTCTGTTTTTAATACGGGGCAAACTGAACGAAAACATATCGACGGATCGGTTTGACGTTTTCTGAACGTCCAAATCAATTTTTCTTTAATTGCTCCGTAATTAAAACATGAAAAAAGTGTTTCTTAAAAAGTAATAACAGTGTTTATAGGTAAAGTCGGAGGATTAATTCGGTACAGTACAATAATTTCCCGACTGCACAAGTATTCTTGGGAATCAGTCGAAGTTTTATATCTCTCCGTAAGCTAAACAAGAAGAAAAACTTGGCCTATCGAAGCTGAGAGTTCTAATGTAACAGTTATTGATTAACTAATAGTGTTACGTCCTTCGATCGTTTAAGAACGTCACATTGGGAATTACATGAGGAGTTTCATAAATATTCTGCTTCGGAATATTTCAGTAAAAATAAGTTATAAAAAAAGGAAATTATAATATTTTTGCTTGAATGCTCTCAAGTATAGACTATATATAGAATATATAGGATAGAATATAAAAAAATAAAAAAAATATTTTTAAAGCTAAATAGTTTTATTTCAAGTGCACTAAAAATTAAAAAAATAATCTGCGATCAATTTTTTTGTTTATAAAACCGTGGGGCGTTGTACAGTATAAAAATCGTATAAAAACTGTATATTTCGCAGAAGATGTAATAGCGCCCCACGGTTTTATGGACAAAAAATTGGTCTTTTTCTTTGTCACTCATGTATTTATTAATCATCTTGCATCAAAAATTATTTTTTTACTTTTTAGTGCATTTGAAATAAAACCGTTTTACTTTAAAAATATTTTTTAATTTTTTTAATTTTTTACTTTATAGTTTTACGTTATTTCTTTTAAGTGTGAAAGTGTGTGCAAAATTTGAAAGAAATCAGTCCGAAGGAAACGGGTCAAATATCGCTTCAAAGTTTTGATTCTCAGTCTTTGCGGACAGACAGAAAGACAGACAGACACGAAAACCAAGTTAAATAAAACCGTTTAAAAAGGAAATTTTAATATCTTTGCTCGAACGCTCTCAAGGATAGAAGAGTCATATAAAGTATGATCTTGCACAACATAGATTAGAAAAACTGTGCTTAAAATCAAAGGAAAACAGTGAGATCATCGGAACAGAGTGGGGGGGAAGAAGAAAAAAGCCAATAAAAGAAAACGCTGACGTTCGTCGTGGTTGTCATTTTCAGTTCCTGTCGAGAGTCCTCGGAATAAAATATTTCACCAACAAGTAGAAGCTTTGTCTGATCGGAGGAGCTCAACAAATGGCGACCTCCGTTCGGATGGAAATTTTTCAAAAACATTTTTTTCCTGCGGAGCCATTTAGTAAACTTTTCCTAATTGGAAAAGAGTAATCCATTTTCTAACGGAGGCACGGCGGGGAAGCGGGGCGCTGCTCCGGAGGCAATATCAAACCAAAATCAAAGCTCACAGTTCTCGTTTTGAAGATATTCGCTGAGCAGATAAAAAATCTCAAGATAAAATATTAAATATTTTACGATTTAGTTTCATTCCTTCTGAATGACATTTCGTATTTATTATTCATGTTTCTTCCCGCTGACGGGGGTTCGCGTGCATTTTCTTCGGGGCCTTCTGTTTTGGATGTGATTGTCCTCCCACATTCCACCCGTGGGAATGATCTCTTAAGCTCTAAATTCTCTTCTCCCACATATTGAGAACTGTTTTCAGTTTTTAAAGAGTTAAAGTTAAACTCTTTACTACTCAACCTGCGACCCTGTGAAAATAATATAATATAATATAATATAATAATTTACCCTTACCTCGCCCGAGGGCATTAAGGGAGTATACATAATTTTATTTTTTTTTTACAAAACAAATTTTTTACAAAGTTATAAATTATGCACAAAAGAAAAACAGGCATCAGATCAGCTATAGCTTTTAAAGTAATAAGATAGATAAGTAAAACAATAAATAACATATATTAAATAGATATCATAATAAAAATTGTCAATAAATTAAATAAAATAAATATAAAATTATAAGTTAAGTTAGCGATACAATAAATAACATGGATTAAATAAATATCATAATAAAAATTGCCATTAAATTAATTATAAAATTATAAGTTAAATTAATGAAACATTAAATAGCATAGATTAAATAAAATCGAAGCGAAAAATTCCAGTCCACAATATAAATTTCGAGGATTTTTATAATTAAATTCTTTATATATATAAAAAAAAACAAAACAAATTTAAGGGGTCAAAAGTTGAAATGTTTAAAAATTGCCCAGAGGACACAGACAAATTGCACATCCTTTACAACCTCTTAATACTTCCATCCTTCCCTGTGTTATTGTTACCCTTCTCGTGTGCCTTTTGACAACCTTATCGAGAGCCCCCCACACATAAACCTGACTGGAAGTGTGCAGGAATTGCTGATTTCGAAATATTATTGCTTTTAAGCTTTCATTTTATGAAATTTCTCCCTTTGTCTAGACGGGATTCGAACGCGTGGAATTCGGCATTGTGCTCCCCCTCAAAGGGTTTAATTGTTCCCGGTCCCAGAAAAGTGATCTTTCAAGCTAAGGCTTTCCAAAAGCAACACAAAGCTCAACGAATTCATTCAAATGGAATTTTATACAGATGTAATTACACTTTTCAAAATAAGGATAGTTCTGATGTGTTTTTCATGTAAAAGTTATTCTAACATGTAACGAAAAACCCCCGTCGCGAGACCACATAATAATTCATCAAAGTTATTTCCCTCTATAAAAGTTGATTTTTTTTTTTCAACTTTTATAAAAATTTCTCTTTATTAGTTTTCCAATTTTAGAGGACGTCAGAGGTAAAATTAATTCATCATTCATTTCGAAGCTTTGGGAAATTTGCACTTTCGGGTAATATTTGTATTGTTTTAGTATTACTTTGTAATAAAGGTTACTTTCAGGTTTTTTAATAAAAAGTGGTTCGATTGAGTTAATAATATCGCCCCCAGGCAACCCCCCGATTCGCCCCCTCAAAATCTGAATCTCTTTCTTTAAAAGATTTCTTTTGTTTCGAGCTCGACATGAATTTTTCAACTTTTCCGAGGAATTTTGCAAATTCAAAAGCTGTCCATTTTCATCGGGTCCCGAACGAATTTAAGAATTAAGGACCGGGAGCGTAATAAATGTTGACATTTGTGGGTGGATGCTTTGCTTTCTTATCATTGGTCGGTCGTTGTTTAAATTGCAAAGTTTTTCTTTCGAGGAAACGAAAGCAGTTCAAGTGTACTTTAGAACTGGAAATGAATTTCGAAATGAGATGAGGAGAAGACGGGGGGGAGAGGGAGAGGAGAGGATTCTAATTCATTTTTTTTTCTCTTTTTGCAGACAGCAACTTTGTGTTGGGCAATGCTCAGGTTCCCAGTCTCTACCCAATTGTTTACTGTTCCGACGGTTTCTGCGAACTCACAGGATTTTCTCGCGCCCAAATCATGCAGAAGAGCTGCGCGTGTAAATTTTTATACGGGCCAGAAACGAAGGACGAAAACAAAGCTCAAATCGACAAGGCGCTGGAGTGTAAAATTGAGCTTAAACTTGAAGTCATTTTTTATAAAAAGAATGGTAAGTTTATTTTTTCGGCTTTTATCCTCGGTCAATACACACAATCGAAGAAAGCGATGGTAAACATTAATAGATAAAACTCTCCTCCGTCACTTTTTTCTAAACCGACCAACTTTAAGGTGAGTGTCTCAGTTTGAAACAGAGTGACGACTGCGGTCAATTATGTCTGTATCTTTTGGTGTTTTATCATTTACTCACTTTACATGACTCCTCTCTTTAATTACCTTTGTCCTTTTCAACTCTTCATCTTATGTGAAATGTGAGGAAAGGACTGAAGCAAATGTACATAAAAAATTCTCCTGTATTTTATATTCATCTTTTCTTTCCTTTTTTCCTTCCCAATTTACTCCAATGGGAGGGGGCGTATATTTTCTTTAAATTCTACAATAATCATAGACATATAATAATAGTATTCTTTATTTTTCCCGGAGGCATTAACCCTTTGCGGTCGTATGTTTGCTCTCAGCCACCACAGCGAGGAACTATTCGAATATATACGAATCTTATACTGTATGCATTCCTATAACAGTTTAAACTTTTCCTCAGTTTCTATTAAACCTTTTCATCAGGTAATACAATTGGAGATAACAAAATTTAATATAAACAAAAGTTGTATACATTGTATAATTCGAAAGAATATTTTCTAAATTGTATTTATGAGTAATTAGAGATTTTCTCTTGTTAAAATAATACTAAATATTAGTGAATATTATGTATATGTATCCCTGCTCTTTCCAAAGAAATTAATTCCGCCCAATAGATACCCATCCTCTAATTTTATACGACTGCAAAGGGTTAAAGAGGTTGACAAACAAAAAAGAAAACAAAAAGAAAAACTACATACAAGAGAAATTGGTATCAAACCCATAATCATAGACATGTATACATACAAAATATATATAAACAATAAATACAATAATTAGGCTTTCAGCCTCTGTATAATTTTGAAAATTTCGTCATCATCTACTCTTTTATTTGACCGTGCAGTAATTTATTGAAATATTTTAGTGTTTTTCCTGTGTATTTATTTAATATTTTTGGTTTTTGTATATTCTTTGTGGCTTCTAAGTGCTGTATTTTTTCTTGTTTTGTATTTATTGTCCCGCAAGTTTGCCATTATGCCATTTTCATTCAAAATATTAAATTTTTTAAGGTTTTTAAAACCCACTGTTGAATTAACATAGCGAATTTATTAAGCAACGACAAAGTTTGTTGAAAAACCACTTAATGTGAAAACTTTGAATTCGGTTTCCATAAATTGAAAATTAAGACGAAACGTTTAGAAATCCAACGAAGCGGAGTTGAGAAGGAACAGTTTTCTTACACCTCCACTCGCATTCGGGAGGTCTCCGCGGCTCAAGATAACAAAAGAACTTTCTTCAAACACCGCCCTCTCCCACCCCCCAACAGCAGTCACTTTCACATCCTCAAATCCACCCCGACTTTCACCCCGAGATAATTAATCATTGTAAATTTGACATGGGCTCTGATTTGCCTGATATTATGCGTTCGCATGCCGGCCTACAACAGAACGCAGAAATTGGATGCACGGGGGCGTATTAACGGGGATGACTGGCATCGCCGTTTCCCATTAAAAGAATGAAAAATTAATGCTTTCAATCAGTGATTGCACTCGCTAATGCAACCTTAATGCATCCCCTGATTGCTGAACCGTTCGACTCTGCACCCGGAAAAATGGAAACTTTCACGGAGAGTTTTTACATTCCGGAATATATTTACCGTAAAGATATATTTGTGTTGTAAGAACTTTTGCTGAAAACTCTGATTTCACAGGTGAAAGCTTTCCATGGAAACCTTTTTCCCCTGAGAGCCATTTTTATGAATTTTGTGTATTTTGGGGGATACGAAAGCATATCTTTGTATTCCATAACGATTTATTGTAAATGGGATTTAATATTATATAATTTTTATTTCTTTTTAATATCTAATTTAGAGTTTAATCTAATTTAAATAATTCATTAATATTTAATTTTTGGTTATAATTTATAAGGGAGGGATTTATCTTCTATTGTTTTTCTTTCAGTTTACTTTTAATAATTTCAAAATTAATAAAGCATGACTTTCCTAAATTTTAGCAATTCTTTTTCAATCTCAGTCTCTTTATTTTTATTGATTAATATTCGGTTTCGGCAAAGTATTCAGGTTTATTCAGAACTATTCAAAATATTCAGAACTACAAAATAGGAAAAGAAATTTAAAACATTACATGAAACTAAGAAAAACGTGAATCGTATTATAAAACACAAATTTTTACGAAATTCAATTTAAAATTTAACATCTTATTGTATTTGTTTTACGCCGATGCCTTCGAAATTCCTCCGTTTGTTCAAACGATTCATTTCATTAATTCTTAACAACTTTCCAAATGTTTATTTTTACTCGCTTTTATTATTTTTGGAACCCCTGGAAAATCTCTAAGGCAGTGGTTTCCAAACTTTTTGTATCGGCGCCCCCTTTTAAAAAAAAAATGGTGCGCCCTATTAATTTATCTAAAAATCAAATTTCATAAATACTCAACTGATATAATTTATTTAATGAGCTACAAAATAATATACAATACTATTTATTATAAGAAATATAATAGAACAAAAAAAGAATGTATATTTTTGGTTTGTATTCGAAAATGATATTTTGGAAGCAGTTACACGCCCCAGAGGTTGGAAACCACTGCTCTAAGATGTTAGATAATCTCGAACCGCCCCAAACCCTCGCGATAACTGCTGATAATCATCAACCCCAAATTTTTTCCAAAATTCTACAAAAAAAAGGGGAAATTTCCTCCGACGAATGGTTTCTTTACCGTCACCATCATCATCATCATCAATCATCGTTAATCCAAAAGCAATAAATCCAATTTTAAATCACTCGATTCTATTTAAGTGAGAGATGAAAAATAATTTCGTGAGCTGTAAAAATATACAAATCAGCGGTCCAAACTTCCTTGAAACAGTTGCCTACATAAAACCGCGCCATTTAATTTTTAGTTTCATTCTTCGGGGCCCTCTCGGGGCTCTGATCCTCGGATTCATCCAATCAGCTTTATTGTTTTCGCTTTCCCGATTGCAATCTCTCTCTCTCTCTCTCTGGAACGGCGACTCCTTCTCAAGCACCCTCTCAAGAAATCCAGAGAGAGAGAGAGAGAGAGTATTATTTCCGTCTCCGAGTCTAAAGTTGATGCGTCAAGAGGCCGTCGAGAGACTCTGTGAGTTTTTGGGGGGGCAAAGGGGTGAAAGCGGAGAAAAAATGAATTTCTCGCTGTTGGGAGAGCTCGTGTTCAGAGTTTCCGTAGCTGACTAGACGTTGCTGAGGAAGACGCCTGGTTAATGATTCATTCTCCAGCTGCGTCGGCGACAGAACTCACAATTTATTTTCACGTGTTTGATTCGTTTTGTGTGCATTTCCTATGGAGGGTTCACTTCCGTTTTACCCCCGTTGAAAGTATCACTAAAGGAAATGTTTCAACTAACAACGAAATCAAATTTGAACCCTCACTTGAGTTTATTTACCTCTCACAAAATTATATTTCATCCCTCTGAACGAAGTCAAACAACGATTAAAAGAATTCGGATTTGTCATTTTTTATTAAATTTATTATTTTCTCAAATTTTAATTAATTAAAATCTCGTCTCGGATGCTCGGAGCGTTCTCTCACTTCGAACACAGGTTTTAATTGGAAATCGTTTTTCACGACGGCGAGGCCATGTTTCTTTTTTCCTTTCGCTTTGGAAACTTTCCCCTTAATCCTTTCCTCTCCTCGAAAGGATTCACTGCCTCCAGTGTTCGCTTTCCACTGATTAAAAAAATTGGCTCGGTCAACGATCACCGCCATTTTGCGGAAGTGAAGCACCGAGTTGTCTCCTCAGTGAGCAATTACTTCTGGAGGACACTTCCCTCGTCCGGAAATGAGACAATATTTGATTAAAGGAAGACGTCCGAGAGGACGAAAGGTAAATACTTTTGATGTGAGCGCGTTAATGGAAGGTCAGTTCAATCAAATCTAATGCATGTGATTATTCGGATAAGGCGACCGGGAACAGCTTTGAGGGAAATTTTCTCATTTGGCTCGGGCAAAAGCTTTCTGGTGCTTTGTGCTCTTTGAGGGGAATCGCGCTCTGCGAGCGTAATTTTATGCCGGGGGCGTTCGAGAAGGGGTGTTTAATGTAGGTCGGTCGGGAAATGATAAAAACCTAAGTCAAATTCGGATTTAAAATTTGGGGATTCGGGCTGAAAGGAAAATGAAAAATTTTTATTTGAAAAACTTGAGGGTTCCGGGATAAGAAAAAGGCTTAAAAGCTTTAGGGGAAGGCTTTTCACAATAAAATTCGCTTTACTTAGGGCGGCAGTTTATTTTTAATAGGTTTTTGAATTTTCTCCATTTTCCCTGCATGACGTCATTCGCTTTAGTTTTTGTCCACACAGATGACTTTTATTTCATAAGTGTTTCAATGAAAGCTCGTCACATATAAAAAACTCACTATATCGAAATAAAATTTCATTTTCTGATTTTCAGAACAGCTTTGTTCTGCATTTTCCTGACACGAATACCTCCCAAGTGCTCATGCGAAAGAAATTTTATTTTCCGGTCTAGTGGACTTTTCTTTTAACTGAAAAGAAATGCAGAAACTTCGGATGTGGCGCTTTTCCGAGCAGATAAGACCACAGTAATCTCACACTTATTATGGTTGTTTTTCTTTGATTTCTGGGATTAACAGTCAATTATTAAACCGCAGCGTGTTTATTTGGAAACAAAGACTGCTATGTCCGAAGTCTTTGCTTAAAATAATTTTATGGTTTTGACTTATTGCCGAGTTTTTTAATCTGACGGCCGAGAGAAAATAGAAAAAACAAAAA
Organism: Brueelia nebulosa; assembly: GCA_028293925.1. NCBI lineage: Eukaryota > Metazoa > Arthropoda > Insecta > Psocodea > Philopteridae > Brueelia > Brueelia nebulosa. Next base: position 272,899 of record JAQIBA010000091.1, read on the forward strand.
TAAAAAATTTTTTAAATGATCAGTAATTCAATGAAAGGAAGCAAATCGGAATGAATTTTGAAAACATAATAGTGTTTTAAACTAGTGATGGCCAACCTTTGATAGTGTGCGGGCCAAAGTTGAGTTTGGTGTAATTTCGCGGGCCACAACGTATAAGTAAATTAAATATGGATTTTTAAAATTAGTTTTTACTCTTTCTTCTCATTTTCCTTTTTCTCTTTTTCACCTTTTCTCATTTTCTTCTTTTCTCTTTCTTCTCATTTTCTTCTTTTCTCTACGTTCCTGCTTTCACGGCTATTGCCTCTGCCTCCTTTTCCGGCTTTACCCCTCTTACAACATTTTATGCCAGCAGTCCTTTTGACTTATATCACAGAATCTAAAAAAGAAGGGAAACCCAAAGTACTTAATGGAATTCGAATGGATTCGAAAGCGGAAGCGTATATTTAAAATTTTCCGGAAAGGTAAGAAAGAATTTAAAATTGAAGTTATTCTAATATTTGAATAATCCCTTCTTTAAAAATGAAAATGGACTAAAATCACCAAATACGTATGTGAATATAGGAATAAAAGAGCGGTCCACATGCAACACCTTCACGGGCCGTACGTTGGCCATCACTGTTTTAAACTATTACTAATTTTAAAAAAATATTACTATTTTTTGGGGGGAAAAAAATTATTACTGAAAATTTGAGAAGCACTCACAGCAAATAATTTTTCCATATGAGTCTTCCACTTCGTCCATTCAGTGCAAAAGTGGATTACGAGTGTCAGTTCAATTAATGTCAACGATGTCCAGGAAACACATAGTCAAATCTGGACGTTTTTCATCCATAAATAAACAGAGAAAACTAATATCATATTAACCCTTTGCGGTCGTATGTCTACTCTCAGCCATCAGAGCAAGGAACTATACGAATATATACGAATCTTATACTGTATGCATTCCTATATCAGTTTAAACTTTTCCTCAACTAATACAATTGGAGATAACAAAATTTAATCTAAACAAATATTTTCTAAATTGTATTTAGGAGTAATTAGAGATTCTCTGTAGCTAAAATATTACTAAATATTAGTGAATATTATGTATATGTATCCCTGCTCTTTCCAAAGAAATTAATTCCGACCAATATATACCCATCCCCAAATTGTATACGATCGCAAAGGGTTAATTTTAAAATATCAGTTTTCTTCGCTTTCAAAAAACCTACTCCAGTTTTTTTTTGCTCTCTTTCTTTACTTTGGAAAATTTTTGAAATTATAAGAGAAAGGAAAAAGAAAAATGACGTTTCTTTGTACGGTGATAAGAAAAACTCCATTTTTCTTTGAGTGAAAAGCATATTGGATTCTCGAGAAGTTTGTGTAGCGTATCCAAAATGCAAGAAAAAAATGGGAAAAGATGACAAAGTGAGCGGCGGTGTTTGTTATTCTAAGTTAACGCTCCATTAATGATATTATACAAAAATTGTGCATTTACTTTGATAAAAACTCGCATAAAATTCCCAACCCCAATTTATCTTTTTTCGAAGGTGATAATTTGTTTTTGTCTCCGTCATTGTAAAACCTTCGAGAGAAGGAAAAGTCATTTTTCATTAATTCAGAGCCTTCGAGAGGCCGCGAAGGATGTCTGAGATTGACACGCGGAAAGGTCTGAATTGTTTTCAACCCGGCCGGACCGAAGAGTCCCTCGGGAAACGCTACCCACCACAGCTTTTCCAGTCCTCGAATAATTTAGGGAAACCCATTCGCATCTCCTCCCGCAGAAACCGCTTCGGATGACTTAATTAACATCCCATTTTGACTTACCTTTCAGGTGTGCCATTTTGGTGCCTTCTGGACATCGTCCCAATCAAAAACGAAAAACGGGAAGTGGTTCTTTTCCTCGCGTCGCATAAAGACGTCACTAACACGAAGATGGAGGAAATGAGTCCCCACTCCATGTATGATGGCGGTAAGTGCTCTCGGTTTTCGACAACTCCACCACCGGGGGTTGTATCGCACAAGGGAGGGGGTGAAAGGGCGCTTGGTTTTGTTATCTACCGAAAACTTTCTCTCTGCATCATTACTCTTCTGCCGCTCTGAACAGACGATGATGAACGGTCGGAGCGGTGATTCATCACTCCACAATACCATATCACTCTATTCTGCACTTTGGTATGGAATTATTGGTCAGTTTGGGGTTATTCGGAAGGAGATAAAGTCCGAAGGGGGAGATGAAGAAGAGGAGGAATATTACCCTCGAAGATTCCGTCTTTGAGGATATTTAAATTCAAAATTAACTTAGCATTTAGTCCAAGAAGGCTATCAGGAAACTTGGAAATTTAAACGAACCACGAAATTACTTTCTTAATGGAAACATCACACCTTTTTTCGAGTGACGGGGCAACGCCACGTTGGCAAAAAGTGCTGAGAGGGTTTTAAATTAGCGCCTGAAGGTGGCGTTCCTGGAGGCGGTTTCAATGTACGTGTCTTGTAAGGCAAAAGAGGAAAGTGATGTCACCGGGGGTAAGCTGATGTACTGCACCATCCCCACGAGTCTCTGTTTTAGCATTTGGAATCTCCTAAGGCTCTCGCACAATTAACCCTTTGCCGGTCGTATAAAATTTGGGGATGGGTATCTATTGGTCGGAATTAATTTCTTTGGAAAGAGCAGGGATACATATACATAATATTCACTAATATTCAGTAATATTTAGTCATATTTTAACAAGAGAGAATCTCTAATTACTGATAAATACAATTTAGAAAATATTCTTTGGAATTATACAATGTACACAATTTTTGTTTAGATTAAATTTTATTATCTCCAATCGATGAAGCATCGTATTAGTTTCTTATTTTATATTTGGTTTAATTTTTACAAATTTTATCAAATTTATACATTTCCTATATACACATAATAATCCATTTAAGTTACATCAAGACCTTGTACATACAATTCGCTGTATGTTATTTAATCTTATTTAATCCACTATATAAACAAATTTAAAGCTCTGTAACTAAATAGATAATATAAACACAGAGAGGCCTGTAAAGGGGATAAATAAATAATATAAACTGAAATGATAATACTAAAACTAAATATAACTAAATAAAACTGAATAAATAACAAACACATATTGGCCTGTAAAATGGGCTAAATAAATAACATAAACACAGAGGGTTTGTAAAGTGGGCTAAAAATCAAGACAATACAGAAAAATAACAAATAAATTAGTTGGTAAAAAATAAATAAATATAAAACAAATATAAAAGTATAAAAATATAATTCAAAACGCATCGTATTAGTTGATGAAAATGTTTAATAGAAATTGAGGAAAAGTTTAAACTGATATAGGAATGCATACAGTATAAGATTCGTATATATTCGTATAGTTCCTTTCTGTGGTGGCTGAGAGTACAAATACGACCGCAAAGGGTTAAAAACTTTTTTAAGGTTGACGTAATCGCACCGTTCGTTATAAAACCTTTATGGTTAATTTTCACAGAGACCTGAGGAAGCTCTGTCTCTGATAAACTCCCGCTTTGACGTGCGAAAACGATACACAACCTAAGACTTTGATGAAACCATAATCCGAGACGAAATCAAATTTTAAGAAGTAATCTCCGATGCACCCCCAAAAAGAAAGCCCATGCTTTTGAGGATTCGCTTTATGACAAGAAAGAAGAATTTATAAATTCCTCGGAGAAATTAAATTAAACTAAAAACTAATCTCTTCGTTTCATTTATTTACCTCGTCTCGTAATCTTCTTCCTTTTAATTATTTTCCTGCAGCGTGAATTTTCATTTACCCGTGAAAAAGTACTTTCTCCCCCTGCGTTCATCCCCTGCCTGTCCCCCATCACATTCTGAACCTCATTCCAGTAAAAGCCTGACTTTTTCTTCCTCAGCGAAACATGTGCTGCCATACTGACATGTGATTGCCTCTCTTTAGCATTCGGTATTATTTCTTCTTCTATTTGCCGTCTCTAGACATACTTTTCAGCAAAAGATGGTATAACTCATAAAGCTGACTCTAAGGAACACCGCAAAACGGGAGTTTTAATTTATAGCGGGTGTGTTTTTTCTCGAAACGGTCGTTTCTCGGTTCCTTTGTACTTTCACATGATTTTACGACGAACATGATCGATTCAAACAAATAATTATCATTGATTCTCTTCTTTGTCCATTGTTTCTCCAATTTGGCAGGTGGATCCTCTCGGGTTTTGTTCTCTCAAAGGAAATACTCTTTTGTGTTCCGATTCTTTCCTCCCCCAACCCGATTCCTTCTTTTATGATTTTCATCCCTCCTCCCCCCATTCGGTTCACCAGCCCCGATTACTTCCGTCTCATCCCCTAATCCAGTTAACCTTCCCCGATTCATCCCTCATTGAATCGGGGGAATTTCCGGTTGGCAGTCATTGTACTTTCGGTCGTCCTGTTGTGGTTTCCCTTCCTTTAAATTTCATGAGAGTCGTTTCGCTTTGCTCTTTATGCCTTAACGGATTTATCGGTACCAATCTTATTCATTTAGTATTGTTTTTCAGATGGAAGGGATCAAAATTTTCACTTTTACAGAAATTCATTTCAAATTCACCCTTTTCTTCTTTGAGTGGCAACGGAAAGATTAATAAATATTTCATCTCCGAATTTCCCGGAGAAAAAGTGAAAATAAACTCAGGCCTTTTTCAATTCTTTTGATTTTGCTTTCGTTTTATGCTTGACTGCCTTTTGGCAAGTAATTTTTCCAGTTAACATAACTGAATTTGTGCGTTTTTCTCGAGTTCTAAAAGAAACTCAAAGAAGCGCCTTTTATTATGGTTTCCTTCGACGTTCAACGATCTCATCTGTAATATCCAAAACGAATCGAACCCTTTCTGCGGTTTCAATTAATTCACAATGACCATTCTTCTTGGAAGCTGAAGATTAACTCAGGTTGGCTCAAGGTTAATTGAAAATGACTTTGAACGAGGCAAATCTGCAGCCAAATCGCGGGCTTCCATTGAAAACTTAATTAAAAGAAAAAGGAAGTTGAAGATCGAAGGAGGCGATCCTTCGCCGAAAGGCAACCATTCGGGGGAACGTTTCCAAAAGAATGAATGAAATCGTTAACCTCAGTTGCTGATCTGCTTGTGGAGATCAGCAGGGCTTCGTCATTTTCTCACCAGAAAATTATTTTCATTAAATCTCAACATTTTTAATTTCTTCACAATTCCAACAGTAAGGCGATTAAATGGCGGTTCATTTCATGTCAAACTAAACTTGAAAAGGAAACGCCATTTTGGCCTGTTTTATCCAAATATCGAATATCAAAATAGTATCACTTCGGATTTCTTTCTAATTTTGCTCTTTGAAAGGGCACATCTTAAGCTTTCGAATGCATCCGGTTTCATTTTAGAGTAATCATTTTGAGTGGGTAAAATTGGCCCGTCAAAGTGACCATGTCCATAAAATGGCCAATGTCATATTTGTCATCCAACTTTTGGAATCGTTGTATCTCAGAAACGGCGACTCTTAGGAAGAAAAGTATAAATATATTTTTTGTAGATGATTTTATTCTCTACAATTCTTGTCTGAGCCATTTTTACGATAAAACTTATCGTTTTGCTGAAAATGGCAAAAAACTAATTTTTCTGACTTTGGTCCCACGCCATTTTTCCCTCACATTGTATTTTTAAGGACTTTTTATATTTTATCTATAATTATACTGTATATTCTGTAGTATCTACAATTATACGCCTATGATTTATAACATTTATAGCGTGAAATGATGTCTTCCAGTTTTGAGACAGCAATTAACATTTTTACTATTTCCTTTTAAGCAGTAATTATGGGAATTTCTTAATCCCAATTGGCCAATTCCGGGACTCTATGCTTTTCTGTCGACCAATCCCAAAAAAGAAGAAACACCGCCATATTATAAATAGAAATGGAATCTGATTCTTGAAACTGACCTTTTTGACGCCGCCGTAATTTGATTCATATGTTCGTTTGCTACCAACAACTTAATTCATTTATAAATTAATTGCGGTTTGGAAAAACTTATATAACAGCTGAAATCAGAGCGAAGGTATAACTAAATAAAATTATCCAAATAAGTAGACAAGAATGTTTAATTTAGAAATATTAGCTTCTGAAGAGAAATAAAGAAGCACGCCATTTTGATTTCTAAAAGGAGAATCGGGGAGAAAGGACTTCCGAAAGGAAAAGTCAAATGGAAAATATGGGACAATTTAGGCAACAACGTGAAAAACTGTGCTCATCCATAATAAATTTCTCCAAGAGTTATATTTTAATTGAAATAAGAACCCGTTTTTTATAACCAGCGAGTCTTAATTATTTTTCTTGAAAGAACGAAGTGCCAATTGGGCATTTTCCAGGTTTTTCCAGCAATTAGGCCGCGAAATGAGGCTTCGCAAACTGTTAAAGTGAGGGAATTTCGGGGTGAGGCCGCATTTCCCCTAAAAGCCCGGGGACTAAATAAAAGGGTGAAGTTAAATCAATGAAGGGTTGAGGATGCTTAAAACCCCCGCATTTCTGTCAACCCCAAAGCTTTTTAAAACCTGTTAAAAATTAGCCGTCGCTTATAAACCTCCCCGGGATTGCTTCCTCCCCAACCCTTTCCCTGCACGAATCGTCTTGGAGTTCCTTCGCCCAACCCTCGGGAGGCACTTTGTTCCCAAAGCGAACAGCGATGCGCGTTCCTCCGACCCGAGGATATTTGCCCGATTATGCTCTCGAAAAGGCACACATCTCCTCGGAAAGATGAGTGTTCTGCTCCGGCGCAGAGGAGCCTTTCCCTGTTGCTCCCAACAGTCTGAAAATGAAATGAAATCACCTTAGCTCTGCCTTTCTTCCTTTCACCTTTGCCCTCTTTCTTTTATTTGAGTTTCCCCGGCTCTCTCAGCTGAGTCAGCGAAAGTTGTCTCGGTTGAACATCCATGAATTTCATAATTAAAATAATGTTGGTAAATTGTAGGGGTTGAGGGTTCGATTTGGTCTTTTCGGCTCGGTCTAACGCTATTCGGGTTAATCAATTTAAAACGCGCTCACGTGCGATATCTACAGTAGAGTTTTAATAACTTTTTTCATTATTTCTGCTTTGGAGAGTTTTATCTCCCGGTGAAATGATTATTATCGGGGCCTCAATTTCTAAGGCCCAAACGAATGAAAGTTTCCTAAAATGCCGTCGACTAATAAATTGAGAATTCTCTCCGATGTCGTACGTGGGCAGAAGTACAACCTTTCGGGGGCGGAGGGTGGAAGGGGGTTGAGGGAGGGAAATAAGGCGCGTTGCACAGTGCCCGCAAACACCGCTGTAGTTTGGGACTTAGAAAGAGAGAAGCGCATGATTGGGAAATATTTTAACCGTGAAAAACTGAATGCACCTTGATAATCTCATTGCACTAAGCCAGTGATGTCCAACCTACGGCCCGCGGGCCATATCCGGCCCGTGAAGGTGTTGCATGTGGCCCGCGTTTTTATTCCAATATTCACATACGTATTGGCCCGCTGAGAAATCTAAATTGGAAAAATCTTCTTTTTTTTGGTTCCATGGCCCAGTCGCGATGTTATCAACGGAAGTTTGGCCCGTATCCATTGAAAGGTTGGGCACCACTGCACTAAACCATAAAATTATGTACAATTTTTGAACAAACAGTGCATTTATTTATGAAAAATAACAAGTACATAATCATGTGTCAGTAGAATATAATGAGTTTGAACAAAAGTAAATGGCAGTGGAAGAAAGTAGTCATTTATTTACTGTCAAAATATTACTGAGTCCTAAAAATTAAGATTATTAAACTTAAAAAACTACTAACGCTAAACCCACTCTAACTAATTTCCATCAATTCTACAATAAATTCTATGAAAATGTGAAAAACACTCTGAAAAACCACTAACATTAAATCCCCACGAACTAATTACTATCAAATCTGAAAACAATTCGCTGAAAATGAGGTGAAAATTACTACACAAAGAATATTATTATGAGCAACGTGGACGCATTCAGTATTTCAGTAATAATATAATACTATCCACCCGAATTCCTAGTTCCCAAATCCCAAATTTCATTAATTTCCTTTGCCACTGTACTCAAAGTGGCCCCGAATGCAAGAAAAAGAACATCAACCCTTTAACATGAAAAAGGAATTCGTAAAGTTATCTGGCTTTTCCCCGAAACCTAAACAGGTTTTCTGGAGATTTCTCGGCTTTTGCTGACTTTTGAGAAATGAGATATAGCGCATATCCTTCTTTGGAAAAACGCGCGTCTTTTGGAAAAGTCCGGTAGAAATTGGTTCTGTAGTTCTTTAGATCTTAGGTAACAAAAACGGTGTGCACACACACATTCCTTTAACGGATTTATATATTAGTATGATTTATATTTGCAGATGCCAACGGTAATTTAGACCAAGAGGTACCGCCAGCCAATTACGAAAGACGAAGAAGCAGAGCTGTGCTTTATCAGTTGAGTGGCCACTATAAACAAGACAAAATTAAAACAAAGCTCAAATTAAACAATGTAAGTATCGGCGGCCATTGACGTCGTCTTCCAGCTGAGTTTGCACCAGGAATTTTACGCTTTTCCCCCCATTAATAAAAAAAACAGGAACGATCATCATAATTTATTAATAATCGTGGCGTGAGCTTTTATCAACCGACAATAAAATTTTCAAAGAGGAATTCTCATAACTGATGGCACAGGTTAGAGTAAATGAAAAGAGGAGAGAGTGACGGAAAAGCAACTTAATCAGATCAGATGAGTAATTCGGGGGGCGAAAAAGGGGAGAAACAGTTTTCATCGATGGGTAACTTTTGTGAGCAATTTTTTTCTTCAGAAAGGCACCGAACGGAGAGGCGTACTTCGTGACCCTTCTGTAATAGTGGGAATTAATAATGGCGAGAAAACAAAAACCTGTTGATGACAAAACAAAACAAACAGTAATCGATGCGTTAATTAGCACGCTTTTTTGTTATGCTCGCCAAAGAGAAAATCAATACCCGATGACGTTGATGATTCGTTTTTCCTAAAGTTCAAAGCGAAATTTGTTTTGAAAGGAAAGTTGTTTTTCCTCAAGTCCTCCTTTGAATTTGGGGAAAATCGTTCGGGGCTGAAGTAGCCTTCTGCTCCCGAATCCTTCCCCTGCATCGCGTGGGAAGGAGCTTCGTCGCGGAGGAGGAGCTTTCCCGGTTTATCCGCAACAATATCATTTCAGACGCTTCTGCAGCCCTCAAACGCCCCACTTCCGGAGTACAAAACCTCCGCTATCAAAAAATCCAGGTTCATTCTCTCTCACTACGGGGTTTTCAAAACCTGCTGGGATTGGCTCATGCTCATGGCCACTTTCTACGTCGCCATTGTGGTTCCATACAACGCGAGCTTTGTCAACGCAGAGAGGCCTTCCATGGTGGGAGACATCGTAGTGGAGACCCTTTTCATCATAGGTACGTTTCAGTTGTTGAGTAATTCCCTGATGACCGACATGTTGGGATTTTCCACTAAGAACGAAGGGCACTAACATTAATGAGGAGAGGAAAGCGAGGGGAGCTTACGTCTTACATGGCATCATCAAAGGTGATGTGTAATTAAATCGGGGAAGAGCTTTTATTTTATTTGTATGCTAACGAAGCATCGCCGTGAGACATAAACGGCAGTGAGTATACAGAAAGACCACTTTGACTGATTGGCTGGAAAAAGCGAAGAAAAGGCTTTTAGAACTTTGGGGCGCCGCATTAAATAAATCAGTAAACTTTCCCAAATAAATTTGACAAAATAGTGTGAATTGCGATTCGATTCGAAAAGGAGAAGGATTGGTTATTTTCATTGAAAATATTAGTTTTCAATGAAAACCAATTTATTTTCACAAGATTATGCAGTAAACATTTCGTTTCAATTGGTGATGATTAGATTTTCGACCTTCCGTTCATGTTAACAGCTTAACAATGTTAACCTTCCGGTGTTAACACCAACCGAACGAGTGAAAGGTTGCACAGCTCCAAAAGTAAAGCTCTTTGTACCTAAACTACCCAAAATTCTTCTGCTGTTGGCAGTTTATTGCCTGCTGAGAACATCTGGAAAGGTTATGACCCTCCCTTTAAAGGGTTCACCACCTTTCCGATACAGTGTTTTCCCTCAAACCACATTAACTAATTGAGCTTATTCAAAAATGGCTGACTCAACCTTTTGTCTTGCAGTAGTTTTTCAAACAAATTGGATTCGAAAGGAAACCGGCCGAGATCCTTTTCTGAATTATGATTAGATTGAGAAAGAGGAGAGAGGAAATTGGTACAGTAAAATTCATCAAAATAAAATCTTAATGAACAAACAAAAGCCCTGTCAGAAATAATTTGCAAAATGATTAGGGGTTGAAAGTTGGAGGAAGAGAACCTACCGCCATTGCCGAGGAAAGTTTGGCTCTCAGCAGTTGGCAGCTTAGCCTAAAGCGCTGCAGGAGGAGAAGGGGTTGAAACAATTAAGATTCCCAACTCGCAGCCGGAGAAAGGCTTTCTCTTCTCGGAGGCCTTTCTTTCTGTGCTTCCTCAACTATCAAAACAAATTCTTTGCCGCTCTTTGAATATCAGATTCAGTTATGAAAAATGGTGGTTAATTGGCAAACAATTTTCTTCAGCCCTGATAAGATTTCGTTTCCATTTTCTTTCTTTTTCACTGTTTTCTCTTTTAGACTTTAATGGGTAAATAGAGGAGACGAAATGAAGAATTACGGCGGTCGAAACCGTTATAACGGTTAACATAAGAAAATCATTAACTTAAAACACCGAATGTTTCAGATATAATTCTGAACTTCCGCACAACATACGTGAGCAAAAAAGGAGAAGTCGTTTCCAATCCGAAATCAATAGCCTGCAATTATTTAAAAACATGGTTCACCGTTGATCTCCTGGCCGCCCTCCCCTTCGACCTCGTCCTCTACGCCTCCTCCGATCTCTACGACAACGAAAGCTCAGAAATCCACAACCAGACAGGACAGATGCACCTCCTCAAGCTCACGCGGCTGCTGCGGCTGGCCAGGCTCCTCCAGAAGATGGACAGGTACTCCCAGTACAGCGCCATGATACTCACCCTGCTCATGTTCATCTTCACCCTCGTGGCTCACTGGCTCGCCTGCATATGGTTCCTCATCGCCGAGAAGGAGAAAGCTCGCAATGGCATCGACTGGGAACTGGGTTAGCAGTCTTCAGCCGTGGGAGCGCCACCGTCGCCCTTTATGTCTAAACTCTCTTCTTCGCAGGATGGCTTCACTCTCTCGCTGACAGACTAAAGCTGGCGGTTAATAACGTCACGCAGGCGGAGTATTACGTCACGGCTTTGTACTTCACCTGTTCGAGTCTGACGAGCGTCGGCTTCGGCAATGTGTCAGCGAACACAATGGTCGAAAAGATTTTCAGCATTTGTATAATGCTTATCGGAGGTGAGTCGTTCCTCAAAGAGACAAATTCGGTTCATTTGCAATCGCCACCCAGAAATGGTTGTCAGCAGGTCGCCCAATCCACTCTAAACTGTTGCTGGCAGGGAGATTGACTCCATTAGGGGCCTTAAATTAATTTCCTTTTACTTCCGCCATCACGATCGGATTCCACTCTCCATAATCTGAGTGGGGTGTTGGGTGTTCACTGAAGAATTCTCAAGCTAAGCATAGGTTCTGTTGGTATCTCGAGCTTTCCATCCAAATGTCAACTTTGAGTATATCGGTCACCCCACTTTCAGCATTTTTCCTTTTTCCCTTATCGATTAGACCTGTTTGAGCATTAAGATGAGATCTCTTTTCCAGCCCTCATGCACGCCGTGGTCTTCGGTAACGTGACAGCCATTATTCAGAGGATGTACTCGAGGAGGTCTCTCTACCAGTCGAAATGGAGGGACCTGAAGGACTTCCTAACCCTTCATCAGATACCGAAAGAGCTCAAGGGACGAATGCAAGACTATTTCCAAACAATGTGGTCGCTTAATCACGGAATCGACATCCATGAGGTGAGATAGGTATGTTTATATGCTTGCTTGCTCTCCCCTCCCACTCTCTCCCCCTCCGTTCCTTATTCATCAGCCTGAAAAACCGTTTCTCCTGCCCTAATGTTCGTTTCTCATGTTCCATATTTAACTTAACATCCCTCACAATCAGTGGAAAATCAGGCCGAATGTGAAAACTAGAAAAGCATAGAGTATCACATCTGTTTCTTTGACATACGGAAATATCATAAAAACGTCAACTTTTCCTCATCTTATTGAAAAATCACAGTTCCGGAAACCTTAAAATTTTCTACTGCGGAAACTCGTTTTGTTAAATCCCGAATGAATCGCTTTCAATTCTTTTATTGTAACTGTTGGAACTGAATCAAATACTAATTAATATTACGCCGTTGGAATGATTCGCGACAATTTCTTTCATTTCGGGGATATTCACGAATGCGTTCAGTTTTTAATTAGAGTTGGAAATCAATCTCTGCCACGCACCCGTCACTTCCTTTGTTCCCTTTTCCCCCTTTTATTGACACATTCCGCTCAGGTCATAACGTCAGACAGACGGGACAGTGCTGGAGGAAACCGCACCAATTTCGCTTATTTTGTTTTTGTTCAGCTTTATTGAGGGTGCGACACCCGAATTGTTTCCCTCTGAGGTTAAATTATTTTTGGAATTTCTCTTGTCTTCACCCAGTTAGGAATGCTTTTGTGCTTTTGCTTTGTCGCTCCTTTTTTGCACAGATTTTCTAGCACTTACGACGGTAGGTCGCAACTGTTGCCAGGTAGGTATGTAATCAATTTCCTCAAAAGATATCAATTTATAATTCTGATATTTTTAAAACAGACGCTGAAAGAATTTCCAGAAGAGCTTAGAGGCGACGTTTCCATGCATCTTCATCGGGAGATCCTCCAACTGCCCATCTTTGAAGCGGCTTCGCAAGGCTGTCTCAAGCTCCTGTCCCTCCACATAAGGACAAACTTCTGCGCCCCGGGGGAGTACCTCATCCACAAGGGGGACGCTCTGCACTACATCTACTACCTCTGCAACGGCTCCATGGAGGTCGTCCAGGACAACATGGTCGTGGCAATTCTAGGTACGGTCTCCCCCTCAGCAGCCCTCTTCGAGAGGAGAGAGTGAAATGGTGGTTTTTCCAGGGAAAGGAGATTTGGTGGGCTGTGATATATCCATGCATCTCCAGCACGGGAATGGTCCCGGGGGAGGCGGAGGACAGGGAGGGACGTCGGGAGGGGTGAACGACGTCGTCGTCGTCAAATCGAGTTGCGATGTTCGAGCGCTCACTTACTGTGATTTGAAGTGCATTAACGTACAAGGTCTCGTCGAAGTGTTGAGGCTTTATCCGGAGTATCAGCAACAATTTGCGAACGACATTCAGCACGACTTGACATACAACCTCAGAGAGGGTTATGAAGCGGAGGTACTTCTCCTATTTTTAATCTCTCTCGATTTCATGTGTATTTACAAGCGGGCTCTCTTTCAGTCCGAACCTGAACTGAACGGACTGCCCTCACTGACACTACCCTCAATCAGCGAGGACGACGAAAACATTCCCGAAGAAGGCGAAACCTCTCCCCTTGTCGCCGCACAAATCTCCCCTCCTGGGCAACTCCACTATCAGTCCAGGAAAGCGCGCAAAGTTCAGTCCCTGCCTGGAGGAGTTAAGGTCGGTCTCTGTTTCCAGACCTTGACCTCGACGATTGCTAACTGACTCGACTCTTTCCAGGACGTACGAATCTCCCAGGAAGAGAGGAACTGCCAAGGAAATGAGAACCACCGTCAGCACTTCCATTCCCCTCCCTGTGCCCCCGAGCGAGGGCGAACACACCTGCAGCAGCGTTGAAAGACTAGACACCCACGTCACTTCCCTGCACCACGACGTGGCCACCCTTAGTTTAGAAGTAAGACAAATATGGCGTCTCCTTCGAAGCGTACCATGTCACTCATGCAAAACCATTGCAGGTCAGGAACGCCATTCAGGCACTACAGGAACTGACATCCAGCGGGCACACAATCTCCTATCCGACTCACTCCAACCCCAATCTGGTTGGGATGGGGGTGTTTTACAGGGGAGTGTCGACCCTTCCGAGGAGTTCGTCGCACCCCCCGGAAATGTTCAACTGGGATCACTACGAATCTCACAGTTATATGGAAACGAAGTGCACGCAGACTGATCTCCCGTCGGACATATTTGAAAGCTACGTGAAGGAAAATCCCAAAAGAGTGCTGACGATTTTGGGTTTGGACGCGGATCTGATAATGAGTGCCCTCAATTGCGGGAAAAGGCTCATAATTAGTGAAAATGCTCCGAATTGTGATTTAGTTTCCGTTAATTGGGTGCCTACGAATACGGTGGTGCCCTGTTATTGGCCTAATCCACCCGGGCACAGGTACAGCGCGGACGATTTGTTTCAGCGCGGCAGAAATCTCTGCGAAGATCTGAAAAGGATACCCCAAAGTCAATCCAGCAAATTCCCCTCTCAGCGTAGCTGAATTTAAATCGGTGCTCCATAGACTGCGATCCTTCAATTACGTTGTTACAATTTAAAATGAATAATATGGAGATGTGCCTTTCATGGTTCGCTCACTAAGGGAATATTTATTGCAAAACGATCGGCGCCAGACCACAGCTGGACTGGATTGGGGAAAGATTACAAAGAAAAAAGCTGGGAACAATCAGCGAAGACATCACACGAACCGTTACTTGAAGTCGGGGCGAAGTCTGGCGGCGACTTCTCCAATCAATTTCGTTACGTTGCCGCCGGACTTCCTTTTCCTCGAGCCAATGAGCGCATTTGGCGGGAACGCTTCTGCTCGCTGATTGGCTCTTCGTTCAGAGCCACCATTCGAGTGTTTTCATTTTAGGAATAAGATCTCAACTTCTCAGTGAGAAAATTGAATTATTTAGCTTTAGATTTGGAGAAAGCAGAATGTGTACAGTTTCAAAATCTGCTTTCACACAGTTTGGTTTGAAAATAAATAAAAAGCACGCTGAGGAAATGCTGGATTGTTTTGCTTATACAAAAAGGCGAACATATTGGCGACCGTTACGCACCTGAGAAATGTTGTGTAAATTAGGCAGCTGAAATCAACAGATCATTCCAACAATTGTATGTCTGAAAAGTGCGAGTGTTTTCACGATTATTTTAATTTGGGTGCGACCAAATGGCATTCAGTTTAAACTGGACACATTTCGAGCAACTGCGGGACAGGGTCTGTTTGTTTTTTAGAATTTTAAGTGTTACCGAATTTATAGAAGGCTTCCTCTCCCGATTGTCCTTGAGAAAATGGAAGGAAAATTTCCGCGGGCGGTATTTTGAAACTCCTTAATAATCCTTCCTCTTAGTCAAATTACACCTTTTCGATGCCTACCCGAATGTCTACTTTTTTACTTAAGGAGAGTCCGTCTTTTATATATATTACAAATGGTTTTGAATAATGTAAATAAAAATTTTATTTTAAGTCACTCGTGTTTTGCGTAGTTCCATAAAAAAAAATCACCAATGATTTGAGAGTTCTCATAAATAATTCCAACGATAAAGTGAGAGGGAAAATAATTTTTCTATTTATTTTCCATTTTAAGAGAGAATAAAATTTACAAAAATGCTAAGTACAAATTGAGTATTTTAACCTAATTTGAGCTTCATTTTCCTTTTCTAAACTAAAACTTATAATTTTTACAATTTTGCAGTTCATCTCAAAAGCTTAAAGCTCGACAAACGACATACACGAAAATATTCAAACAATTTTTCTATTCTTTGAATTGAAACCCTTCATTAAAACGTCACTTATAAATTCAACAGTATGAAAATTCCTCTTTCCAAAAAACGGATTCGCTTTCCTCAGGGATTGGATCCGCTCGTTTGCGTTTGGGGGCGAATCTCCTCCACTTTGTTGTTGTTTTCTTCATGTTTCGGAGGGGAAAGGATCACCTTGACCACGCTGTTCCTCCTCCTCCACCGGTGCCAGGCCCTCGCGTGGTGCTGGGCCCTCAGCAGCAGCCAGGACAGGTAAGCAGTGTCGATGGCCCCGATCACCCCGAGGCACCCCAAAGACACAATTCGGGTCAGCGTCGGACTCACCAACACACTTTCCTCCGCATTGTACCTGGAATGAGCGCACTGTGAGGGGCTTTCGGGGGGCGATGTGTCCACTGCACTCACCATGTTTCAGCAGCCAACAGCGCCATGTAAGTGCCGAAAAAGGCCATTGGCGTGAAGACTATGAGCGCGAGAAAATCCAGCATGATTTCTCTGGCGTCTCTCCGTCTGCCCGGGTTCTGCAGCCATAAAATTATGGATTTGACAATAGAATACCTGGAAGGAAATTGGGGGTTCACTTTGGGGACCGGAAGGGGTGCAGGAGACGAAAGGGGACGTACTTGGGCGTTCTGACGGTTTGGTATTGGAACGAGCAGAGTTCGCATTTATTGGAATCGGATTCAGCCAACCAGTGCTCGAGACAAGAGAGGTGTATGAACCTCATCGTGCCTTTGCATCCACAGGTCGTCAACAGGTCTTCTTTGCTTCCGGCTTCTCGACAGATTCTGCACATGTCACTGGACGAACTTACCAGGGAAATGTGAGGCTAAAATTTAATTTTTGTCACTTTGGTGAGTGCAGTATTAATTTAAAAACATACAACACCCTTTAGTTTCTGTATCTTTTTAAAGAATTACCCTGATTTTAAAGTAAGTCTTAATTAAAGCGGACTTACAGAGATGAAAAATAAACCATTACTGTCTCTGTCAGAAGCGAAAACTATGAAAAAGTGTTAAAATTAAGCTCACCAATTGACTGGATTTGTTCTGCTGCTGCAGCATGAGTTGCTTATAAAAGTAAACTGTTGCTTTCTTGAGCGCGGTTTCCTGTTCTTCCGTCAGCTGTTCTCCTGTCACTCCAGGAGCGAAGTCCAGCAATCTGCCTGTGAGACCCATGATGTCCTCATCCTGGGAATTCGACTCTTCAACCGGAAGCCTTTCCATACTTCTTATAACAAGCCATTTACACTTGAAATTTCGATTTTACACAAGTGAGACCGCAAAACGAGAAATAAATCACTCCATTTTTTTGACCATTTTTATTTGTTTATGTTTACCCTGCATTTTTCATGTGATTCCTTTGTCGAGTTCTAATCTTCGAGAGCAGACGCCAATTAGCAGGCCGTCTTGCCAACGTTGCCCGCCGCCCCCGAATCGACCTCACCCTTCGATCGACCCTCAGCACTCTCCCCAACGCTCCACGCGCTCAACTCCGCCTTCAGAATGTCCCATTTCCGGCTCATCTCGTGCATCACCTCCCCGTTGAAGATGCAATAGAGGAGCGCCACGCAGAACCCCTGAAAAAAGCGGCAATTAGCATTCTGGGGAGGACACGATAAGGGATGACGCCCCTAACCACCTGAGACGACCCGAAGAGCTGATCGCTTATCAGCCAGACGATCTCCACTGTCGGTTCATCGCTGTAGGACATTCCCAACAGCAGAGCATAATGGACGCCGTAAAGTGGCATCAGAATAAGCGTCGATTTCGCCCATTTTCTGAAACATTCCCACTTTCAAATTCAGGTCGACTGGTCGACGGTTTACAATTCCTGTACCTGTATTTAGTAATCCGGGGTTCCAAAAAGAGTACCGTTGTGGAGTTGAGCTTTTTCAAAACAACTCTAATTATGTTAATAAATAATATTAAATTCACCTGCGAAACAAATTGTATTTAATTGAATGTAATTTATAATTTTCGATAGTCGTTACTAACCAAAATAGATACAATAATGGGGGTTTTGATTATGTAAAAATAGTATTTGTTTGTATGAGTCGTCCAGCAGAAGGTATCCTCGTAAAAAGCCCGGACGACCGCCCAGGGAATTACAAAAATGGCGGGGAGAGTCCAACCCATAGCGACGTGCCAGAAAATAGAGCTCGTGTCGAAGAACATAGCCATGAAGGTGAGATTATGCAGGTATATCCCCTCCATCAGAATCCAGGAGTAATTAGCCAGGATGAAATATTGCCACAGAACGGTGAACATCTTACACTCCCATTTCTGCAACAGACGGTGACACTCCAACCCGTCTTGAACGCTTCTGTAAGAATGATGGGCACTTACATGGTACAGAAAAGTGAAAACGACCTCCCCATCGAGGTAAAAGAAGTCATGTCGGAGCCCGATTCCTTCCACGAAGAGACTATCTTTGAGCAGAGCCATCGATGCCCTCATTATGAAAGAGACGAACAAATGGAGATGCAGAAGATTGCGCGGACATCTCAACCTTTTGCTGAAAGCCAAGATGGTGAAAGCCAAGAGAAGGGCGATAAGGGAGATACCGTAGCCGAACTGGGAGATGGATTTCACCACGGGGATGTAAGACTTGACCATTGGTGAGGTCTGGATTTGCACGTCGAAGGGGGTGAGTACGAGATAAGGGGTGTCGTGATAGCACCCCGTGTAGTTAGTCCAGGTCACGTTCAGGTCCTGTCTCACCCACCAGCCGTTGTTAGTGCACAGTTTAGTCGCATTTTCCTGGAGAAAACAAAAAGTGAGATAAACGTACAATCAGAGGATCTAATCTCAATCACCTTTAGATCAAATCCGGAGATGTATCCGGGACACGGGGCCTGGGCCAGTTCTCCTGGTTTGGACCGGGGCCAGCAGTATATTCCGTCCCAGGTGGTGCGACACCCGCCTGAAAACCCACTCAATTACAGTGGAAATGAGAGAGGTATAATCGGAGAGAACGTACCGAAAGAATCCGAAGTGTCTTTTTCAATGAGAGTTACACATTCCTTCTTTTTAAGTTCGAGGGTTTTCCA
Source organism: Brueelia nebulosa (assembly GCA_028293925.1). Classification (NCBI taxonomy): domain Eukaryota; kingdom Metazoa; phylum Arthropoda; class Insecta; order Psocodea; family Philopteridae; genus Brueelia; species Brueelia nebulosa. The sequence continues at coordinate 291,685 of JAQIBA010000091.1, forward strand.
GAAATCCTCCAAATCCATTGCATCCTCAGATTGATTTGCATTGAGGGCGAATAATCTGCGATAGAAACGGAAATGATCACTCAGCCGAGAGGAAATTATTAAGAAAGCAGAACAAAAGGCAAACTCTGCTCATATTTTCCTGCATCGAACTTCGCATCAATCAATGACACGTGAAGATAAATTACCGGCGGAGTAATGACAATTTAAAATTAATTAATTTCAAAGCGTAAGCTCCAGACGTGACACGTCCAAATTTCTTTTTGCCACCGCCACTAAAAAATTACTCAACTCAAATTCCCATCGACCAATCGAATGACGCAAGCGAAACCTCTCCCAAGGCCTTCCTAAGGCAAACAATTAAGGGAATTACCAAAGGCTATTCCGAAGGAAATGGCTCTCGCCCCCGAACCGCCCCCACCCCTCGGGGGATGAACCGGGGCTCTTGGGGCGAGATTAGGGCGACGGAGTGGTGCACCTCTCGACCTCCTTTTCCGCTTGGTCAATTCCAAATCTCCGAGACAATTTAGTCGAAAGATTCGTGCATAGTTTTTTCCAGATTAGTTTACACAGGGGAAAGCCAATATCCGTGGAAAGGGTTATTGGAGAGCTACACCCTCTGCACGCGGCAATGCCTTCCGAAAATCCGAACCCTTTGACACAGAAATGACGCCGATAAATCCTCAAGGCAACCGTTCAATAGTAAGATTCAAGCATTAAGAGGTTAGTTGATAAGTGAAAATGAAAAGAAGAGATAAGAGAATATTTATGAAAGTGCTCGTGCGACAATGGGTTTTGTCCCAATTATGATCGGATTCAGTTTTCACGTTTAAACAAAGGAAAATGGACGCGGAGACGAAAATCGATTCCCCCTCAAAGGAAAACGGACCGCTGGAAAAATTCCGTAAGTGTTACCAATTGAAACAGTTACAGTTACAATTGTTTTTTATTTAAGATACTCTCCGATAATGAGAGACACAACGGAGGGGATTGTTGTCATTTAGAAAATAAATGTAAACAATGTTTTAAATTGAAATTCCTCCTGAGGATAGGTTTCTTCTTTTATTAAACGGTTTTATTTAACTTGGATTTCGTGTCTGTCTGTTTGTCTGTCTGCAAAGAATCAAAACTGAAGCGAAATTTGACCCGTTTTCTCGGACCGATTTCTTTCAAATTTTGCACACACTTTCGTTTTGGTTGACAATTCAGATTTCTGTATTTATTTTTTAAAATAATGCTCAGATAAAAATATAAAAAAATTCCCAAAATCTAATCAATTACTCAACTTACGAGTCCTTAAAGGAGATACAGTATTACACGTTCTGCGACCTGTATAATTTTTATACAACGCCCAACGGTTTTATGGACAAAAAATTGGCCTTTTTCTTTGTCACCCATTTATTTATTTATACTTTTGAGTCACAAATTATTTTTTTAATTTTTATTGCATTTGAAATAAAACCGTTTTACTTTGAAAATATTTTTTTTATTTTCCGGTTCAGTCATTCCCTTCAATCCGGCATTTTATTTCTTCGTCCATTTTAACATCTCCGGCATTTCCCTTTTTGTGTCCGAAAACCCTTTCCTCAGATTCAGGCTTTCTAACGTTATCAGCTCTTTTCCATTTGTTCAGCCAAACAGCTCAAAAGTGAGGGTGAAGTTATATAAATTTCTAAAAAGCTGAAACTTTGTGAAATTGTTCAGAGTATAATTATATATAAAATGTCGGGAATACAAATGGTGAGGGTCAAATTTTCAGAAAAACAGCAAGTTTTATCGTAAAAGTTCAGATAAAAATTGTAGAGAATGAAGTCATCTACAAAAAAATTTATCAACACTTTCATTACTAAGAGTAACCGTTACTGAAAAGTTTGATGACACATTTGTGGCCATTTTTGAGATGGCAATTTTGGCAGACCAATTTTATCCACTCAGGATGGTTTCTCTAAAATTAAACAAAATGCGTTCGAAAGCTTAAGATATGTCCTTGCAAAGAGCAAAATTAGAAAGAATTGTGAGGTGACACTGTTTTGATATTTGGCATCAAAATTGGGCAAAAATGGCTACAATTGCGTTTTCTCTACAACTTTGAGCTCCCATAGTTTCAGAAGTTTTGATGTTACAAACGTCAAACATGGCTCATTTTATAGCCCTAATGTTGCTTTTTATTCGTACATAGTTTGGGTAAAATTGGCCGCCACATAAAAAAGTTATGGGGCCTTAAAAATTGAACGCTTTTCCTGCGGGCAATTTTGACAACTCATCCAACTTTTTGAATCGTTTTATCTCAGAAACGGTGACTCTTAGGAAGAAAAGTATTAGGACATTTTTTGTAGATAATTTTATTCTCTACAATTTTTGTCTGAGCTATTTTTACTATAAAACTTACCGTTTTTCTGAAAATGGCTAAAAACTAATTTTTTTGACCTTTGACCCTCAAATTGGATTTTCGAAGACTTTTGACATTTTATGTATAATTATACTGTGAACAATTTGACAAAGTTTCAGCTTCTTAGGAATTTATGTAACCTTGAATGTCTAATTTGACTGGACTTTAGGTTTATCTCTTTTCAGTAATTTAAAATAAAACAAAATTAAAAAATTTTTTAAAGTTAAACGGTTTTATTTAAAGTGCAGTAAAAATTAAAAAAATAATCTCTGTTGCAGGAGTATAAATATATACATGGGTGACAAAGAAAAAGACCAAAAAACTGTTGTCCATAAAACCGTGGGGCGATATCACACGTTCTGTGACCTCTACAATTTTTATACAATTTTTATACTGTATAACGCCCCACGGTTTTATGGACAACAGTTTTTTGGTCTTTTTCTTTGTCACCCATGTATATATTTATACTCCTGCAACAGAGATTATTTTTTTAATTTTTACTGCACTTTAAATAAAACCGTTTAACTTTAAAAAATTTTTTAATTTTTTTTTATTTTTTACTTTTTAGTTTTACATTAAAAAGAAAAAAACATAAGACTAAAAAAAGCACTCTGTGTGGAGTCCAATCTCCGGACAAAAACTGCTGATGGTAGCAATTCGCAGAATGTTATTATTATTAAACGGTTTTATCTGAGTTGTAAAGTGATAGCAGAGTATATTAACAATGCTCTCATTCATTGGGCTGAGATAAGGTTATCTCTTCAAGAATTCTAAGTTGACCAATTTTTTAGGCTTTTTGAATTTTCTTTATTTTTTTTTATTTTTATTTGAGCACCAATTTAAAAAATTTTTTCAGAAATTTGAATTGTCAGCAAAAACGAAATTGTGGGCCAAATTTGAAAGAAATCGGTTCGAGGGAAATGGGTCAAATTTCGCCTCAAAGTTTTGATTCTCGGTCTTTGCAGGCAGACAGACAGACAGACAGACAGACACGAAAACCAAGTTAAATAAAAAGTTTATCTCAATTCGGTAATCTCCTTCAACATCCATTTTAACATCTTTGGCTATTCTCTCACTGTGTCGGAAAATCCCTTCGTCAGATTCCAAAGTCATCAGCTCTTTCCCATTCAGCAAACAAAACCAAATTTCAGTCATATTTAAGTGGTCGACCGCTGAATTAGCGATGCACTCTCTCATGTCTTCATCTGCCTTTCGATTTTATAACTGCAGCTTTTGTAAAAATGCTTTTAGGGTTCTGAAGTAACAGCAGGTGTTTACTTTTCGCCCACAGGGACAAAGTACTCATAAAAGCAGGCATCCTTTCATTATTTTTTTCCAAATATTTATCTAATCTAATCGAATAGGAATTGCATATCTGATCAGCATACCATCCTTGAAAAGTTGCTTTATTCACCCGTAAGGTGGGAAACCATTGATTAAACAAAGGTTAATTGGAAATCAATCTGATTTTTGGATTGAGATAATTAAATTTTTGTAAAAATATCTCCTGTGAATGTGGTCTTTTTCAGTTTCAGTATTTAAGGTTCGCTACCTGATGGTGATACTTCTGTTCTTCGCATCCTTCGTGGGTTACTCTTCCAGAGTCGTCCTTTCCATCGCCATCGTCCCCATGAACAATGGCAGCGACCCGAACTTCCCCTCATTCCACTGGGACAAACAGGGCACCGAAGGACTCGTCCACAGCTCCTTCTTCTGGGGGTAAGGGGATGCCTCTCCGAATTCCCGCCCTCGACCACCCCAACTGCAGTCGCCGTATTTCAGTTACTGCATCGGACAGGTCCCCGGTGGAATGCTCATTCAGAGATGGGGGTGCAAGTGGCCTCTCTTCGCCACCATGGCGATGTCCTTCATCTGCGTCGTGATAACCCCTCTGGCGGCCACCCTCGGGGGGTGGATAGCCACGTGCACCGTCCGGGTGCTCCAAGGCGCCACTCAAGCCTCCCTCTACCCGGCCATGCACGCCGCCATTGCCGCTTGGATTCCGGTGCCGGAGAGGGGTCGCTTAATCACTATAATTTTAAGCGGTAATGATTGTGAGTAAGAGGGATGTTTTTGTAGAGAATCTAAAATCGTTTGTCCTAAATTTCAGGCGCTCAAATTGGGACCATTGCTGCTCTGTCGATGGGCGGTTACCTCGTCAGCGGTCCCGGTGGATGGCCTTCCATTTTTTATGTCTTCGGAGGACTGGGCCTCACCTGGTGTCTCCTGTGGGCCTTCCTGGGGTCCAGCAATCCCTCAGAGCACTCTTTCATCACCCCGGAAGAACGAAATCTCATTGAATCTTCCATTTCTAATAAATTCCAGATGAAACTGAAAACTCCCTGGAGGGCAATGCTTACCTCACTTCCAGTGTAAGCCCCAGAAAAGGTGTACCACTCAAATACAGTATCCTTCAAATACCGATTTATTACAGGTGGGCACTCATAATTAGTCAGGGCACTCAAAACTTCGGATTTTGGACACTCATGTCGGAAATCCCGACATACATGGACTCCGTCTTCGAGTTCGGAATGAAGCACAGCGGTGTCCTCTCTTCTCTTCCCTACCTCGTCATGGCCATTCTCAGCTTCGTCTTCGGCTGGATGGCCGATTTCGCTTTCAAGAGGAAGTGGCTGTCGGTCGAGGCTTCCAGAAAATTCTTCAACACCTTGGGTAAGCATTGCGTCCCCGACGGACCGCCACATCCAGACGCTGATCCCGACTCTTCCAGGATTCTGGATCCCGGCCGCCGCCCTCGTCGGCCTCGGCTTCGTCACGAAGGAACACCAAGGCCTGGCGGTCGCTCTTCTGGTGGTTGCCGTTGGCTTCAACGCCGGGAATTATCCAGGCTTTTCAATGGGTTTCACCGACCTCTCCCCTAATTTTTCCGGGCTGATCATGGCCATATGCAACTGCGTCGCGAATGTGTTTTCCACCGTAGGAACACTCCTCGCGGATGAGTTTATTAAGGAAGACAAGGTAGCCAAATGACTGAGTCAGCAGTGAGAGAACGATCACTCATCGGTCGCATTTATTGTTTCAGACATCGATAAAAAACTGGCGGATGGTGTTTTGTGCGACGGCGGGGATGTACTTTTTCGGGAACCTCGTTTTCATTTTGATCGGGAAGGCGGACAGGCAACCGTGGAACGAACCTGATTACAAAAGGGAGACCAAAAAACACGATACTTAATAAATATATATTCTAAAAGTATAAACACCTGAACGAGGTCGAAGGAGAAGTTGCCGAGTCAAACCATGGCTGTGTATTTGAACTCGCCAACGCCATTCTCTTCGGTCAGATGCAGAGATAAACACTAAACACATAATTTTTCACTGTTAATATAATTATTTATTATAATTAAAACAACGAAAACATTCAAGTTTTGTAAAAAAGCTTTTTTTGGACCAAATATTGTACTGCAGTTGCGCATCCATTTTCTGAAATTACCTTTCATTTTTGAATGATCTAAAATATTATTTCCCTCCACCAAAAATTACCGATGGCAGATTTTCGTGAGTTTTTAGATAAAATGGCGCCCCTTTTTATATTTTTCTCTCCCTCCTCCCGAACTACTTTCCTCACCACAAAACGCGATCATCTCATCCATGGAGCGCCACCAAACTAATATTTCTATGTCTAACATCTAACATCACATTCAACACGTCTAAAACTAACGACTAAAGAGTACTGTGCCCTCATTAACACGTGCTACAATTAACAATGATTGTCTGAGTTTAATATGGCTGCGCTTAAACTCCGACAGGCACTCAATTTAGAGCGTTTTCCTTTGGTCTAAACTCTAAACGTATAATATACAACGATTCTACGTCTAAACAGCGAACGATCATTTGTATAAATAAAACTGAGAGTTTTCTAATGACACCCAATGACGGTCTGTGAATGCCCAAATGGTTTTGATTTTTCCGGAAACCATTTTGAAAAAGGAAAAATGTATTTATGAAAGAGAGAAGAAAAGTCAGCATCAAAAACCGTCAGAATTAATGGAAAACACCGAAAATTTAACAACAAATTCATTCATAATAATAATCTGAGTTGTATTATTTTGAAAAATTTCAACCGAACTCAGAATTTTCCAAAGAAAATAACTCTTAATTGCAGGACCCGCTCTCATGTTGTCAGCGAAAATACACCCCTTAAAGTTCCCTCCCTTAGAGCGAGCCCTACTTAATGCGATATTTATACAATTATACAAACTACAACTTTTCGAAAAAGAAACGCCAAATTGCGTTGGGTCCTAAACGTAACGTTTAATTTTAATTGTTCGACACAGCATATGAAACTGCACATGATTAATGCAAAACCACAATTATAAATGGATGGGGTGCACAAACACGGGGTTGGGCGTTAAAACAAACCGAAAAGGGGCGAAAGCGTTGGAATTTGGCTGATGCCACTTTCGAAATGAATGGAAAGACAAAAACGAAAAGAAAACTTATTGCCTATCTACACTACGAATACTTAAATCCATTTGTTAAGTCTGCACGCATTGTTCGGTTCGTCAGCGAATGCTGACAGCTCGAGCGTGTTTCCTATGTTAAGCATATGTGTGTTTCCCTTTTCGGCGCTGACTTTGTCAGTCATAAAACCGTTTTCGAAAGAGAAAATGAATTTTCAATGAGAACCAAAATTTTTTGGTATTTGCTAAGCGTTAAGGCATTTCTATGCACATGCAAACAAGAAATTTCATAAAGGGTCGATTCCCTCCACTCTCTCTCTCTCTAATCCTATACAGTAACTAATCCGCCATACAGTAAGCGTTAAATAAACCCCTAATCTTTAAATATCCACATAGAAAGCATCCACACATAAAATGGCGTAAATATTTAGACAATGTCGAAAGACTAATCGACGCCGAAGAAAACAAATTTTGGGCCCAACCGAAGGGGTTCACAAAAACGTTTTTCTCTCTCTTCCCGTCACATGTCAGACGTGAGTCCCGGTCCCGTAATTGCAGTTGAAATTGACGGACAAATGCTCGGGACGCTCTTCCGGTTTGAGGACTTTGGACAGTCTCTGTAAGGAAATGCAGACTTGGGATTGACTGTCGCAGATAAAAGGGTGAGGGACATACCTGAACGAGGTTGCCTTTGGTCACTGCGATGCTGTATGCCATGTAAAGGGGAATGCAGACAAGAGAAGAGGCGGTGAGGATCCATCCAATTTTGACGCTCCATCGGGGGTACTTCAACATCTCCGTGTCTTCGGAGGCGGTTAAGGAAAAGATGCAAACGCTCTGCAACAGAAGACAAATGGAAGGAGCAATTCGAGACAGTCTGCAGCCAACTCCGTACCAAAAGGAAAATCGGGCTGATGTATGTCCAGCAGACTCTCCAGAAAATCCCCGGGCGAAAGCCGAGCATTTTTTCGATGTCGTCAGAGAATCGGTCGACTCCGTAAAACCAGAAAACTCCAGCGGCTTCGACGAAGACGACAAAGAGGATGGAAATGCTGGGGCCATAGTCATTCAGCAAATCCACGAGAGCCGCCCCTCCCTGAGAGATAAACAGAAAGAGAAAAACCCTTTTATCTTTCACATGAATAGTGCATGAGACGATACAGTCTGAAGGAATCCAGCAAAAATGAATTCAGAGCTTATCGAAGGAAAATTACTCACATATGTGGTTGTAGGCAACGCGCAGATGTATATAAACAGGAGAAGAACAGCCACGAATATCTCCCGATGTCGCCCCAACAGCTTCGGATACTCATCGCATAGAGCCGTTATCATAGCCTCGAGTCCTCCGAAGGTACTATCCAAACCTGAAAGCGAATACAGAATCCGAATGCTTGATTTCTGAATAGCAAAGGCGGAATACTCACCCAGGGTGATGAGCATGAGGAAGAAGATTATGGACCAGAAGACAGAGAAGGGCATTGTGGCTATGGCTGCGGGATAGACGATGAACACCAGACCCGGACCTGCGGCAGATGTCAGTGAGAATCCGTCAGAAATGAGAGGAGCAGATCAAAGACTTCTCATAAATCACACAAACAAATTAAAACAAGCAGGTGCGAAGTAAGAATCCAAGATTGGAAAACTTTTTACAAAACCAATTAGTTTGAAATTAAGAAGGCGTTAATTAGTTGAAAGGCGCACATCGTTACCTTCTTTGTCCAGCTGGTCGATCTTCTTGTTCTGAATGTGCGCCATGTACCCCAGACCGCTGAAGATGACAAACCCCGCGAGAAAGCTCGTCAGGCAGTTGATGCTGCTGGTCAGAATGGCGTCCCTGTAGCAGTTGTTGTTGAACTTGTTGTACGAGCTGAGGGCGAGCAGGGTGCCGAACCCCGGCCCGAGGGAGAAGAATATCTGGGAGGCGGCGTCGATCCACACCTGGGGGCACACTGCTCTCAGCCTCTGTCAGCGAACGCGCCGCCGAGCCTTACCTTCTTGTCCAGCAGCTTGCTGCAGTCGGGGGTGAGGTAGTAAATGATGCCGTCGGCCGCTCCCGGCAGAGTCGCCCCTCTGGCGAGGAGGATGAAGAGGACGACGTAGGGGGCGAGGGCGGTGACCCACACGGCCTGTCGGGGGTGTCGCCATTAGTCGAGAGGGAGAATGTTTTTTAATTCGGAACAAATGGAAATGTTAGTGTGGCTCCGTTGAAAAGAATTCTCGAGGGAAAAGTTCTCCCATTGAAAATGGAGAAAAGTTAAAGTGTAAAAAGGGAGGAGAAAAGAAAACAACAGTAAAAGAAAAGAATTTGGATTGTTAATGAACACAGCACAATCTTGGTAAGTGCCTGTCAAAAGAGAGTAATGGAAGTTCGCCTTTGGTGGAGTCTGAGGATTTCAAACTCCGCGATAAAACAAAACTGATGTTCAACACTTTTAACTGAATTAATCCGACCTATCTTCACTCGGAATTCATTACAGGCCTCTCGAGAGAAATCTCCGCCGCCACCGGATTCCACATGAACACCTCCTCAATTAACCCTTCTTACCTTTCCCGTGCTCTTAACGCCTTTCCACAGAGAGAAGTACACCAGCAGAAACACCGCCAGCACGCACAACGCCAGCTCCCATTTCACGGCGCCCATGTCGTCCAGCCCATTCCCGTTCTGCATCTCCAGAACCTTTCGCCTGAAAGGAAACCCCTTGAGGCGAGCCTTCGGGGGAGGGGGAGGGTTAAGGGGACGCTTACTCGTAGTACTCCTTCGCGGGGAGGGAGCTGTCGTTCTTGCTGGTGTCGTTGGTGGGGGCGCAGAGGGGGGTGCTCCAGTCGGCGTCGCAGGTGGTCCAGGGCAGCTCCCACCGGAAGGAGGCGAAGAAGTAATACACCGCCCACCCTATGATGGTGTTGTAGTACATTCCCATGTAAATATCGATGAGGCAGATGGCGTATCCAATGCCTGGAAGCACGGAATATCGGAGAAACCTCACAAAGAGACTCGAAACAAGGAAGAAGATTTAATATAATAATATGATATTATGAAAGCAAACAATTATCGAACGTAAGTCGGCTTTTCGAGCCCAATTTCGAGTTGAAAAGGTTTATCTCCATTAGGTCGGATTAAGCCGGGGAAAATAAAAACGGGGTAACGGTTTAACCCCTTAAATTTCTGACGTTTCCTTTTCGGAGTCGACCTCCGTCTTTATGAAACGACGGCGCCCGCAAACACTTGAGTTAGCCTAACAGTTACACTGTTAAACCACCTTCGTTTGGCAAAACCCCCAAAATCATATCTGATTTATTTGACGGTGCATTTGAACCGGATTATTTATTGCGTTTCCATTGGTTGCAGAAACTTTCCAAACTCGCAGAAAGTTTTTTCTAGAAAACTCTAGAAAAATCAAATTGTACTAATTTCAAAGGCCGAGAAAAAGGAGCTCCATGATAGATAGAAATTTAGCCAATCAAAGACTTTTCGGTTTCTTCTGGTGCTGTCCCAAGAGATAAACTGCTTTGCTTTTTGTTATCTCTTTTTTTTGTGTAAAGAGTCGCCTTTTGTATACTTTTGGCGTTGTGTGCGTAACAGCAAACGGTGTTGTCAGAAGATTTCCCACTCAAACAACGCGGGAATGAGTAACTCATTTGGGCGTTAATTAAAAACTAAAAGAGAAACACTCGCGGATGGAAAAAAGGGTCGAGCGGGAAATCTCGTTTGAAAAGTGTCAAGGGTTGGGCTAATTTGAGAAATCAGCTTTTGTATTCATATATGGTAACCTAATATTGCAGAGACGCGATTGATCTATTCATTTCCTTAATCCGATTAATTTCTCTCCGTTTCTGCTTCCCTCTGCCGCTGTTTCCCCATTTTCCTGTTTCCGTTCTGCGCCCCACTGCGCCCCAACGGGACTCCCCTCCTCAATGCCTTACCTTTCAGCGCGGGACAAATCCTCTTCCAGATGGTCAAACACCCGCAGCGATGGAACTGTCCCAGCGCCAGTTCCATGTAAAAGAGGGGCAATCCACCGAAGACCAACATGATGCAGTAGGGGATGAGAAAAGCTCCTGAAAAGATAAGGGTGCAACAGGACGAAGGTCACCCGGGTAAAAGAGAAGTGAATCCTATGAGAGTATCTCCAGCTTTCACAAAAATGAAAATAGTTTTTATAAATTACGTTAAAACTATTTTTCCGCATTTGTAAATGGAAAATTGAGGTGAAAAATGAGAAAATGTCTCGTTGTTGCGCTTAACTCAATAAAAGTTTTCGTGAAAAATAGGGGACACGGGACAAATGTCCCGCGGAGCAGAGATTCCCCAAACGCGGAATAAAGTCGGGACCTCTTTTTGTCTTTCCCGCCGGTTGTGCTCCTTTTGCGTGTATTGGGTAAACAATTTACTCAACGTGATCCGAGCTGTTGATTCTCCATTTTTTATAGTTTCAATCCAATCATCCTCAAAGCAGAATTTTGTATTTATTAACTTTATTTATAGTTTTCCCGTGAACAAACCGTAAATCCCGGCCAGTAACAGGGGAAGGAAATATTTTTCCGAGAAAGCTCCACTTCCCATTCCGAAAATAAATTCTTCCTTACCGCCGCCATTTTGAAGGCAGATGTAGGGGAATCTCCAGACGTTGCCCAAATCCACGGCGAACCCGATCACCGCCAGGAGGAACTCCACCTTCTTGTCCCAGGTCTCCCTGGGGACCTCCGGCGTGAGGGTGACGGCCGTGCTGTTGGCGTAGCCCGTCGCCCCCCAGTCCTTGGCGTCCTTCGGGGAGGCCTTGGCGGGGACCGCCATTCCCGTCTCCCCCTTCCCGTTTTCCTCCGTTTTCTCTTCCCCTTCGTCATCGTCCTCCTTATGCTCGCTACTCGCCATCCCGAGTCTCCAGCGCTCTGCCGACAAAAAGCGCCAATTAGCGCGAAACCCCGCCGTCAAAAACGGCTAATCACCGGATTGATACACAGAAACGATCTCAAGGCTCGATAAAAGAATAACCAACAAAAGCTTCATTAAGCACAAAAAGCGGCAGACTTGAAAAAGCTTCAGTGCCAATTGAGCGAAAGCTGACGAGGATTCCGACTGCGTCGCTCTTCAACTGGATTTATGATTGTGCCTTCCCCGGGGCCCTCTCACATCCTCGGGGCCCACTCTCATCGGGGCCTCACAGAGGGCGCTCTCGGCGGGAAACCAACGGATTTCTCTCCGCAAACAAATGCGTTCCGTTTTCCAATTAGACGACGAGGGCAGATAATTGCATTTTATTGGAGAATAAATATTCTGTCAGCCGCAGCTTATAATCGACTCTTCTCATTTATAATTTTTCCAGAGAGATTTTTGTTTTTCATAAATGGAAATTCGGATGAGTTTTCGCTGTTGTCGGGCAAATTATTATAATCTGCGCCCGACCGACAGCTGAGTGCTGACATGAGAGAAATTCTCATCGGGAAAACGAATTAAAAAAGGAAAAAATCTCGGGGAAACAGCTACAAAGTATTTGCTCCCGGAAATTGCCAACCTTAAGCGAATGTCGCGAGTTGCCGGGGAAATTATTGAGTTTTCCCTCAGAGCTTTTCACGGGAATTCGGAAAAGCGTCCTTTGACGGAGAATTCACCGTTTGATGTTGTGCGTCGCTTTTTTTTTGAATTTCAACCTCCCCCCATACCGGGAAGGCACGAAAGGTTTCACTTTGGGCCCCGAAGAGCGTTCGAAAACGAGTTGGGATCGACTATTATTTTCGAAATAAAGGAAGATCGAACGAGGAAAGGTCAAAGGTCGGCAAGGAATGAGACGGTCAGCCATAATAATTTAAAACTTGTGGAGGAGATTTTGGAAACTCTGGAAAGCACAATGGATCTAATCTTTTTTCTTGGGAATACTCTAAAAATATAATATTTTCCCGAACACTATCCATTGTATCCCATTGTATTCCATTGTATTCCCTCCGTATATGAGCCTCTTTTCCAACATATACTAACCTCAGTTGAGGTAATCCTTAGAAAACAAACGGAGCATTTCTCTGTAGCGACCCATCAGGAAATCTCTCTCCGAAGTTAATTCCTGAAAAAAAGTCACAGCGTTCGGTGATAATTTGCATTTTGTCGTCTGCTTCTTCTCTTTTCCTTTTTGAAGGTAATTCAGTGATTCCAAAATGGCGGTTTTCACCGATAAAAAGTTTTATTTTTAATATCTGTTGCATTTATTGCTGACATAAAAGGGTTTCTCAGTTTGTCGAAAGAAGCGAAAATAAAACTAATTTTTGTCCTTTTTCTGAGGTACAATGGGAACGAAGTGACGGAGGGACAAAAGAGTGGGACATCTGTGAAACGGACAATTTGGAGATAACATCACTCATCGTTATCTGACTTCCATTTTGAAGTTGGTTTCTTTTCGTTAATGTCTTTGAGGTTGAACGGTGATAATTCCCGAGGTTTTATCATCCCTTTTTCATGCCTCCCTTCCACCCCTTTCCCTGAGTGTTTTCCTTTGGCGGCCACTCTGAACTTCCTTTTCCGACCGGAAGTACAACTCGGGGGGCGTTCGGTTGATACTCCGAAGCGGTGCATCAAATCAAAATTAGTATTTGATCCATTAAAGCCTTCATTAACAAACCGAAAGAAAATCTCAGAGAATTGAAAATCCTTTTGGGAAAGTTTTCCAAAAGGCGGTTTCTCTTTAAAGCGATTAAAAGAACGGTGGGTTTTCAAAGTTTTACAGAATTTTGGTCTGGCGGTTTGTGTTTGATTAGATCAGCTGAACATAAATGGCAATCGCAGGAACGGATTCAAAGGGGAAAGTTCGTCTGTTAAACAAACTATGACATATTGTGACGATGGGAATTCAACCGAAACAACAATTGTTGAAAAGAAACCCCCAAAAAACCGAAAAACATTATAAAACAATCACAAAACACTGACTGCAATTTTGTTTTAATATTTAATACAAATTCCAATGTTTTACTTAATATTTACGGGCGTTTCCTAAACACAGTCAAATTGACTGCTCATTTAAAAATGGATTTATTCAATTTAATAATAATTATTATTTTGTTAATTGCGATAACATTAATAGTATTATGAGATAAAATCAAAGACCACAAGTTCAGAGAAACAGTAAAGAGAAAAAGAAGGAAAAAGTGGACCACGGAGCGAAAATAAGAATATAGAAAAAGAATGAAGGAATATTGGGCAAAGAGGAAGACGGAGAAGAAAGAGAAGAAAGAGAAAGAGAAGAAAGAGAAAAAAGAGAAGAAAGAGAAAGAGAATAAAGAGAAAGAGAATAAAGAGAAAGAGAAGAAAGAGAACGAGAAGAAAGACAAAAAAGAGAAGAAAAAGAAAGAGAAGAAAGAGAAAGAGAATAAAGAGAAAGAGAAGAAAGAGAAAAAAGAGAAGAAAGAGAAAAAGAAGAAAGAGAAAGAGAAGAAAGAGAAAAAAGAGAAGAAAGAGAAAAAGAAGAAAGAGAAAGAGAAGAAAGAGAAAAAAGAGAAGAAAGAGAAAAAAGAGAAGAAAGAGAAAGAGAAGAAAGAGAATAAAGAGAAAGAGAATAAAGAGAAAGAGAATAAAGAGAAAGAGAATAAAGAGAAAGAGAAGAAAGAGAACGAGAAGAAAGACAAAAAAGAGAAGAAAAAGAAAGAGAAGAAAGAGAAAGAGAATAAAGAGAAAGAGAAGAAAGAGAAAAAAGAGAAAAAAGATGAAAGGCTGTTGAAATGATCGTTAAATTATTATACAATTAACGATATTATTAATTAATTATATGATAATTAAATGTTTAATTAATAAATAAAAACTCTTTTTTAAAAATAATTATTAAATATTGTTTGTGAATTTTGATTTGATGTGATTTTTTGCTGTAAATAAAACAATTATTAATCCCATTTTATGAGCAAATATTAACAAACATAAAAGGATTGTTTATGTGAAATGATTTTAATTACAGAAAAATTGCAAAATAGTTCAAATTGTTGGCATAATTTATAAATAAATTTCAAAATTTTACGGGTGTGTAAATGTTTAATTGAAAATCCATACGATCGGGTGTAACTTTTTATAGCACATTCACATTCCCTCAGTCGTATCAGCAAAAGGATAATAATTGAACTCATAGAATTTTTCAAAATTGAAAAAACTCAAATTCAAAGGGAAAAGGGTTTCCAAAAAAAAAAAAAAAACGTTTTTATACTTTCGACCGATTTAATCTAAATTTCCCTCCATTTTAATGATTTTCCCTATTTTAAGATTGCGAACGAATTATTCTGCGGCGCAAAATTTCCACTCATATATTTCTTCGTTCGCAACAAAATATGGCGAAAGTCTCATTCGTGTCTCGTTTGCATTCGTTTAAAAAAAAAAAAGAATATATTTTTAGTGCGATTAAAATGGAAAAAAACCTTTCAGCTTTTTTTTTATGAATATTAAAAAACGAATAAAATATTTAAATAAAAACAATTTCCAGTTTTTATACGTTTGAGGTCCCAATAAAAGAAAACCACAAATTAATGATGCAATATATATAATTATGGGGGGTTTTTATAAAATTTAAATAATTTTAGACTTAATATAGTTATTTTTTTTTGTAAGCGAATGAAGTTGTGATAATAATGTCAGCCACGAAAAATTTACGCCGCGAAAAAATTCAAAGTATTTATTGGATTTCGGTGTGGAAATTCCGACTGAGGAAAGTTTGTTCGCTTTGCCTGATTTTCAAAACAATTTTAGCACAGTCAAATTAGACATTCAAAGTTACATGAATTCCTAAAATGCTGAAAATTTGTAAAATTGTTTAATACTATTAAAATTGTATATTAAATATCAAAAGTAGTTAAATGCGGGGAGTCAAAGGTGGAAAAAATTAGTTTTTCGCAATTTTCAGCAAAACGGTATGTTTTATCGTAAAAATAGCTCAGACAAAAATTGTAGAGCGTTAAATTATCTACAAAAAATGTATCTATACTTTTTTTTCTAAGAGTCACCGTTTCTGAGATAAATCGATTCAAAAATTTGGACGAGTTGTATCAGAAATCGGCCCTAAAAAAAGTATTTATTTTTCAAGGCCCCGTAACTTTTTTTTGAAGTAACAAATTTCGTCCAAACTATTTACGGTTAAAGAGCAACATTAGAGCTTTAAAATGAGGTATGTTTGATGTGCCCATCATCAAAACTTCGGAGGATATGGGAGCTCAAAGTTGGAAAAGTAGTATTTCTTTTATACTCTTTATATTAATTATAGTCTTTTATTTAATCATTTATCTTTTATACTCTACTAATATGTATTTTTTGTGTATAATTTTATCCTCGACAATTTTTATCTGAGCTATTTTTACGATAAAACTTACCGTTTTGCTGAAAATGGTGAAAAACTAATTTTTCTGACCTTCAACTTTTTGAATCGATTTATCTCAGAAACAGTGACTCTTAGGAAGAAAAGTATAAACACATTTTTTGTAGATAATTTCATTCTCTATAATTTTTGTCTGAGCTATTTTTACGATAAAACTTACCGTTTTGCTGAAAATGGCGAAAAACTATTTTTTTGACCTTTGACCGACATCGTATTTTTCATATTTGTAATTATACTGCGAACAATTTGACCAAATTTGAGCTTGTTAGTAATTTATACAACTTCACACATCATTTTTGAACGAATTTGACTGAACTAATTGCATCTCAGTGTGAACAACATTTGAGGGAAAAAAGAAAATCGCCTCAGGTTACATCCAATAATGGCGTCAGTGTGACCACCAAATGGCAAATTCAAATTCAACTGTCCTCCCTTCGTCCAATCACTAAACTTATTATTATTTACCTGACCAGCAATCGTCGGGGCTGCCACCACTGGATCCGGACACCACCCGCGAAGAAAGACACACAAAGACTTGGAAAGAGAGAGAAAATGCCCGGAAAGAGGAAAAGCCAAGCGAACAGTCCGCGTGTCGATGGGCGAATGCCAGGGGAAGCTCCAAGCGGAAGAGACGCCGTCGGCGCTGAGCGCCGCTCCGCCCCGAGGGTTGCTGAGGCCTCGTCTTCGGGTTACAGGTGGTCGGTGACGAGGAGGTGAGGGGAGGGGAGGGGGCGAGGGTATAAATAATGGAAACGAGTGCGCTAATTAGGTGTCGTGAAATGGTCACGTAGGTGTCACATGCATAATTAAAAGGTGCGTGACTAGCGTAAGTGGCAGAGTAAGAAGAGGAGTTTGCGTTGAGTGGGATTGAGTGTGGATTGAGTGAAACACTGAGTCGGTTTCTATCGGGGAAACTTTCGAAACCTTTACTGTGTCTGCAGAAGAGACGACCTTAAGTCTGAAGGAATTGACAGGATTTTTCTCCGAGTTGGCTTTTTCATGCAGAACTGTTTTTCATCGGACAAAAAAACATTCAGTGCTCAGTGTAAATGTTTATTATGTGAACGTATTTTAACGGAATAAATTATAATGAATAATTGAACGAGTCGCAATGTTGTCACGCAGAAATAATCACAGTCCAGTCAAATTAAACATTCAAGGTTAACATTAATTTCTAAGAACCCGAAATTTGGTCAAATTGTTTAATAATATTAAAATTGTGTATTAAATGTGAAAAGTCATTAAATGCGGGGGTCAAAGGTGAAAAAAAATAGTTTTTCGTCATTTTCAGCAAAACGGTAAGTTTTATAGTAAAAATAGCTCAGACAAAAATTGTAGAGAATAAAATTATCTACAAAAAATGTTTAAATACTTTTCTTCCTAAGAGTCACCGTTTCTGAGATAAAACGATTCAAAAAGTTGGATGAGTTGTCAAAATTGCCCATTGGAAAAGCGTTCCATTTTTTAGGTCCCATAACTTTTTTATGTGGCGGCCAATTTTACCCAAAATATGTACGAATAAAAAGCAACATTAGGGCTTTAAAATGAGTCGTTTGACGTTTCCATCATCAAAACTTCAGAGGCTATGAGAGCTCAAAGTTGTAGAGAAAACGCAATTGTAGCCATTTTTGCCCAATTTTGATGCCAAATATCAAAACAGTGTCACCTCACAATTCTTTCTAATTTTGCTCTTTGCAAGGGCATATCTTAAGCTTTCGAACTCATCCGGTTGAATTTTAGAGAAACTGAGTGGGTAAAATTGGTCCCCCAAAATTGCCAACTCAAAAATGGCCACAAATGTCTTCCAAATTTATGAATCGTTATATCTCAGAAACGGTGACTTTTAGGAAGAAAAGTATTAACACATTTTTTGTAGACAATTTTATCCTCTACAATTTTTATCTGAGCTATTTTTACGATATAACTTACCGTTTTGCTGATTTCTTGATGACATTTCATGTATAATTAATTATACTCTGAACTAAAGTTTCAGCTTCTTAGAAATTTATGTAACTGCACCTTTCATTTTTGAGCTGATTTGACTGGACTACCACATGAATAAAAACTATAAAATCCTCGCAATGAAAGAAATAAGTGGAAATATATTTTCAGCTGTAAATTAACACCAAATTTTTCAGCGGTTTCCTGTCGTTCCTCAATTTCCCGAAGAGCAACAGCACTTAAATCTCCAAGTGATCAGCGATCTTCATCCCCACACCCGTACATCTTGATGACTTTCTCGAGATCACTAGCAGAGGGAGCCTCTCTCTGTCCGAGGGTCATATTCCAGTCCCCCTGAAAACATCATCAGAGATCCAGACTGGCCCTGAGAGCCCCGAAAGGCCCGAGGCGTACCTTAGCCGTTATGGTGGGCTGTCCATTCCTGGAAAAGGCCCATCGCGGGTAGTGCATTATGCTGGCGTAGTCGTACGGGAGGCCGAAGGTCGTCATGGCGAGGTAGCTCCCCTTGAGGAAGTCGCTTGCCTTCTGGGGCTGTATGTTGCACCAGTGGACCGTCACGTACTCGTCCCTGTCGGGCCTGGAATGCTCGTGGAAGAGACCGGCCACGTGGAGGAGTTCGTGTTCGATTATGGCCAACTCTTTGAAGCACTCAGGAGACTGCAAACTGAAGGTGAGGACAGCTCGGGGGAGTGCGAAAGAGGGAAAAGATTAGAGTGTACCTGCAAATTGACAGGTAGAGGACCGTCATTTCCCGGAAGTCTCCCGATGGGGGCAAAGCAGCCGTTTTTTTCTGTTTGAAACCTGACGAAGGTCTTTTGGTTCGTCTTTTCCACGAACTTGAGACAGGTTTTTGCTTCCAAAACCTTCATTGCCTGCAGGACCAGGTTTTCCTCGGAACGCGCTTGGAATAGTAAAGCTTGTTTTTAAGGCATGACTCGTTCCGATTACAAATCAGCACTGCCGAAGACAACAGAGTGACGCAACTGAATTAAAAGAAACTCACATAAGTTTTTCCCGAACTCGAAAGGGATAATCCCGTCATCCCAAAGGTACGCCTTCGACCTGATTGCGTTCTTCAACTTCCCCTCGGCCAATGAAGGCATGAGCATGTCTCCCTCCTGGATGCGAAACCCGTTGAAGTAACCTTCTGAATCAGTGGGATTCCACCAAACACCGGTCTCCTTCGGGAACCCGGGGAGAGTTCTGTCCGATCGAACATCGGCCGATGTCGAAAGAAGACAGATGAACCAAGGAAACATTGGAAAGATGCAGCCTTCTGCACTGACCACAGCTGAAAGAAGCACTCCGACACTCACCGCAGTCACTCAGCAACAGGACGTTCCGATCGAGGAGGCTTTTTATTAAAGGAGAAACTTTGATAAGGTTAACAGGACGCCATTAATTCTCGGGTTATCAAATTTATGTTTTCTGGCTCAGGTACTCCTCCTACGTGCAGGATTTTGACCTATTTTGGGGGAAGGAAATACGTGAGAGATAACGTTCACGTGTCACGATTCACAAATACGCAATCGTTTCACCCCCGTCGTTTGCCTTTTAAAGGACAGCAGAATGAAGTTGGAAAAGCAGACGTAAAATAAAGTAAAAAAGAAAATGAAATATACAAAAAGTCAAAATAATAAAACAAAAATAATAAAAAATGCATAAAAATAGAATAAAAACTATTTAAAAAAATGTATATAATAGAAATGAATATTTTTTAGGAAATGTATATTGGCTAAATATAAAGTGTAATCCACAATTTAAAATATAAAATATTTGTCGCAGTGAAGTATCGAAATGTGGATAATGTTAACATTCACACGGTCGATTGGTGTACCTCTACAGTATGTCAGTATACATTAAATATACACGGCCATTTCTGTATAATCTCACAGATCAGGCTTTAACTAAAAAAAAGAGAGTGATACATATGTTACAGTGAAACAACGAAATCTGTATAATGTCGACTTTCACCGGTGAATGTCTTTATTTCTGATGTACAACATGTACAACATGTATAATCCGAATGTACAACAACATGATGAAACATTCATATTTGGTATTCACCGGTGAAAGTCGACATTCTCCAGTTTCCCTCATTCACGGTAACATATACATACATATCACGGAAACTTATACAACCATTTTAGGGATTTCACGGTAACATAAATCTGATATCAAAGTTAAATATTTTACCGTTAACCATCTTTTAACTCCTCTTCTGCCCTCTGTCTTTGAAAATTACTGTAATTTCCATTTGGAAACGACTCTGCCTTCAAAATCGTTCACGAGTGGTTACAAACGGAGGAAAACCACCATATTATTAATCTCTTTCAGGTAATTATAGTGATCAATAACCGAGGCGCAACACGACTGTATTCAACACTGCAATGGAGGGATTTCAGACTGTTAGAGGTGAGGTTTTCGGATGAAATTCAAATAAAAATTTGTCTAAATTTATTAAAACAATTTAATTCGATGCATAGGATTCGAACATTTGAACGGCCGAACCCCCCTTTTTTGAACAATTATAAAAATAGTGTTATTAGTTGGAACAACTCCTAATAACTTGGAAACTTGGTTTCTTACAAACTCAGTTCACGAACATTACATGAACACTTGCAGTCCTCCTAATTATACAATACTTTGTCTGTCCCCCCCCTGCACGTCCCCGTACGCCTGCACCGCCTTCCTCAGGGAAGCGTCGCTCGTCCGCAGACCGTTCCCGTGCAGAAGACCCACCAACCACCGGATGGAGCTCCGCGTCTTGGAGGACTTCTTCCCCGAGGGGGAGGGCTGGGGGTAGGCCTCCAGGACCTCCTCCAGGGAGTGCCACCGCTTGGGCAGCGCCTCGGGGAACTCCTCCGAAGAGGCCCTCTTCGGGTGGCGGACGACGCGGACGCCGTCGTTGGGGGGCAGCAGCGGCGTCTCCACCTCCTCCCTGCTGTTCTCCCCGACACTCACAGTCCCGTTTGGTATATTATTATTGACTAGAGGTAAATATATTTGCTTTGTACAGTTTTCTAAAGACCGCGAGTGGGTAGCGAGTTTCTGTTTGACGAAGTTCGATTCGAACCTTTTCTTGTTGGGGAAAGGATCGAGGGATTTGGAACATTTCAGGGGACAGTAGGGGATGTCGACCGGGAGGGGACCGGAGGACATGTCCAGGTTCTCGAGGGCGCCCACGTCGAGGGTCAGCTTCGACGACAGCGGGTCGGAGATGTAGAGAGGGGACCGCTGCGAGACCCGCTTCAGGACGCGGAGAGAGGGGCTGGACCCGGGGAGGGGGTTGTTCGAGGACGACGTCTCCACGTCGGCGTTCCCGCTCCGGGGGACGTTCGAATGACGTCTGCTTCCACCCCCGAACCCCCCGCAGATGGACGCCTGCCTCGAATTCAAATTGGGGGACTTCCTCGGCCGACAGAATAAGGGCGGGAGCTCCGTCAGGTCGACTTCTCGTTTCTGGATGGCGGTGGAGGTGGCCCCGACCAGCCAGAACGTCTTCACCTCTCCTTTCCCCTTCATGTAGACCAAACCCCTGTCCTCCATGATGTACCTGCAAACAACCACATCAATCACGGGGATACAACAGACAGACACCTCCTCTACGTACCCTCCTATTTTATTAAGGGCTGCATGGCACTGAAGCGAAATGTGGATTTTGAGGGCCTCTCCATTGGACTCCATCCTGGATGCGGTGTTGACGGTGTCGCCGAATAAGCAGTACCTGGGCATGGTCAGTCCGACCACTCCGGCCACGACGGGACCTGGGAGAGGTTCTCAATGAGTAACCCTTTCGTCTCCGGTTGGGAGGAAACAAAGCGAACGAACCCGTGTGAATGCCGATCCTGAGCTTCAACGTGTCGTGAGGTCTGTGAGCGATTTTGTGGTTTTTAACAGCCTCGAGGAGCTCGAGCGACATGGAAGCGATTTCCCCCGCGTGACTGTCCCCGTTTTTGATTGGCAGCCCCGACACCACCATGTAGGCGTCCCCTATCGTCTCCACTTTGTACACGTCGTAGCCTTTTATTATTCGATCGAAGAGAGTGTAGAGGTCGTTGAGGAAGTTCACCACCTGAAGAGGAGTGCTCTCTGCTGACATGGCCGTGAAGCCGACGATATCGCTGAAGTAAATGGTGACTTGGTCGAACGATTCGGGTTCGACTCCGATCCCTTTTGTCAGTCTTTCGGCGACGGGCCTGATGGAAAACAATTGTTTTGCAGTCACATTCTGACAGACATTTCAAACAATCGACTGCAGAGATCAAAGAGACTTTGAGGTCTCGCCAAAAAGAAATATTTACGCTGGCAGCATTCTGTTGAGGAGATCCTCCGTCTTCTGCTTCTCTTCGAACAAAAGCCTCGTTCGCTCGGTCACCAAATCCTCCAGATTGTTCGCGTACTTCTCCATCATTTCCATCATTTGATCCATAATGTTCCTCTTCCTGAAAACAAACGATCACATGAAATGCCAACCAAACAACAACACCAAAGGCACTCACATTCCGTCCTTCATTTTCTTCAATCTGGTTCGTATCACAGAAAAATCTGGTCGCATTTCCGGGACTTCAGACCAACAGTCTTCAATACAGTTGGCGACATATTCGGGGCAACCGACTTCGGACTCCCTCAGCAAATCCAAATCCGGTCGGAACGGTTCGCCTCCCTTTGACGGATACGCTTTTACCAGTTCGATGATTTCTGCAATACCATCACCGGTATTAACGCGTCCCATTTAGAACCTTCACCTCCGACATGACGTCCTACCTTTCGGTTCGTACCGACAGCACCCGAAAGGGCCTTTCCTTCCAATGATTTCGTACAGAATAATGGCGAACGCATAGACGTCTCCTTTCTGAGTGCCTCTGATCGGCGAGCAGGACTCCCGCAGCAGTTCGGGCGCTTTCCAAAACATGTCTGAAAACGTGAACCCCATTGAGTATTCATACGAGAGGCGAACGGTCCGCCCCGAACGCACTTCTATAATACTGATGCTCCCCTATGGAATCGTTTTCGGCGCAGTGCCTCAACTCGTGGAGACCGAAATCGGTCACCTGCAGAACCCATCGGGAGGTGACGACGCAGTTGGACGACTTGAGGTTCCCGTGACATACAAGGGCCGAAGTGTGTATAAACATCATTGCTTTTACTAGGTCGTGAACCAGAGACGCTATAAACATTATGTCCAGCTTAATGTCTTCGTTTTCTACGATGTCCTGCCGGTAAAAAAACTAAAGTAAAGATCTGTCTGTCGGGAGAAAGCGGAATCAACCCCGAACTTAGTTTCGAGAGAGACCGTTAGATGGCAATGGGGATTCCAACGGTTTTCCCGTGAGAATATGCGGAAATGTTTGACTTTGCTTTTTTTTTAAATTGGTTTTATGAACGAAACTTAATTCAAAAGTAAACATACGTAGAGGCTTCCTTTGGCGCAGTAATCGGTGACGATGAGAACGCGAAAAGACTCCACGCATGCACCTATGAACGAGTTAATGTTGTCGTGACGCAGATCCCTCAGCAGTCGCATCTCCTTCATCACGTCCCGGGAAATATCCTTCTTTTTGGAGAATTTCAACTCCTTTATGCGAACGACAACCCCTTTGAACTGTCCGGTCACTGCGAACACCTGCGGTCCGCATCGGGACTCATAAGACGTGGCGCTCACGAGGCTCAACTGAAACAGAGCCTCCATCAGCCCCCGTTGCTCCCCCTTCCGACCCCCCAAATGGCCAAACTTATTTACTTTACTCGGAGAGCCCATTATGTCCGTGCTGAAGTAGCCGTGGAGATCATGGGGCTCGATCTTCCACAGCAGACCCTCGATTTCCTGCTCTATCTTCCACTTCCGGTATATGGACATGGTGACGACCGCTGCACAAAACAACAAAACCCCCAGAGTCCCCGCAGCGACGATGCTGCTCTGGTGGGTGTCGTCCTTTGCACAGAGCTCGTCATCGAACCCGCAGGAAGGCTCGTCGTCCGGCTTCCTCCCGCTGGGCCAGTCGGGCGTAAGGCTGGGCGAGTTCAGTTTGTACTCCTGAGGAAACCAACCGCGCATTTACTCCTTCGGGACTCTGACGTCAGACTCGCTGCCTGAGTGGCGAATTAGCGGGTACAAAGTATAAAAGCCAACTCACTCACTGGATAATCACTTTGTTGGAACTGGCCGACGGGCACCATGTGGTAGTCGCATGAGAAGTTCTTCACGTCCAGTCTGTGGGGTTTGAGCGCGAGGACGGAGAAGTTTCCCTCGGAGTCTCCGTTCAGGTCCAATTTGATCGTCGCTCCCGTTATACCTGTCAGCAGAAACACATGAAAGGGGCGCAGTCATGGGTGGCGGAGAACACCCATCCCGCTTACTTTCATACGTCCTGTTCTTGATGATCGTCTGGATGATGTTGGTCCCGTTACTCGCTATTTCGTCGATGATGGCCTCGGTGATGTTGTCTCCCTGCTGACGGATGAGATAATCCAAAGCTCTCGCGTAGAGTTTAACCGCATCGTATAAATACGCGGCGTAAATGGAAACGAACTGAAAAGGGTATACTTTTTCTAAATAATCCGAGGGAGAGGTTTCGAGGGAGCGAGAAAGTCTCACCTTCTGGTACTGGTTGGTCTCGAACAGCTTGGGGGTGACGAAGTTGAAGGGTTCCTTTGTGTTGTACTCCCTGACCTTTTGGGTGAAGTCTTCGTACTCGTGGGTGGGGGGAGAGGAAACCACCACGAGAAGCGATCTCCCCCTCTGCAAGAAGTCTTTCTGTTCGTCGCAGGAGGTGAACTTGTCAAATACTTCCGGTTCTGGAACGAAGGGAGAGTTTAGCGGAGGCAATTAAGGGGGTGAAGGGAGAATTTGAAACGCGGCTTACTCCACAGGTACTTCTGAGCTTCCCTCACGGAGTAGGTCATCATGTCGACGTAGATGACCATGTACTCTCCTTCGTCGAACAGCTGCAGAGCCTGCATCGTCATCATCATATCTATTAAGGCCATCGGGGTGCCGAGAAAGACGTAAACTGCAAAACAAAAAAATCTATAAACTCTCCTATAATACCTGACGGTGATCGATAAACTTATGGTCGTCCAATCAAAAGGGGGGAAACAGACAAAAAGTCAAAGGGGGGACCGAACACGAAAAAGAAAGAGAATATGCAAAAGAGTTCGTCCACGCGAAACGGCCGACATTGACAATGAAACGATGCTAATTAAGCGAACGCGTGTCTCGTAGCAAAGAGCAAAACGTCTTTGGAAAAAATAAAAGCGAAATAATAATAAAATATGTGCGGTAAAAAGAAAAGCCAAGGTCAGGAGCTTTTCCTTATGGTAATTTGTTTATTTTTAGGCCGCCCTCGGGCAGCCACCGAGTCGGGGGCAGCTAATTGCGCTCGGCCAGGGACTCTTCCTCATACCAGGCTGGCAAAGGCCGATCGCTTACTTCGGGTCCTGTTCCTGGTTTCCTGGATGACCTGGTACCAGTAACCGGAATGGCAGCAGGGGAGCTTCTCCTCGCAGCATTTGTGCCGATCCACGACTTTCCGCATGTGGTTCACGGTCATGTTGTTGGTTTTGGCTTGCGAGAGCAAGGATTTCGCCACCGTCTCCCATTTCTCCTCGTAGATGACTGAAAACTTTCTCCAGCTGTAGTACTTCAGCAGCGAAATGATCGATTTCGTCACCTGGTGATTCTGCGGCTCTGTCCTCGCGAAAGTGGGAACGCTCGACGCTGCATCGTCCAAACATTTCTGCAGAAAAAGAGTCCCCAAAATGAGACAACGGCAAAACGGAGGTGACCGAAAAGCAAAATGCCCGGAGGATTCCTCACTAATTAATTGATTAACAAGAATCAACTATACAATTTCACATTTGAATGAAGTAACACGCAAAAAGATTGTTGGTGAGTCGTTACTACGTCATCCGACACCAGCAACTCTGAATCATCTAATCCTTTGCAATGAACATTAATTAACAAAAATAACGCTTCCAAACCTGAAATAATATTTTCTGACTCTCCCACCTCGTAAAAAACATCCGAAAATGAATGAAAACTAATTGGCGAATGCTTAGGACCTAATTTTAAGTGTAATAAATTGGGAATTGGGCGGAGGAGAGGAGATAAGTTCAACGATACCATAATCCTAAACTGGCCTTGCCCCAGTGCAAGGTCCTCTCGGGCATTTCGAGGGGGAGGCCCACTTACGTAGCTGATCATGGGAATGTTTCGAGATTGTGCAACAATTGCTTCGACCAGACACGAGTGTTCCGGCCCGAAAAATGCAGAAACTCCTTCGCAAACCATGTCCGTGATGAATCTCGTGGCGGCGACCGTTTCGCCGCGAGTGTCGTTCCACCGCAGCAGCAACTCCACGTCAGGTAGCAACATTGTATCATTGTTAATCTGAAATGAAAATGTCCTCTTTTCACGTAGCCGTTCCATAGCAAGTGACACTTCTCCGAACTGGTCGGTGGCAGACAGTGTTCGGTTCAACGTACACATAATAAACAAATTAAGACACTTATAAGGTTTTTATGAGCATCGCATTTGGAGACTCCATTTCACCTCCTCGTTATCACCGGGAAGCTCGAGACCGATTCAAAACTCGCCTCAACTTTTAAAAGTGGACGGAAAAATAAATAAATAAGTGTAAATGTCCTCCCCAAGAAGCGGTCCTGGTCAGACGGGATGAGATTTCGCCAAAAGTCTTCCCCGCCTCCCACGCTGGGCGTATGACGAGGGAGGTCATCTTAGAGTTCCGTACGAAGGGAGGGGGAGGGGGAGGCGAGGGGGTGCGGGAGGGGGCGAGGAATCAAAATAAAAAAATTGCGGAACTTCCAAGTTGGCTATTGTCATCGAAGATTTATTTAAAGCTGCACCTATTCAAAAGGTAGCAATTACCAGTCAATGATATCAGCTTTATTTATGGCTCAAGGCGTTTATGTTTATTTATTTAAAGGTTGCGGGTCAACGAATTTTTAATTGCACACCGAATCCATTTTCCGAGTGCGCGAACACGAATTCTGCCGAGAGTGAAACTGGAAAAATATTCATTACTCCTTTCCTTCTCGACCGGTTCGGTCCGGACAGAACCGGAAATGCCGTTCGTGGCGGTTTTCTCGGAAGGCTGTGATTAAAATGGCCGCCATGGTCTTTCATATTTACACGTGGTTTCCGTCTCTCCTACCCAAAATGAGAAAACCATATATAAAAACTTTACAAAAACGAATGAGAAGTGGAACATATTTGTTACATACCATTTTTTAATTATAAATCTTTAAAAACTATATACTGTGCACAAATTGACTCGAACGGAATCCGTATATTTTTATGTCAGATCCGCTTCAAAACAGAAGCTTTATTTTGAATTTATGAAAGTAATTAATATTTTATTTTATATATTTTATTTATTGTTTATAGATTTATAGATTTATTTCTTTCATAAAGCATTTATTTGCACGTATTTATTTTTTATTTCTGTCTGCTTTTTCTATAGTTTTGTTTTAAGTTACTGTACATTTATTTTTAAAATACCATAGTCACCCACTTTAATGCTCAAGGGCGAAATAAACTTTATATTGATTGACTGATTGATTTATTGATTGAAATTGACTCGATCTTGCAATGTGAAATAGAAACTTGGGGAACGGCAGAATACTATATTCTCAAACCGTTACAGAAATTGTAAAATAACATTACTAAATTACTATTACCGAAAAAGATAAAAAAATAAACTCATACACAAAAAACACATATACCAATATCTAAACATACTCCCAATACACGAACTACTAAAAAAAAATAGTTCGTATATGAATTACACATAAATTACTCGTAAAAAATGTATGGGTAATTTATTGTAGTTTTGTATATAATGAAATTTCTATAACTATGATAGGCCAAAAAAAAAACACACGAACTATATAAATATAAAATAATAATAAGCCAGTGCAAATCAAATACATACAAAACACCGAAAACGAACAACCATCTCGAGCAAAACATACAGTTACAAAAAACCAGTTATCAGAAATAAATACACACCGAAAACATTAAAGTACACAAGACCACATTTATATAACATGGAATTACTAAAAATAACAAAAATATTAGAATTTAAGAATGCATTAAGGGTGTATTTCCTGAAAAATATACAAAATGGTTTATAGGGAGAAAGGGAAGAAATTGTATGTAAAAAAATTACTGTAAGAATTTGTTTTTTTTTACTGTATTTTTGTAGACCAGTAGAGGCATTAGTCTAATCTGGCCAAGTATAATAACCTTGTAAAAAAGAAGACAGAGGAAAACTTTTGTAAAGAGTTTTAAAATAAATAAATGAATAATTTGGCCGGTGCCAATTCAGACCTTCGATTATGCGCAACCACGAGATTTTCAATGTTCCTCCTTTTGTTCTGGCGACTCTTCGTTGGTAAGTCAAAGATTGACTCAACAATAGTAAATAAAGGCCGAGGTTTAGAAGGTGGAAGAGAAGTTTGGCCAAAGATCGTTCAAACACCCGGCTGTGATTCGGTGCACCCCAAGGACTCGTTAACTTTTCACAAAAGAAAGGCGGAAGGTGTGCATTTTCAGGTCAAACAATGGAGCTTTCTGACTGGAACTCATTTTGGAGCTCCCCACCATTGTGTCAATGAGTTTCCTATCCTTTTCTCGGGAAAGAAAACAAAAATCAAAGGTTTCCTAAAGGCGTAAAAAATACAATAAAGGGTGGGGTCACTCCTTTTTTATTTCTTTCTGTTTTACATTAAGAAAATACCATAACCTCATTCTTTGTTCTTCATTAAAAGAAAAAGTGAGAGCCGTTTCAGGTGTTCCACCATTACAATATCCCCTTGAATTCATTTCGCAAAAATCTTCATGTTCGTTCTCGAGAAACTCTTCCAAGTTTTTGTTTCTTTTCTGTCCGAAAATCAAAACATCCATTCCGATTTTGTTTACAACAGCTCTCCGATTGGGAGATTTCAATCGGAAACTCTTTGTCTTTCACCACTTCTCTTTTTGAAAACTTCGCTTTCATACAATCCTTTGTACGACTCTTTTGACGATCACAGCGGAGGTTGTGTCCACCCCCAAGGGAGTGTCCAAACGCATTTCACTGTAAACTTCACCACCGACCGTTTCCGAACAATACTCACCCATTTCTGAACCTTTTCTCCTGAAACATGACAATTGAAAACATTACCTCTTCCAAGGCCAATGCGAGTGCACCAGAAACAGCCAATCCCTGTCGGTCCTTGAGTTCGCCTTTAATGGCCGTCATGTAACCGACAGTGAGCTGTTTCTTCTTTAGGAGTCGAGGGTTCGTGGGGACGGCGAGTAATAGCGAAAACAGCACCAGGCAGGATGAGCCTGGGCTCATGGCCGGCACTCAACACTCCGGCCGACAAATCCCCTCATCTGGAAAGCAAAAACACATTCATTCTGTCGGATTCCTCCGGTGGTTACGCCAAAATAAAAAAAAAAAAATATATCTCAATAGATTCCGCTTTTATTTACTAAATAAAAGGATGTTTCTGTTTCTTTTATCTGCGACAGACTGTTTAGATAAGCTCTCGAGATAAAATGCAAACTGCGCTATTTTCTCGGGTGCAGTGCGACACTCGCAATTCCTCATTGTTCGTCTTTATCTATAATAAAAATCACTTTTTCATTGCATCCGTACTATTTTCGAAAACTGATAAAATCATAGTGGCAACTTTCGATCAACTCCTATATTTATTAATACAAAAAATTTTAATAACCCTCAAATTCAAATAAGACTCACTTCTTTTGATCAAATAATAGCGGAATTACATTTCCTTAATTATTCTGTTTTTATGTATTCTTCACTTCCCAAAACCAAATAAATAAATAATCACATTCGGATAAAAGTCCAAAATTTGCTTATAATACACTAAACCCAATGACATAAATGCTTTCTATATTCCACTTATGTATATAAAATGTATACAGTTTGTTTACAATTTAATAAGTGTTGAAAAAAGGTAGGAAACAACTGAGATGCATATTTTGAGACGATTCTCCTCTCCAAAAGCACCACCGTTTTGGACCACCGTTGGAAAGTCTTTTAATAGTTTTCAAAACAACAGCCAAAACTGTTATATTTCGTTCGAGAGAAATACTTTTCGAAGTTTTTCAATAAAAAAAAAGCCCTAATAAAAGTTTTTATGTGGACGAATTTCCTCCGAATACTCAATCGTTGGAGACACGTCCCTCCTTCAAAACTATAATGGTCTCGTGACTTAAAAAAACAAGTGGATGAGGTCACTTCATTTAAGGAAGACTCACCCTTGACCTTAAGGTACGAGCGGGAATTGGTCAAGTCTTGTGTTTTTGCTCGTTGCACTCGATTAGTTGCCGGTTCAGAGTTGAGTGTCGGGTTTTGAGTTCACAATCTCGGGTTAAGAGTTGTCTCTTAAGTTGAGATAATAGTTATACAAATTAATTAATGTAATGTGAACGACATCGTCGGACACAAAAATGTTTGTTTTTATGAAAACCCATAACAATTTCACGCTTGTTAAGGGCTTTCCAACCCTTTGGCTACCCCTACGAGAAGTCGTAGCTTCCGAAGGTTCCGTAAATTAAAAAGATAACACCTCGAGACATTAACAGATAATTCCATTATTCCGGGTTTGGTTTTTATTTTCTCGATAAGGCGTCAGTCACCGCGAAGATAATAAGCTTTATCGTTATATAATAACCGTCAGATGTTTGAGCATTGCACAACGTTTGCTTAATTGCCGTAAATGAAAAAGTGCATGGAATCGTCTTTTCTTCGTTTTCGGATGCTTATTTGTCTGCGTTTCCCTTTCCGGGACGTCCTCTGAATCAACGGGACATTCCCTCTCATCAGGACGAGGAAGGGCAGTGAACAACCTATTTTCCGAAGCGTAATGCCAGCCAACTACTAAAATAACAACACTGAAAAATAACATGTTTTGAAGGATGAAATATGTAATTACGGCAATCGATTAAATGCATTAATTGCCGTCTTCACGTTCAGAAACTTCTTCCGTAGGAAAAAAATAATTGCGTAATCGCAGTGCGAAGTGTGGCACTGTCCCTTTGCATTGTTAAGGACATGTTTAACCTCTCAGCTATTGCGTCTTTCTTCGTTTTGTGTCAAAAGTTTGCATATTTGTTCGGTTGAGTTTCCATAAACCCTTATAATTTTACTGTATAGTTTCAGCAATGTAATTAAGTCACTCACCTGTACATTGTTGGAAATGATGAGGACCTGTCGAATTCCCTATGGCTTATCCCATCGCAAGAGTTTATTCCCTTAAACGTCACATTTGGCCATTATTTTGACTGAAAATGAAAACAAGTTCGAAATTAGTGATTTGGGTACACTTCTAAGATCGGAAGTCAGCAGTGTGAGAGTCTTTCGATGCCCACAGCAAAGGGATGGACCACCGTTTGAGAGAAACCGCATTGGGGAGCCATCGACAGCACATGAAAGGAATCTGAGGGAAAAGTGCAAAATCTGAGGAAAAGCTCGTAAATGAGCCAAATTAAGACTCCGCTCTGGTTTCCATAAATGACGTTTCGCAGTCAATTACCGCGCTTGACGGGAGCGCAAACGATCCCAAAAATAAACAGAGTTCGCCACATTTTTGCGGCAATTTATTGTTCTTTCCGAGGCAAAACGAATGATTAGGGAATGTGTCTAAACCGTGAACGGTGAGAAGCTGATCGGGCCCGAAGCACAGGTGGTGATGTCAGCTGTTGCCCACTTTCAGCGATTGGACCCTTTCAAAAGCAAAACTTCCTTTACTCGCATTCATTTCAATATAAAACCAATAAAAAAGAACAAAAACAACACAAATGTAATAA
Source organism: Brueelia nebulosa (assembly GCA_028293925.1). NCBI lineage: Eukaryota > Metazoa > Arthropoda > Insecta > Psocodea > Philopteridae > Brueelia > Brueelia nebulosa. Next base: position 323,629 of record JAQIBA010000091.1, read on the forward strand.
TAAAAATATTTACTCAAACGACAAATGCATAAGAGTTTTTTTTTTATCATTTATTTTTTAAATAATAGTTTTATTTAGATATTTGTTTATCTTTACCATAGAATTTAGTTATGTATTTAGATTTAGAATTTAAAATTTATTTATAATTTATTTTTTATAATCATAGGATTAGATTTATATATTTTTAAAGAATAACTGTTTAAATATAATTGTTTAATAAGGAATAATTAAATAAAAATTAATTTATTTTAGTAGAGTTTTATTTATTAATAAATAATAATTTCTTTATGTTAACACTCATATTCTTTATACTCATATATTTTATATCGGATCAACTGAAATGTGAATTTTACTTTTGACAGTACAAAAATGTGAATTTTGAAGAATTTATATTATTTAAAATTAATAAAAAACAAATAAAATAAAATATATAACAACGTATTATGTATAACCATAACTTCACTTATTTAATATGGCGTCATTTTCGAGAGGTTTTAAAACCGGATAACCATAAAAGCTACAATTAATTGTAATATTATTCATTATTTTTATCTTTTTAATTGTTTGAATTAATTGTCGAGTAATTGATAATAATTGCCCATATGCGCTGAATGTTTTCAAAAGTCCACTGTTTCAGTTGGGGTGTTCATAAAAGTAGCCATTTTTAGCGCTTTTTAGTGGTACCTGCGACACAGCATTTCGACTCATCTTAATTTATACCAGTTTCAATTAAATCTATCAGACCATAAAATTTTTTTTAATCATACAGTATTTACATTTTCCGTGACGTTCTCAGAAGAATCGACACAGAACCTGGAAAAACCAAAATTGACTGTCATAAAAGTTAACCAATCAAACGACCAAAGTAAAGAATCCGTGCAAAACGTTATATTTTAGTAATCGATTTAACACTAATCACGTAAATATATCACAATAAGGGGGTTCTGTTTCCAAAGGGTTTTTCTCGACCAAAAGCCGCGACTTCTGCGACACTTTCTTGTTGCTCGCCGAAGACTTGGAGCCAAGTTCGGACGCTTCGGAAGCGGAAGAGGATCCCCTGCCCTCGACGGACTCCCTGTCCTGAACGTCGTCCTCCTCCAAGGACATCTCCGAGTCCTGTCCCGACTTCCCAGAGCGCGACCTGTCCTTATCGATGCTCTTCCTGCACCTCTGACACAGCTGAGGGTAAATTTCAGCCCTGGCAAAGTAGCTTTTCGCCATGGTGTTCCTCCCCGCCTTCGCCCTGTGGTGCTTCCTCCTTCTCTTCTCTCTCTGCACTCGAACGTAGTCCATGAGGGTTCTTTCTCGCTTGCTTTTGTCCGCCACATCCATCTCCTTCGCAAACATAACGTTTTGCTGCAACTCATTCATCTTTGGAACTCCCCTCGACGTGAACTCCCGGCAGACTTTGAACTCCCTCTCCATGTTGAACAATCCCAGACTGCAGCCGTTTTCCAGGGCGTTTATGATGGCCGGCCAGGAAATGCTCCCGTTGAGGTCCTTCTCGACCTGGGTTTTGATATCTGTGATGGTGGCTTCCTCCATGTTTTCGATGACGCCGGCGACGTGCGGCAGGAGAGGGTCCAGTCCCGCTTTGGCCGAGTTAATGCCCAACGAGTACCACCCTAAACTCATTTCGTTTCGGGACATTCAAGCATACACTACTCCGAAATTTGCTCAATGAAAAAAAAAAATTATAAAAACAAAAACAAAAATTTATCACAAAACACAATAAAGTATTTACAAACACAGTGAAACAAAATGGCCTCGACTGCTTCTACTGTTTGCCGGTCCTCGAAAACCGGAAAAAGCAGTTTTCTGCTCAGACCGCCGAAAGTATTTTTGAATCTCTCACTTTTCCATAAATCTCTCGCAAAAGAAAATCTCTTTGAAGGTAAACAAATCCGCAGGTTTTTTTCGGATTAACAACTCGGAATGATTTCTCTGTTCTCAGGAGAGTTCATTTCGTTTCGATATAGTCAAACACTTCCCGTTCGTTTTGTTTACGGAATCAGAGAAAAGTGTTCAGATGTATAACTGAGAGAGAGCAAAAGGTTTGGGAGAGAGTGAAAATTCGCATGACGATGAATGGAATGCTCTCTGTCAAAGCAGTAATTATGGTTTTATTTTCGTAACAGTTTTTAAATTTATATTTACTCGATGTACTATTTATAGGAAACAATTCTCGTTGTTGGTCTCTTTGGCGAGTCGCCGAAGTAATGTTGCCCGAGGCGAGTAAACCTTTGCTCGTTTGAAAAAGTCTTCAAGTGGGCCTTAACAAGTCGCGCGATGGTGGAAATTAATATTTTCTTAATTAAGCCGAGCTCTATTTTTAAATGGTTTCGCTCATTAAAGAGTGTCTTTTAATGAACCAATCACCATTCTATTTCTATTAACTTATCAAAATCTGTTTGATTTTTCGGCCTCGTTATGGCAAAGGAGAAATAATTATTGTTTACTCGAGCCAGGCAGTTGTATTTTTAAACTCCGACAGAGCTAATTACGACAGAGCGTCTTTCCCCGGCTCAAATCCTCTCCCAAAAAGCCACCGTTGCATTCGAGCAAAAGAATTTCACATGAGTTTGCTTAGTCTTCGCCTTTCTGCTGGTTCGTTATGCTCAGACATAACGAAACAATAAAACTCGTTTCGATTTCTGTGAAAAAAGGTGGAAATGAGTTTCCTTTCTGCCGCGTTATACACTCATCTCCGAAGCAGAAACTCCAGAAATAGAATGTCGTTAGCGATTGCGCCTGCTTTTCCTCAACAATTGGAAAAGTACCCAAAGGGAGAAAAACCAAATAATATTTTCCGGGAAAACGCCGACTTATTGTGGGACACAGTGAGTTTATTCAATATTTCTTTTCCCCCCAGTTTTCATTCGTTCTGGTTTTGAGAAACCTTCGTGAGATCGGTTCTCCTATGAATTTTCATAAAAGATGGCCGCTTTCCGCAAAAGCTTTAATTAAAGTTAATGATGATGAGTTCAGAGAAGACGTCTTGAGACTTGTTAATTTTCAATTCATCTGCCTTCCTCGGATCTCCTCCCGGCGACATGCTAATGCTTTTGTTTAGTGCCTTTGTATTACTGACGTGATTCCCTTGTTTTGATTGCGAAAAGCTCGGCTGAACACACAGGAAAAAGGGCTTTATTTCGAAGCTTCCGACGTCGGCAATGCAGACAATGTAATCCCGCGCGAACGAAAGGAAGAATGACGACATTGGCGATTAATAAGTATAAAAGAGGGATCTAAAGACTTAGAAAAATGATTAGTTACAAACCGAATACTGTACCCAAGCTGTCCTTGGCGTTATCAGTAGATATTTCGTTACAAACATAAACAGAGTTATTTTTAAAACAGGTTACTAAAATACGATTTTTACAACATTGTTAATGTAACTTTTAGTTGCTTTTTTATTTATGAAAAATAAAAAGCGAATAAGTCTTATTAAACGGCAATCTATTAACAAACCCGCGACGTCTTCACTCGGGTTCCAGTTTTCGACGCCGCCATTTTCCCTTTATAACCCACACAAACAATAAATCAACCGTTCTGCTGTTCCTTTTCAACCGAACGCAACCTTTCATTCTTGAAAACCTGCGTTTCCCTTAACCAAACCAAACAAAATCTGGAGGGACATTTTACTGCCCAAAGTGTAACTTCGTTCTCAACAATTTGTCGTTTCTAATAATGTCATCGAAGACCACTCCTAAATGAGTGGCCAACAAGTGTACTTTTCTCTTTCTCTTAGATTAGGTAACTGATCAATGGCGGATTCCTAGACGTTCATTAGATTCGCGGCCTTCGCGGGGAGGAAGCCATCGTGGGGCCGCTTTCGGGGCCCCTTTCGCCGTCGAGACCGCTCCCAATCGTCTGGCCGTCTGTGAAAACGGGTTCGACATTTACGTAATCCCGATGATTACTGTAAGATATGAAATTGGCCCCGATAAAACCGTAAGAATCGGCGGCGGATCAGGTCTATAACCTTTTAAGAATTTTATCTGATTTTCATGTAATTAATAAAAAGAAAAAACAAAGTAAAAACGCTACATTCCTTTTACGGTAGGATCTTTGGCAAAGAAAGTTACAATACGCCGGAGATAACATACCAGTTTTGGAGAGGAAAACGGAGCCTACGCGGACGTATTGTGCTCTTTATTTCGATTCGTTCGCGAGTCCGACTGCAATACAATAGTCAATCAGTTTTCTTTTTCTTTCCTCTTTCCCCACAAATGTGTGATGTAACTGCTTTGTCATGAGGTGATTCTGCATGATAATACCGAAAGGAAAAGTTGCCTCGCGCCGCTTTTTCCTCCTTCGCCGGGGGATGACACAACCGCCGGGGGAAATGGGGGAAAGGGGAGGTTTTCGCGAGGGGACCCCTCAATTCCTTTCGTTTGCATTGTGACAGTCTCCTGCGATACGCGGCCGGGTGTACGGCCAGCTAATAATTTAATAAAAGCCAATTTATTCGACTTGATTATCCAATCTCTCGGTTGTGGTAATTTTCCTGTTTCCTTCAATTTTTCACGTCCTTGCTTGCGAGAAATGAAGAGAAAAAAATTTTATCAGCATTCAATAAGTGTAAAAAAACTCGGTCTAAAATGAAAGTTTATGATGTTAATCAAACAAGGCCTTCAATAAATCAATAGTAAAACCCTCATCAACTTTTATTCTGCCATCATCTCGACAAGAAACCCCCAAAAGCCATAAAAGGCTTCGACGCTTTTGTTTTTGTTTGTTTCTCCCTCTCCGGATAAAAACCGGCGACGACCAAATGGAAACCCGAATTCACTGGAAACAATTCCAGTTTCTCTCATTTCCCTACCAATCTTCTCCACCAAACTTCCCAATATTTCGACCGAACCGAAAATTACCCAAAGACAGACTCATCTCAAGAAATCTCAAGAATGTCAAACTGTTGGGGTTTTCGGGAATTTGGGCCAAAGGAGCCGCGAGGAATCTCTTCTGTGTGTTAAATTTCAATGAATGAATAAATCAAGTGCAAATTATTGGAAGCGGCTCTGAGAGCATGTAAAATGCTCTGGCTGGATGAAAAATGCTGGTGTTTGCAAAACCTATTAATAGATTCTAATTGAAACGGCGTTTGCTATCTGTTTACCGGCTAATTGTGGCCGTCAGTCCAATCAAAACCCCACTCACGCCTTCCATTAATACTTACCTTGTTTTACACCTCAATAAACTATTTTCCAGTGGATACACAACGAAATAGGGGCGGACGTTGCAATCAACTGCTGCATTTTAATTATAAAAACAAAGGAGAAAAAGCCCCCATTTTGATGTTCACAAGTTGTTGCCATACCCCTTTCTGCATCTGAACATTTTTTTTTTACAACTGACACCGAAGATTTAAGAAACTGCTCTTGTTCGAGCTCCGCCTCTTTGGAATTTATGAAGGATACCTTTCATGTTGAGATTGAGAATGTCAGTTATGTCCACCGGTGTTCAAGAGGGAAGGAAATACAACCGCAGACAGAAATGATGGTGGCATAGTTCGAAACATAGGTGAAAGTCCTTGAAACTTTTTGGCAAGAGTCCATATGGAAAAAAACATGAACTAAATAAATAAATGTTTTTAGATTAGGAAGAGGCTGAAACAATCACATGCACCGGCTTTAGCCAGAAAAAATAAATAAAATTTTAAAAATGAATCCAGAAAGGCTCTCCACTTCGCAGTTCCATTGCAAAAGTATTTTTGTAAAACGCAGAAAACGACCGAAAGCGTTTCCCCTCCCTTTTCGCTTTTGGCTCCGGTTTTGTCCAAATCAAAATTCAATTACAACGGTTTTGGATCAGATTCTCTTGCCAACATACATCCACGGACTCACTGCCCACACTTCTTCCAACTTTTCGGTGGCCTTTACGAAATTCTTACAAAGAATCACACCTAAAAACCCATAATTTCTCTCCTTCTCCTTCACACATGACATTGTTGTTTATTCATTCCTTTCATAACTAAAAACAAATACAAACTCATTACAATCGCGTGAATTTGAGCGAAATTTCTGAATCCGCCCGAAAAATTAAATAATTTTCCCGAAAACCAACAATGTGTAATTAATTTTCAGCAATATAAATAACTCAGTCTGTGTTTGAAAACACGTGATTCCCCTTGAGACACCAGGAAAGAATTTTCCTCAGATCTGATTACGATCGAAGACATAAATAATGAATTTTTTTGATTATTGCTTAATAAGAAAATAGACTCGGATGTGATGTTTTCTTTTTTTTTTTTTTTTAATATCACCTCCGGTGATGAATTCTCGGCGTCGCAAACGCTTTTAAATTCGGCCAACTTACGAACATAAAAATAATTGAGTCCCCACCTCAGCAGTTACAGTCAGGTGGTCTGCTCAATTGCATACTTCAGGTTCTTCCCCCGAGGGAGCTCATTAAACAACTCCCAAATGAAATCATTTCTCGACAGCTGTTCCCGAACGAACACTGATTCGTCCCGATCTGTGCCAAAGAGAGTGAGCGATCCTGGTGAGGAATCCCTCCTTGGCAAAGGAGTCAGCGACCCGTCAGCGGTGGGAGGAGGGTTGATCGAACTCGGAATGTACCCATTTCGGGAACGAAGAGTTCAGGCAAAAAAGGTCGTCGGTTTATTATTTGAATAACATTAGTCTCTGGAATTGAATATTTAAATACATATGAACCTTTTAATGCGTACGGAGGAGACAGATATTGTCCCCTCCTCTCCCCTTTAGCACAATTTCCCTCTCCCCAACGGTTTTAAGTAAATCCGAACGTTCATTCTGCGAGAGGTTAAACGCACTTAATTTACATTAGGCCCTTCGTCCAATTAGAAGGCATTCATGGTTTATTTTAACACTTGCGCGAGTGTTGTTTCGGTAAATTACTTAAATGCAATCGCTGCAGTCAGTCAGGTTAAGCACACCAAAGCACACCAACAACGGTCCTCTCAATTTTCGAGTGCAGTGGTCCTTTTCCAGTTCCTCTCAAATATTTCTCTCCTTTATAATGACCGTTTCATCTCTCTCTCTCTCTCTCTCTCTCTCTCTCTCCAATCCGTATCCACCCGCAGAAGTACGTGATTCTTCACACGTGAATGAATGACGAGAAAATAAACACTCATTCCATGAACCGTCTTCATTGTGATGAGCACGAACGGCGGCAATAACCTCTCTGCGGGAAGAAAGCAAAGGGGCAGGAAACCCACAGCAGACTGCTGAAAGCAAAGGATAATTAAATAATGTTTGGGTATTCACTCGGAGACAGAGCTTACCACAAAATATGTGCTGGTGCATGAGTGGCAAAGGAATTTTATTTTTAACACGACTCGTGCAAGGTCCTGACCTTATTTTTTACCAGTGACGCAATCATTTGGTCGTTTTCTTTGACGCATCCATGACGGAATGCAAGCAGGGGAGTGACTTTCTTCGGCGGGAGAGAGGCAAAAGCAAACAGGAACGAGTTATCTGGGGGCAAAACAAAGTACTTCCGCGTGACGTATTTTCTTTCTTCTCCTTCGCCTATCACGCGAGTAAGCTCAACCTCGGTAAAATCGCTTAAGGTAAGCACTTCTCTCACAAGAAGAGACAGGAAAGTTACCGAAAGGACGACTCAACAGGCCTATAAGACCAAACACAAACTCACATACGGGGATGCCGCTTTATCAAATGTTTACTTTTGAACATATTTTTAAATGTGAGCTTTGTGGGGAACCGCTATCACGTCCTTTAGTCTTTTCACAGATAAAAAACACGGCGAGAGTTCGAGTGGGCAACTTTCGGATCGTCTCGAAAGCCCATCAACGCGAAGAGAGCCAACTCATGTTGCATTTAAATAAGCAGATGGATTGCTAATGCTGACGGTGAAACGAAAGCCGGTGCTGCTGCTGCTGTTGCTTCAAACTCAGTTTGCGTGTCATCGTTGGCATTCGGCCAAACCAGAGTTTAATGTAAACGACCAACGGGTTAATGTAAACGTTTAATGTGTACACATTGCGCACATAAATGTATACATTACCCTTAAACTAATTGCAATTACAAATAAATCTCAAAGGAAGGGAAACAAAGGATGGAACACCTTTGGGACCACACTCAAAGGAAGAACTCCATACTGAAATATTTACATCAAAATCCCCTCAGTTTACATATCTAAAATTATCTATAGAAATTATCTAACATTAATTACCAAATCTTATAACTTTTTAATTAAAGTTAGTCTTCACTGGAAACTTATTTCAGGAAAAGAGTTGCAATAATCTTTTGTAAATTTATTTATGTTTTGTTTTAAAAACACTGTATTTTAATTTATGGTTCAAACATTAATTTACTATGACTGTTATTTGCAACTGAAGATTAAGCAAGTCAACTGAGGTAAAAACCGAAGAAAACGTTGAAAGGAAATTAGAGAAACTGAAAAAATGGGGGAAATCTCTTCTCAATAAAAGAACAACAGGTAGTCGTAAATGAGAGAAAACAAAAATGACATCAGCAAACACAACCAGGGAACGATTATTATACCGAAAAAGGGTTCCAAGACTGATCCAAGAAACCAATCTCCATTTTGACTGATAATGAGTGCAACCCTTTGGGTTCACAAGGGAAGACAAGTGTTATATTTAGTATTAGTTTTAAAAAATGCATACATTTTTAAATGATTCTTTTAAATTCACGCAGAACTTATAAATGACGTAAGAGAGTATTCCAAAATGGCGACGCCTGCTGATAGCGCGGATTACCACATTAACAAACATAATTCATCCAGGATAGGTTAGTTTTATTTACTTAATCCATTTATTTGATTTTAGAGATCGGTTTGTTTCTCCTCAACTGTGTTCCCCTCTCGGGAGCGTTTCTCTCCCAATAATTCCCAATACAAAACCTCAACGAGCAACGCCATTCTTCCGGGGTGGATACCAAAGCGTTCTGCAGCGACCGAGAGGACAACACCGAAAGTGTTTGGGGTGAGCACAAAGGGGTGAAGTTTTGGTAGCGGGTCATGCCACCGGGGAGACGCGGATTGAGGTAATGAAAAAGCAAAAGCAGTGATTGGGTGCCAACGAGGAGAGAAAAATGGTATGCAGAAACTCACCGACCTTATCAGCCTCGGGAGACAAAGTTCAACAGTCTCCTCACTAAATCCGAAAGGGTTAAGCCGGTTCCACTCGTAGTAAGCAACGGAAAGTATTAATGTAATAAACCAGCAACTTACTCTTCTGTCCACCACAGAAATACTCAAATAAAACAAATACTTGAAATTATGTTAAACGGCGAAACCATCACTTCAACGAGACGACCTTTCGCTCCTCACTTCCCTCCCAAAAACGATCTCATGTTCACTTTATTTCTCTAAAAACTATCATACAAAGCGACTCCAATCCAGAAAACGAAAAGTGAAAAAATGTTGAACACTTGTTGCGCACGAAAGGTCTACACAGTATCCATCCGCGTACACTCGTTGACTGAATGAGTAGACCGCATTCAGCTACTTGATCGTGTCGGGGCCTTCCTAAGAAGGCAGGGCCTCTTCTGCATCGCTACGGCGGGGCCCGTCCCCTTCCGTTTCGTACGATCAAGGGCGCGAGGGGTCTTCATTAAGTTCCGTCTCCTCTGGCGGTGGTCGTCGGGGGCGGCGCGCGCACTCGTCGTGGGGGGAGGGGTGCGAGGGGGCGCCGAGGGGTTGTCCCTGGGTGTGTGAGTGGTGGAATATCGGGAGCACCTCGCAGAGGATTCAGAAGAAGGTTAAAACCGGTTGGATTGGGTGCGATGTCCGGGAGAAGATAGAATCGCAGCGGGCGGCGAGGAATTCGAAATTGAGAAAGCCCTCGCGACCTGATCATGTACCGCATATTCTCTAATTTAGTCCTTTTCAACACTGGACTGAACTAAAAATAGATTCTGGAAAAATCCAACGCCATAATTTATCATTTATTATATAATTTGGAGTCATATTAAATTGTCGAAAACATTTGGAGACATCATATCGGTTTGTGACGGGAATTGAGTGGAAAGATGGTGACTGTATTAGACTAACATACGGTACAAAATCAGATACAATACGGACTTGTATGCAGGTTATACAATTACATTACGACTATATAAAAGCCATAATCTTATAATATTACTGTTATAAATAACGCGGAAATACTGTTAAAAGCTAATCACTCGGATTGTTTACTTTTGGCCTAAAAAAGCTCTCACACTCACATTAAGACATGAGTTTGAGAAGCGGAACACTAACATTGAGGTCGTCTGTGTCCATGGAAAATGTGATGCTGGGGAGGTTATCCGATCCGCATTTCTTCATCCCGTTTCCACCCTCCTCTTTATATGCGACGTTGTTCAGGATGGGAACGCTGAGGGAGGCGTAATTGTTGTTGTTGTTGTTGAACGCGAAGAAGTAGGACTCGCGGATGTTGGTGGTGTTTTCGGTCTCGCATTTCTCTATGCAGGGGCAGGAGGAGCTCGTCCTGATCTGATCGGGGTTGGAGTGGACTTCGAGCAAACACATTTTCTTCGGGGAGTCGTCCGCGATCACTTCGAGGGCGGAGTCCCCATTCTCGATCCTGGCGAACCTGAGTTTTTTAGGGTATTCCAGGCTGGAGCATCTGGATATGGGATTCGCCTTGGTGGAGTACTCCGTCTTGTGCTTGCTCTTCAGGCTGCTCCTCGGGAGGATGTTTTGGGTAACTTGTTGGCTTTTCGCTTTGTTTTTGCAACCCGAGGCGGCCGCTCTTCTCGCCGCTCTTTCCTCTGTTCTTCTTGCTCGATCTTCGGAATGTTCTCCTCTCAGCCAATACGTGAATTGATTTCCTTTCCCTTTCATAGAGACTAACCCTCTTTCGGCGAGTTGGTAACCACCCAATTTATCCAGAAGAGCCTTCGTCTCTGCGCTGCAGTGTATCCTCCCCGCTGAAACAAAACAGAGCATTGTGGTAAACCATTACATCCCAAAGGGCAATTTCTAAGCGAGCGCAAAAAGAAAGCCAATAAATGAAAGAGAGCGTTTAAAAGAATTTTTAAGCAATATAAAATGGCACTATTAATGATCGATTCCTCTGAGCGAAAGTTTCACTGACAAACAACAAATTTTGGCTAGACCGTTCCACCCCACGAGAGCACACCCGACGGCATATACTCACGATTCCCCGTTGACTCCATGCGACTAGCAGTGTTCACTGTGTCCCCGAAGAGACAATACCTCGGCATCTTCAGCCCCACCACACCTGCACACACAGGCCCCGAGTGTATGCCGATCCGAAGCTTTACGTTTTCATCTGGGCGGTGCTTGATTTGAAATTTCTCCACAGCCTCCAAAAGATGCAGAGACATTGTCGCGATTTCACCGGCGTGCTGATCCCCGTTTCGAATCGGAAGACCGGAAACAACCATGTAGGCGTCGCCGATCGTTTCCACCTGGAAAAACGTCAGTTTTAGGGGTGACCGAGAAGCATCCCCTGCTGCAGAAAAGGCTCGCCCACCTTGTACACGTCGTAGTTCTCGATGGTCGAATCGAAGCAAGTGTACAGATCGTTGAGGAAGTCGACCACCTGGAGCGGAGTGCTCTCTGCTGACATGGCGGTGAACCCGACGATGTCGCTGAAGTAAATGGTGACGGAGTCGAAATTCTCCGCCTCCACTTTGTTCCCCCTCTTGAGCTGCTCTGCAACGGTTCTGGGCAGCATTTCGTAGAGAAGTGCTTCGGTTTTCTTCTTCTCCTCCATCAGCTGATCCGTCCTGTCGTCCACGAGAGCTTCCAAGTTGTTGGCGTACTTTTCCATCATTGCCATCATGTTGTCGAAAATATTGGGTTTCCTGTTGGGGCAGATATTGGTACACAAGGGTGTCTTCGCTCTTCACTCAGGCGTTGCTGTTATGGAATGGAGGAAATTTCAAACTCACATGCCTTTCCTCATCGGCCTCAGTTTTGTTCGAATCGCCTTGAAATCCGGCCTCGTTTCCGGATCTTCCGCCCAACATTCCTTCAAACAATCCCTCACGAAGTCAAAACTGTTCTCCAGCGCCTCCAACGGCGGTCTGAAAACCAGAACCTCAATCATGACTGCCTTTCGTCCGAAGTAAAACAATCCTCCACGTACCTGAAAGGAGGCTGCAAGGGGTCAAAGTTCATGACCTTATTCAAGATCTGCGAAGGAGTCAATCCGCAGTTCCCGAAAGGACCTTGTCTGCTGTGCAGTTCGTGCAGAATTATACCGAAAGAGTAAACGTCCCCCTTCTGCGTCCCGATGTCCTCTTCTCCGTTTTGATGCTCCAACCTGAGGATTTCTGGACTTTTGTACAACATCCCTGCGGGCAGCAGCGAAGGTTACGATTTGTCTCCAGTGGTGCGGGGTGCGACTTGCCTACCTTCCAGTTTGGGCGCGCTGCCCTCCTCCTCGGAAGTCTTTTCCGCGTCCTTCTTAAACTCCCTCAGGCCGAAGTCTGACAGCTTGACCACCCATCTGGAGTCGACGAGGCAGTTGGAGGTCTTGAGCTTCCCGTGGAATTTCACCGGGGAGTCGTGGAGGTATATCATCCCCCTGACGATGTCCCCCACGAGGGAGGCCACGAACATGTTGTCCAGTTTCACGTCCTCGTTCTCCAGAATGTCCCTGAGGGAACCTCGCGAGCAGTACTCCGTTATGATGCAAATATTGGGGGCGTCTGTGCAGGCTCCGACGAAAGGGTTGAGGTTCTCGTGCCTTAAGTCCCGCATCTGAAAAATGGGACACCCTCAGTGTATTTGGAAGTGGAGGTGAGCGGCATTTCCGGACGTACCATTTTCAGCTCTTTCTTCACGTTTCGCGTCATGTCGATGGACTTTTTCTTGACTTTTTTGAAAGCCAACAGCCTCCCTTTATATATGCAGATGGTGGTGAATATCGCGGAATACCGGAAGTCCGCATCTGGGTTTGAACTTAATGAAACTTGACTAGTGCGGACTAAGGGATGGTTCGCTCTGAAAATCCGAAAATTATATTCATAGCGATGTGCAACTCTTTTCCACAATCACTTGTGGAAATTACCTGGTGACTTTCGCCCCTAAAGTGTTGGCCATATCCTCCTCATTGAGGGTGATGTCCTTGAAATCCACTTTCCACAGCAGACTGTCCAATTCCTGCTCGTATTTCCAGTTCCTGTAGAAAATGAGACCGGCGATGATCAGCACGAGAAGGATCGTTCCGGCCACCGTTCCCATTATCTGAGTCGTCTGCGCTGAAACGTTAACCCGATCCTCAAACAGTTTTCGCCTCTCGGTTCCTCACCCCTCCACCAACCCTTACACTCACTCTCGCATTTCTCTCCCCTGAAACCGCAAACGGGTTCTGCCAACGGCGGGTACTTGGCCACCCAGTGGATGGTGCTGGTGGTCAGCAGGCTCTGAAACCATAAAATGCGCACTGCATTTTCAACCACTTCGTTTTGCAAATACAGAATGAAGTCCACTCACGGGCAGTCGAGAGTTATTCTGTCTGGTGAATAATCCCACAGGATACAGTCCATATGCCTGAGGTACTTCGTGGTGAGGTTTCCTCGCCAATAAGGTGTAGTTGCCCTCTGCGTCTCCATTCTCGTCGATATAAACCATATATCTGTAAGTGATCCACATTACAGTGTCCGACGTCATTAAAAGAGGAGTGTACCTCTTAAAATGCCCACTTTCTCTGCTTTCTTTACTCACCCCATTGCGCTTTTATAGTGGGTTCCTTTTATAGCTTCAATGATGGCCGTTCCATTCAGGGGATCTTCTCCCCGTTCCAGGACGTGGACGAGCGCTTTCGAGTACAATTGTACAGCGTCGTACAAATAACCCGCTTCGGCTGGGATCTGAAAAAGACAATACCGAATGAATTTCTTTGCCGCTATTTTGAGCGCATTAAAAAATCCTCAATGTTCATTTCAAAGTCTTGGCAGGTTTAACCGGATAATCCAATTTTGTTTAAATCCGTTTCCCCCGAATATGTAAATATTTACACTGAAATAAAAAAGCATTTTAAAGTATAAACGCTTTGAAAAATAAAAGCGTTTTCGCGAAACTAAAAAAGGATTCTCTTTAGGTAACCGTAACAGCTGAGCAAACAGTCGGAAGACTCCAACTTTTGAGAAAGTTCCCTAAAGGGAGTTTTTCGGGAATTTCCGAAGGGAGAGACGGAGGGGGTGAGTTTTTCGGCATGATGGCATGAAAAGAGGAAACTTTTCACGTGTTTGGATTTCTCCGTTACAGAATTTCCTTTCAGGCACAATTGCCCAGAGCAAACATTCCGGTTCCTCTCAAATTAAATTTTCCTTTTCGAAACCAGAATAAATTGCTTTTCCTGTGCTCCGAAGTGTTCTTGAGCTTTTGCCAGGTAAAAATTAAAAAGAATCGACCGTCCGCAACACATAAACTCACCACTTTGGTGATTCCCAGCTGAAGGAGGGGGTTGGAAAAGTTGAAGGGTGGCTTCTCCATGTACTCGTTCACCCTCACGCTGAAGTCCTGCATGTTCACGGGGGAGGTCGGGACTATCCCGAAGTAGCTCGCAAGCGCCCTCACGACGATGGGGTCGACGTCATCCCTGAGAAGCCCTCTCATGTACTTCCCGGGGTCGCTTTCGTCGTACTGCTCCAGTTCCACCCCCACGACGAAGTACTTTCCCCCCGTGAGCAAACTCCTCTCCTCCATCGCCTTCAAAAGTCCTAAATGCTCATCGTGGCTGCCTAGAATCACGTAAACTGTAATACGAAAATTTTAGCAAAGAGTAAAACGCGTACTGAAATCAAAATTTTTCAAAATGGTGGTTCCTTTAAAAAAATTAATAGAAACTTCTAAAAGTTCGACCAATTGTCGCTTCTATGAATGAAATACTGAAAATAAATAAATATAATAAAAAATACAATAAATAAATAGAACTAATTAAGGTGTTTAAAAATAAAGTATTTAAGAACCTAAAAAAAGGGACTCACTTCTGGCGTCCTGATGAGTGTCCTCCACCAGCCGATGAAAGGGATTTTCAGAGTAGGGAAACTGGTACGGAAAGTACCACGTTTTTGTCTGCAAAATAGTTATTTTCGCGGTCCTCAGAGTGTCTATTATGGTCACCGCCACCTTCCTGAATATGTCGTTCTCCGAATCCAAATGCAGAAACACTACTTTCCTCCAGTTGTAGGCCAACAGCAGAGCGGCCAGAGATTTTGAGATCTGACTGTCCGGTGGTCGAGTTCTTGCGAATGTTCGGAAATACTTTTTGTTGGAGGTCTCCTGATCCATGCAAAACTGCAAGCAACGATTCATTAAGCACCAGTGGATGGCATTGGTTGTCAGAGAAGAACACGTACGTATGAAATCATGGGAAGGTTAAAAGACGCTGCCATCCGGCCTTCGTGAACACACGTCTCCTGCGGGCCTATGTAAGCAGAGACGTTCGCCCTCCATAGGCGCGCGGTCTGGTCGATGCTGATCTCCTCATCGCCGAAGGTCTCGGCCACTATGAAGGAGATGCGATGGCCGAGTCCTCTCTCCTGGAAGTCCTCGTTGACTCTGTCCACGGCGTAGGATATGGCCCCGGAGATCCTGAGGCCGGGCCTGGAGTACTCGAGGTCTCCCGGTTTCCTCTGGGAGCCGGTCAGGTAGCCGAGGACGTACTCCTCTGCTGAGGAAGAGGGAACGAGGACTCCGAGAGTCAGGCAAAGTATCCACATGACATGAGAGGAGGTGGTCGAGGCAGGGGCGAAGGTTTCTTTCTCTTTCTCCTGAAATGAAGAGTGGTGGGCGGTGGGAGACAAAGGAAGAGAAATAAAATGGGGGTGGTGGAGAGTGTTAATCTGACCCACTTCAATTTCATTCAGGTTTCGCTAAGTATTTTTTTCTGTTTTAATTAATAAATCAATCAGTTACTTACATAATTCAGAACCAAATAGTCACGCCGCCGAATTACTTTCTCCCAGAATTATCAGGTCAAAGGTAGGCGAGTGAGAAACCGTTGTTGGATCCTACTGGGGTCGAAATTTTGTGCAGCTAAGAAGACCTAAAACTGAAGAAAAAATTTAACTAAAATCAAACAATTAATCGATAGAAGAGAAGAAAAAAGTGAGTTTTGGTTTTGTGGTATCAGTGCAAACAACCCAAAGAAAGGACCTGAAGACAACAGCAGATCAAACTTCTCACAATCAGTGAACCTCTGCCTCCGTTTTGAGAATAAAACAGCGCCGAAGAATTTTTCCCATTTTTGCCTAATAAAAACTCCCCAAAATGCATAAAAATCATTCATTTTTATCATCCACTTCCAAAAGCGATTGTTTTTGCGTTATAACCATCCCTCGCGCATGTTCCAGGAGTCTTATTAAATTTTTAAGTGCTTCAACAAAACGAACTGATAGGATGAAAAGTGTTCTGCTACATTGCCCGAATTTTGCATTCCCCTGCGAGAGAAGTATTTGTTGGCTGAGCAGGACCAGAGCAGTAAAATGGGTTTCCATTTTGTCATCGATCGTTGAAATGAGAACGATATGAGAACATGAGGGTACCTGATGAAGCATACGGGCTGTCATGACGTCGCAAATAAATATCCTGAGGGGGGACACGGTTTACTTGCGGGCGATAAACAAAAGCCAACGACCAAATGTGAGGGCGTAAACAAGCGTAGAAGAACTTTTCTCAAGATGTCGATTTGCCACCTTCACGCAATGAAAACGAAAAGTATAATTTCGGAGCCTTTTGTTTCCCCAAAAGAAATCAATACAGAAATTCAATCCCTTCGTGTTCCTTAACTAGATTTCTCCATTACGAAAACAATTTAGAAGACAACCCGCGGTTTTCCTGCTCCCCTTTAAGTCCGTCACAAGTCTTCGAGTGCATTTTCTTCCACAATAAAATGACGAATATTAACTCAGAGGAACCCACCGATTGACCTCCAAAAAGTGTGGGTATAACCGAAGAGAACGCAATTCGAAACGCTCTAAAAATTCTCCGAAAAGCTTAAAAAAATCGCCCAAGGTGGTACACAACTGCCCACTGAACATAAGATAAGTACGGGAGGTGACGTAGAAAGCAAAATTTTCCACTGTCTGCCAAAGAAAAAAGTAATCGCACTTTCACTCTCTCAACAACTTATAATACTGTTTAGGGTTGCGAGGAATGAGGAACTGAATTTGTGCATTCCTCGCCCCCCCCACGCCCCCCCACTCATCTCTTTTCGGTCCGCATGCTTTCTATGCGGTGAGTCATTCACATTTTTCGAAATAGCTCGAGTTGGGTAAAGCTTCGGAAGAGGGAATGAATTTGAAGTGAGCCATCGACCACTTCCAAAGAGACATATCTTCGGATTAGACGGATAAGCCTTCGTCCGCAATTCAGAGGTTATCGCCTTCATCAAATGTGCTTTAAGTGGTACACCTGAGAGAGCACTTAATTTCAAGTTATGCGATCCGATATGAAATATTTCACACGTTTTCGCTTGGGCAAATTATATTGAAAAATCACGCGTGAAATTAATTCGAGAAACACCTGCAGAAATAAATATTCCTATTTGAGTTCGATATGATGCGCTTTTTCGAAAGCTCCCCTCCCAAAAAAGGAAAGTGAGCTTTCTCGGGGAAAACTTTTTTAATTTTCAGAAACGTCATCTTTCATTAACCCCCTCCTTATCTGCTTCGAAGAAAAACGTTGAGAGCGGCTTTAGTTTTCTCATGGGTTCTTTATAACCCCTGACGTTTCTCCTTGAAGCGAAACCTCTATAAGAAGCTCACGACTGTTGTCTTCTCTAGGATTAGGTGAATTGGGGTCTGATATAATCAAAATCCCAAAATCCTCCTTCTACTGTCCCATACATATTGTGGAGATGTCTTATAATTGCCATTAATTAATGCTTTAGTTTTATTTTTATATATAAACCCCCTCTGGCATCTTCTAAATTCTAAATATCTAATACTAACATTAGACATCAAATCTACAACGAATTAACTATTAAAAACTATTAACCCTAAATCCACAATAACTGATTACTATCAAATTTAAATACAATTTGCTGAAAATTATATGAAAATTGTGAAAAATGTTTAATACACAAAGAATATAATGCGTTTAGTATTTGAGGAAATACAATATCCATCTCTAAATCGAATACTCTGCCCACTGTACTCAAAGTCAACCCTTTAACAGCAGAAAGGAATTCGTAAAATTATATGGTTTTTCCCCGAAAGCTAAACAGGTTTTGTATACTTATTTTGTTTTGCTTATTTTATAATAAAACAGAGCAGAGATAATTCTTTGGAAAAAGTCCGGTGGAAATCGGTTTAGTGGTTCTTTAGTGAAAAGGTAAAAAAACACACACACACACACACACATACGAACACGCCTCCTTAACATATTTATTATATTAAGTGTCATTTAACGGAACAAATATTAAAAAAATGGATGAACAATACAAACATTTCATACATTTTTATTGTATCAATTCCGAAAAGGCAACCACAAAGAAGTTTTGTGTATATATGGCAATGAAACCTTAAAAAAAGTGTCAAAACTGGTTTGCCAGGTTTCCTTCTGGTGATTTTTCGATGGAAAATGACAGTCCGAAGTTGAAAAATCCATATGAAGAAGCTCAATATGTCGCATAAATTCGTTCAAAAAAAAAAACTCAAGAACTCCATTTATTACCCAATTACATTATTATAATAATAAATTAAAAGCTTCCCTACTATATTTCGCTCATATAACCCTTTCCCGATTCACAAGGGAGATAAAGCGTTTTGAGTTTAGTCTCTTGGGGATATTAATTATATTTTCCCTTAAAAAAATTATTAGCAAAGTTTCTCCGAACGACGTCAGCCAAAAAAGAATTTTCCCGTTAAATGACACGAAAAATGAACGTTACTCGAAAGATAATTCCCGTTTTCGAGGAGATTGAGATCAAAAGAGAAAAAAAAAAGATAAGGGGAGGCGTTAAATTTAATTTGAATTCGACTCGAAAAACCGTTAAGAGCTTCAAAACGTCTCAAAAAAACTTGTTGTAATGCTGCGGCCATAGAAAATATAAAAATTTTTCGTTGTTTCAATTAAAATAAGAAATAGTTTATTATGGGAACGTGAAAACGTTTCCTCCCCCCGAAACATTTCAACCCCGAACGAGGGGTTGATTTTCTTTCGGGGACGAAGCGGACAACAAAAGATGACAACCACTCGAAACCTGATACTATTTAATAAACGTCCGAGAAATTCCGCCTTTAATGGATGATTTGGAATGTGTTGAAGGGGTGGCGCCGCCCCCGAGGGGTGAACGAACCCCCTTTGGTTTTTCCCTCCCTCGGAGCACTTTTGCACTGCGGGGGAATGAAGAGCATTAGTTACGAGAAGAAATGGGAGGGAACTGTCTGCTGAATAGATCATCATTTGTAAAAGTGAAGGCAATATTTTTATAAATTTATTTTGCTGTCTCTTCGAATTCCTGCAAAGCGTAAGCACTCGTCGCAACAGCATCTGTCTGTTGAAAGAGAAAGCCAAACGGAGAGATAATAATCAGGTATGAAAGCAACAAAGAGAAGGGAAAATGGCTGAAATAAATCGTTTGGGGGCGGAAAATTAAAATTCTAACGGACATTCCCGCAACCGGAAAATCCTATTTATTCTAATCACTAATTTCAAGTGGAATTTCTTCGTTAACAAATTCGTTGCAACAGCGCCACCGGCAGAAGTAAAAAATTTCCATTGCTGCAGTGCGCTGTTGAATGGGCCATTAAAGTCATTAAATATTTTTTGTGTTTTCCTCAGAAAGTTTTTGCTGTATCATTTAATTGCCTCCATTTTTGAGATAAAGGGAAAAATTATTCTGCCGTTTGTGTCTTCATTTCTGTTCCACTATAAAAGCAATTCTAATAATACATTTTCCTGCATTTACATATGTATAAATACAATTATAAAAATACTTTGAGTTACACACTGACAAATCCATATAACCGAAAAAAAATTAAAAACCGATTCGAAAACTGCAATAAATTAACATAATTTGTGGCGCAGATCGAAAAATAAGCGCAAATGCTTACAATTTAAATTATTTGACAAAGTTAAAAGCCGTTAATTAATTATTTTATAACCTTAAAACAACCCACAATAGTTCAAATAATATTAAATCATATTCAGCTCATTGAAATAAATTAAATTAAAAAATAAATAAATTATTTAATAATATAAAGCAATACTTAGTTAAATAATGTAATAATTAAGAAATTTTGATGTTTTTAAAATACAATAAAATTTTTTAATTTTACTATTATTAATTCTTATAATTTACTTTATTTACACTTTAATTATTAACATTTACATTTATAATTACATCTACATATACTATATATGTTATGTAGTAATATTATATAATCATATTATGTATGTCCTGTAATAATATATGTGTATATTATTATAATTATTACTTATTATTATATTTATTTACATTAATTATTATAATATACATTTTGATATTCAATATTACAATAAAAAATAAAATGAATGATTGTAAATGCAGAAAAAAAGGAAATTGGAAATGAACTGGAAGTAGAAAAAGATACAGAAGAAGTTAACATAAAAAAACAATTAAATAACATAAAAAAGAGACATAAAGAAGAAAGCCGTATTCAAAGGAAAGGAAAAGCTAAATACAGGTTCGAAATGGACTACAGAGAGAAAAGAAGAAAAGAAGAATACCGTAATGTCGGTTGAAATAAGCATAATATAAAAGATAGGCAAATAATAAGAAAGAAGTGCTATGCACAATGGGACACACAGACGACGAATAGGTACATCATAAAATCAAAGTCTGTCAGCGAAGAGAGAACAGTTGGCCAACCTGTCAACGCTCAGCCATCGCCGTAATTAAGATAAACGCTTTCCACAGCCGATGGAGCAAAAACGGACGATAACCGTACCTAAAAAGCAGACGATAAAGCTTATCCCTCTCTTTCATATCTCCTTTCCGATATTTGACTTTTTTGTTTATCCTAAAGACGAAAAGGCTGCCAAATGACAAAGGGGGATTCGCGGTTGGTAATAAATTGAAACGTTCCCGCCAACATTTTTTCCTTTCGGTTTATTCCGGTCAGAATTAAATCTCGGTCGCTTTGTTAATGTCTGGGAAGCTTTCTTCCTGTGGGATGATGGAAAGAGAGCGAAGATGTTTTCCCTCACGCATCCGCCCTCTTATTATTATGTCGGCTCTTAAATGAGGGAGAGGAAATCGATTATCAATTTTTTCTTCTCGAAAACGGCAACTTTTCCAAATGTTTTT
Organism: Brueelia nebulosa; assembly: GCA_028293925.1. Taxonomy (NCBI): domain Eukaryota; kingdom Metazoa; phylum Arthropoda; class Insecta; order Psocodea; family Philopteridae; genus Brueelia; species Brueelia nebulosa. The sequence goes on from JAQIBA010000091.1 coordinate 344,876, forward strand.
GGGGGAAAACATAATCTTTTGCTTATAAGAGAACTTTAGCTTTTTGGCTGTGTTCAGCGGCAGAAAATACTCGGATACCGAATATAAATGTCATTAGACTCCATTTGCTTTCTTTTGGAAACCAACCATTCTTAATTTCACTTAATGAAAGGGATGGCGGGGATGTTTTTATCTTAATTTCTGCATTATTTATTATTTATATTATATATACTATTTATTATTTGTCTATTGTATTATTTTATTATTCTTATTCATCTTTTTCTACTTCCAGTTTTACTCAAGTTTCCTGTGAATTTTTAACTTATATTATACACTGTACTTGTGTATATTTGTATTATTTAACTTATTATATACATATAATTTCATTTTTAACATGTAAGGTCATTTTATTAAGTCTTTTAGTGCTTTTAACGGTTTCTGATTTTAATTTTTTATCTGATTTTAATATTTATTTATTTACTTGTTTGTTAACTTGTAATTATTTAAGTAATAAGTAATTATTTATTTATTTATTTATCTATCTATGCATCCAATTACTATCCGCTCTAAGTCACTTTTTAGTTATTCTTTTTTAGCGCTTTACTTTGAAACCTCAAAGTAAACCTCAATTATATACAGTATATTTACTTCCGAACCAAATACATACAGTATGTATGTATTTATTACTTGTTTTTGTTGTTTATGTAACTCCATAGGTTAAAAAGATTGTATCATTAACCCTTTAATGCCCACGGGCAAAATTAAGGCACAATTATATCATTATATTAAATAATTTCATTTTTAACTTATTGTAAAATATAACATTGAAAAACAAAATGTAAATTGTAATAATTAATGTATACAAATGTAATAATTATAAATATAAATATATTACCTATATTATTGTACAATATTACATAATATATATTATGTAAATGTAATAAAAAATATAAATGTTAATAATTAATAATACAATAAAATTCTTATTATTTTTGTTTTATCAATTATTAAATTATATGTAAACATTTATTGATTTTATTAAATAATTTATCTATTTTTATTTTTATTTATTTTAATGAACTGAATATGGTTTTATATTTGAACTATTGTGAGTATTGATTGTTTTAAGGTAAACAATTAATTTACGGTCACCGAAAGTTCCATTATTCAATTCTTATAACAGCCGTTCGCGAATGAATGCAGAGAAAGTTAGGCAAAGGTATAATCTTTTCAAAATGACGACACCCTTTGTTGGGTCATTCAGAGTGTCCTATAAAACCATACCTTAACTCTGTCAAGTTTTATTTCGTATTTACTCCCTCTCGAAAGACTTTTCATGTCTTCCACGTTAATGTTTTTATCTTGGAATTATGTCGCACATTTGGCAGGACATTTCTATATTGGCACTTGTTGCCCACCCGCTGCAGATAATATTTATTACTGTGCCAATTGCATTAGAAGCTGGACAATGGGCAGAGGACCTGGAGGTATTCCAACAAATTTTTCACCCCCGACAATAAAACGCCCTCGCACAATCTGGAACAAAAGCGCGACAAAAGAAGCAAACGGCGACAGATTCGCTTTTGAACTTTTACTCGAAATCAGAGCAATAACACTCAAGTTATAATCAGGCCGGGACTTATCTGGCAG
>JAQIBA010000091.1:346604-427574 GCA_028293925.1 Brueelia nebulosa
TTTAAAATGGTCAAATTCATCCCCCAACTGCGGGGTAAATATGTGTCCCACGGAGACGTGCTTTTGCACTCTAACAGTGCTTTTCCTGCTCTTTAAGATGGCGCATCATTCATTTTTATAGTTTTTTTCAGTGCCAAACTGCGAAACTTTGAAAACTTACAAAAATTTGACAAAAAAATGTCATTTTCGCGGGACTGTCTTTCGAACCAAATTTTGAACACTGATAGTCGCTTCTTTAAAATTAAATTAATTGGATTTGAAAGGTAAAGAAATGCTGTTTTAGAAGGAATTAATTAGAAAAAAATCAGAGCTGAGATATTCCGAAATTGGTGAAAATCAGTAAAATTTGGTTGTCCGCCATCTTTCCAAAACTGAAGAGCGGAAATGAGCCAACTTAAAAAATAAATTACGCAAAACGGATCCCACTTTAAATGAGTAAAACGGTTCTTTCACCAAAGATCGTGTTTACCAGTGTCGGTAACTGCAAATTTCACTGTCAAAATAATAAGAAATAACAGTAATTTCCGGCGAAAATGGTCCTCATCGCCTGTCGAGGTGTCGTCCACCGCACTTTTCTTCCGCCCCTCGCACCCCCGGGCCAAGGCCTCGCGAACCATGGCAACCCAAGCGGAAAACATGTTGCAGGTCCTCGACACAGTCACAGCGGAAAGGCAATTAAAAGCCAGGCTCGAGCGCCCCAGGCAACCCTTGCCTCTCTTCCCTCCTCGGCGGGTTCGCTCAGGTCAAGACTTTGCTAAAATTTCGCCATTCCTCGCCACACACATCGACGTTGACTGGCGGGCAAAGCATGATGTATGAGTAGCCAAAGGGTTAACATGGACGGGTTGCGTGGAGTATTAATCAAATGGTCGGGATTGGGTCGAAGACAAAAGTCTTCGGCGAAGGCGTTTCCTCGAGGAAATGGCGACCGGGTTGCGACCTCATTAGTCGGAAGAAAGTGGTTTTGTTAATTAAGATCTGCATCGGCTTCCCGTGAGAGAGACCAGGAATGAAAGGTTGTCAGTCGAACCTGAAATTATGTTGTAACTCATCGACCTGTTTTAACCGAAGCAAAAATCAAATCACCGTCTTCGAATTAACGAAGACGATCCGGTTTTTATAACTTTACTTTTTCCAATAGATAATACAACAGCTAAAGAGATAAATCCTTCTCGGTGGTTTCAAATTTCTCACAGACAGTTTCTGAAATCCTAGACCTCAGTTAAAAGAACCCAAAACCTAATTTGTTTCGCGTTAAGACGTGGAATGATACATCGCACAGCACGAAATTCTCCTAAACAAGAAAACATTTTTCAAAGCGTTTTTTTAATTGCGCGATGATTTACCTTGGTGAATAAATTACCTTCGATCACATAGCCTTCGGCTTCAACCGGATTTATCAATCAGAATAATGTGTTTCTCGTGGATTTTTTATTAATAAAATACTCTCGAAAAGTTAATAAACTTTTAACTGTTTTTACACGCGAAGATAGCGAACTCTGGGTTTCTTTCGCTGAATTAATTCCTCGCGAAAGGATAAAACAGCATTGGTAAAGCAGAACGAGTTTCCGCTCCACCCGTTAGATGTCAGCACGGGTTAAACAAAAAACGGAAAAACGTTTGTTTTTCACTTTTGTTTTCGGTTGTTTTTCTTTGATTTTCGGGAGACGAATCGAACAACCTCTTCAATCTCAACAGAACCTCACTTATTTCTTCCGTTTGTAAATGTTTTGGATTGATATAAAACGAATGAGCTTTTTGAGAGACTGATCAAAAAGTTAAAGACTAAACTGAATCTCATTCTTTTACTTAAAAGTTACGATGTTTTTAGGGTGATTTTTTCGTGGGAAAATTGACTGATCTAAATTTAGCGAAACCTTTTCTATTTTACCTCGTGAGAAATGGAAAATGGAATTGAATTTCCATTTAAAAAAGGCCTTCCCCCCACAGAAGGTTACGCCTAATTATAATCCAAACGGCTTAGAAATGTTGTTTACCGATGCCATGACGACCTCATTTTAAATCACGAAGAAACTCTTTCATTTTCTTTGCTTTCCCGTTTGCTTATCGTTAAAATTATCGCCGTGATTATCCAGAGTGCATTCAAACAACAAATTTCTCTCTTGTTTGCCCTGAGCCTTAACCCTAATCATCTTATCGCTCGGTTATGTTTGTTCTGATCGCTTCTGCAGAAACTCTTCCCAAAGAACAATGGAAAGACCGAAGAGGGAAAAGAACAGCAAAGTCGCTCAGTTTCCTTAACGATTTAATTTGAGCGGGCCATTCGAGCAAGAGAAAGGCCCCCAACCTAGAAAATGGGTTTAATTTGATGTGAAAAATAAATTATTCACGGATTTTGGTTCAATATGGTGCGTTTGGAGTCTTTTATAAAGCGCCGTTCGCATTTAAATCATTGATTAACTCGCGCCCCCGGGTTGCCTCAACCTGATAAACGCTTCAACAAGTTTCAGCGACTTCTCTTGCCTGAATGCACTTCGCAAATTGAAGGGAGCACGCGAATTAATCATGGCAACCTTTGAACCTCCGCCGGCGGAAAGGCGATATGGGAAATCATTCAAAAGAATTTTAATTGATTTATCCAATTTTGGGGTTGCGAACGCCACTAAATGATAGGGGATGTTTAGTTAACACATTAAGGACCGAGTGTATTCGTCTGTGATAGTAATTTTTTGGGAGAACCTAAAGAAATCCTTATAATTTTGCCCTTAATATATAAATAAATTCTGCGAAACTGACAGAGAATTTCTGTATTGTATAGTTTTTGTAATTCCCATAATTTTTATTACCGTAAAATAAGTCGAATTATTATTGTTTTTTTAAATTATAATACATTTTATATTATAAATTTTAGAATAAATTCTATATTTTATGATATTTTAAATTTTAATAATAAATTTTCAATAAATTTTTAAAAGAAATTTAAATATTTAAATAATAATAATAAATAAGATATAATAAAATAAGAATATAATAAAATAAAAAATAAAATAAATATAAATTTAAATAAAATTAACTTTCAAAAAAATTTTAAAAAACCAAAATAAATACAAAATTTTAAATAAATTTTAAAAATTTTTTATAATAAAAAAACCTGAGAAACTGACAGAGAATTTCTGTATTGTACAGTTTTTATTTTTTTATTTTTATTCCCATAATTTTTATTACAGTAACATAAGTTGCATTTATACCGTTTTTCTGAAATTATAATAAAGTTTTATAGATTATAATAAATTATAATAAGTTATCATAAATTAAAATAAATTACAATAAATTTTTCCAAATTATAAAAATTATAAATTATAATAAATTTTTTATTAAATAAAATTAATTCATAAGAAATTTTCCAAAATAGATAATTATAAAATTTATATCTTATTTAAATTAATAATAATCAATTTATATATTATTTAAAAATTTATAATAACTATAAGGGCAAAATAGAATACAATGAAGGGAAAACATTATAGGATAAATACTTATCTTATAGTTTATATAAATATGATATTATAGTATATAGTAAATATAATATTTTATTACATTGTACTATATTATATAATAAATATAAAATAACTTTACGAACAAAAAGTATAACATAAGGAAAAATATTACCGTAAAAGTCAAATTTTTATTGTTTTTTTTATAATAATTATAACTTAGTTATTAATAAAATTAATTTGTAAGAAATATTCGAAAATAGATAATATCTTATTTAAAAAATAATAATTTTAAGGGCAAAATAGGATACAATATAAAGAGGGGAAATCATTTTTTTTCGAAAGAAAACTCCCGATAAGTCCTCAATGCGTTAATTCGAAAGCGATATTAGCAGAAGACGGTTGAAATATGATAGTTTATAGGTTATTGCAACCCTATCCAACGACCGCCCCCGAAAGGATAATTAATACCTTTGGAAAAGGCTTTGGAAAACTTTCCCGTCCTTTGGGAAAAGGATGAAAGTTTGACTTTTTGCCCACTTTTATGTGCCACTTTTTCAGGAATTGAGGAATCACCTGAAGAAGAAGAAGAGTTAAACTACGGCCAAATTAAAAATATCATAAATTTTTATTACATATTTTTTTAATACTATTGACAAGTGTAAATAGTTCCGATTCTACGCTCAATTTAATAAGAAGTGTGCGATTTTATGGAATTTTTTATTACAAAAATTAATCTTTTACCGCTCATAATCGTCAAAAGCGAATTCGATTTTATTACGCTCCCGAGAAACGAACTCTTCCCTCATTTACAATCCTCCTTTACTCTCACCCTCCCCCAACCATCCCCCAACCATCCCCATCCAACCCCAACCTCCCCTCTCCCCTCCCAAACCTAAACAGTTACACGTGCGTCGGCTGAAGACTCAACCTGAATCCGTTCTTCACGTGGTCCTCTCTCCCGTTGGAGTCCTCGTCCAGGTGGAGGTCGCTCGTGCAGGTCACATTCGACCTGGACACGGTGTTGGAGGGGTCGCTCTTGCTGACCAGCTGGGCCTCCTCGTTCTTCTCCTCCCGCTGGCCGCAGATGCTCGTGCTCCTCTGCCCCTGGTCCTTCCTCTTCTCCGACTCCGACCTGCACAGCCTCCGGGGGAACACGCTGTTCTCCATCTGCAGCGCCGCGTTCACGTCCTTGTTCGCCGCGCAGATGCACGCCTTCACGAAGGACTTCTTGAAGTTGTCCGAGAGGAAGGCGTAGAGGACGGGGTTCATGGCCGAGTTGGCGTTGCTGAGGAGGTTGGCGATGAGGTGGCAGAGCAGGAACAGGGACACGCCCTGCTGCTTCGGGCAGCTGAGCCCCTCCTCCACGTCCGACGACTGGAAGATGAGCACCAGCTGGGCGATCCAGTAGGGCAGCCAGCAGAAGACGTATACGGTGATGACGGTGAGGATCAGTTTGGTCACCTTCCGGTGGGAGCGCTTCTTCTCCTTGCTCTTGTTCTTGGGGCCCACCGTCTGGAGCTTCCGCACGACCAGGACGTAGCAGATGAATATCAGGGTGAGCGGGATGGCGAACGAGAGCACGAACGTGTAGATGGTGAACGTGTTGAGCTGCTTGGTGTCGTGGAAGTCGGAGGAGTTGCTCGTCGGCCATATTATGTTGCAGCTGAAGTGGTTGGAGTCGGCCGGGCCGTCCTTGACCGCGTCCGAGTAGAGGATGATCGGCAGGATCATGATGACGCTGATGGTCCAGGCCGCCCCCGCGACGATCTTGCTGATGAAGGGGGTGCGGAGCTTGGGGGAGGAGATCGGGTGGCAGATGGCGATGTACCTGTCCGCGCTCATGATGGTGATGAAGGTGCTGCTCGTGAACTGGTTGATGCCGATCGTGGTCATGTACATCCGGCACATGTAGCCGCCGAACTTCCACGACTTGAGGATGGAGGTGGTGACCAGGAAGGGGATGCCGATGAGGTAGCACTCGTCGGCCAGGGCCAGGTTCACGATGTAGATGTTGGTGACCGTCTGCATCTTGGAGAAGCGGAGGACGACGTAGATGACGAGGGTGTTGCCCAGGAGGCCCACCACGCAGATGGTCACGTAGATGATGGAGATGACCACGTTGATGGCGGGGTCCATGGCGGGGGGGACGCAGCTCCCGTTGCCCCTCTCCTCGAGGGCGCTCGCGTTCGTCGAGATCGGCATCGTTTGCTCGAAAAACGGATCCATTTTCTGCACTTCAGATTTCCTTCCTCCTTTTCATTTATCCACCCTTTGATGTCCTCCCTGAAAGAAAAGAAAGGAGCTTTAATGGAGTTGAAATTATTTATCGCCAAGCTGTAAAAACGCCATTAAAATCGGCCTTTGGGATTCGTTGGCAGCCTCAGATTATTATCACTCTCATTACGATCCCCGTTTATTTTGTTAAAGAAGAAAAAGAAATTAATGGCGGATTTCATAAACAAAACATTAATTATTACTTTTTCAAACGAATGGGGTTTCACATGGAAGTCATTCCTTCTTCTGGCCGACTTCCTTCCTTTTCGAGAAGCCTTCCGCCTCCCTCAATGCAGAACGCCACCTCTTTTCGGATTAACAACAGAAACACTTTATTGATTGAACTAATCTCAAATTAAAATCTCAGACTCGTATTTTAAATTAGCATTTGGATTGCTATTCTTGTCGAGTTTTGGTGTGAGTTTCGAGAAAAGGGAGAACATTTCCTTCGCTTCCGCCCGAAACAACCTTCCTCAATAAACAAACTAAACGAGCCACTTTCGAAGCCGCCGAGTGTTAATCCTTTCGGGGTTGGGGGGTGTATTCTGTACAGATATACAATGAGAAAGGTAATGGAAAGGGGGAGAGGCATCGGAAATCCAGTTAAGATTTCATTGGGAGAGCTTTCGGCTGATTGTTTTTCAGAGTAGCAGCTGCTCTGCTATGTTTTCTCAATTTATTTGTCTGAGTGGGCCGACAGACAGACTCATGTATTCGTTCCGAATGTTACCGGCGCCGCCGTTTTCCTCTCGGATTCTTCCTCCTCCGCCTTTCCGGACATTTCATCCGGGAAAGGCCCGCTTTCACTTCATTTCGCTCACAGGATGTGGCTTTGCTTAAACCACTCATGGCCAACCTTTCATAATATGGGGGCCAAAGTTGAGTTTGGTGGAATTTCGCGGGCCACAACGTATAAGAAAATTAAATAGGGATTTTTTAAATTAGTGTTTACTCTTTCTTCCCTTTTTCTCCTTTTCTTTTACTTCTCATTTTCTCTTTTTATCTTTCTTCCCATTTGCTCAATCTCTCTTTTTCTCTTTTTTCCCCTTATCTATTTCTTCTATTTTCTCATTTTCCCCTTTTCCCCTTTTCTCTTTTTCTCTTTCTTCTCATTTTCCAATTTTTTCTTTTTCTCTTTTTCTTGTTTTATCTTTCTTCTCATTTTCCCCTTTATATCTTTCTTCTGAATTTCCCCTTTTCTCATTTTATCATTTTCTTCTTTTTTCTTTCTTATCATTTTCCCCCTTTCTCTTTTTCTCTTTCTTCTCATTTTCTCTTTTTTTATCTTTCTTCTCATTTTCCCATTTCTATCTTTCTTCTCAATTTCCCCTTTCCCCCTTTTCTCTTTTTCCTCTTTTCTCTACGTTCCTGCTCTCACGTCTATTGCCTCTGCCTCTTTTTCCGGCTTTACCCTTTTTACAACATTTTATGCAAGCAGTCCTTTTGACTTCTATGACAGAATCTAAAAAAGAAGGGAAACCCAAAGTATTTAATGGAATTCAAATGAATTCAAAAGCGTTCGCGTAAATTTAAAAATTTTCCCAAAGGTAAGAAAGAATTTAAAACTGAAATTATTCTCCCATTGAAAGTTATTCTAATATTAGAATAACCCTTTATTTAAAAATTAAAATGGACTAAAATCACCAAATACGTATGTGAATATAGGAATAAAAGAGCGGTCCACATGCAACACCTGCACAGGCCGGATATGTCCCACGGGCCGTAGGTTGGCCATCACTGTCTTAAACTATTCTCCCTCTTGAAAGCACCTCTCGCACACACCCCAAATCTTCTGATGTTTTGGGGCTCCCTTCCCCCCACGCGAAAACCCCAAAACTTTTCCTCCTCCACACGCCGATGGTGTACTGTCAGGGACAGGAACCGGGAGAACATCCCTCCAGGTGGGGGACGTGAAATGGGGGGTGAAGACCCCTCCCCGGGGCCATGAGGATGGAGGAAGCAATTTTTAATTCTTTTAGAGGAGAACCAAACTCCGGATGATTACGTTCGGAAGCTTTGAGACGTTTTCTCCTCAAATTCACGGAGTTAAATTAATCTGGAATATTTTTTAATTATTTCCCCCAATTTCCGGTTCCACATTTGTGCAATTTGTGCTTTTTAAATGAATACTCCCAAATATAAGAATAAATTAACTTAAAACAATTAAACTTCAAATCGATCAATTTGTTTCTTAAACTATAGTTAATAAACTCAACATTTATTTTAAAACATGTTTAAAATTTTTAATGAAAACACTCAAATTTGTTGAGTTTGGTGTTTCGGCCATTTCTAATTCAGAGCAAAGGGTTGAAACGAACATTTATAGCGTTGACTGCAGTGATCACAAGGCGGAAAATTTTTTTTTAAAACTAAACGGAAGTGAGAAAATAGACGGTTGAAAATTTTAATCCTTTTGCCAGAAGTCCCTGTTATTGACAGTTTTCCAATCTCTATCCGAAGCTTTTATAGCTTTTTCTAATCAACCTCAGAAACTTTCCGCCTCTCTCGGAAGCGTATCAACAAATTTCCGGGGAAATCGCCTCCCGAACGTGCTCCGCTCGGGAAAAACCTGCTTCAAAGCTAATTATTTTCTTCTGCTGTTTATAAAAAAAAAAAAAAAATATAAAAAAAAGAGGGATTAATTTTTAAATTGAAATACTCTCCGGCGATGGGAAAGGAAAAATAAAAAAAAAGCTGTCGCATTATGTAATTAAATGGAAAAATGAAAAGGAAATCGAGGGAAATTCAGAAAAAAAAAATATTCGAAAAGAGAAACTTTTTTATGAGCAAAAAATTAAAAGTCAGAAACAGCTCAAAAGGTTGTTTCGGAACGAATTTGTCCTAAAAATTTGAAATCGAAACCCGTATTTCCGATTTCTGCAAATATTTAACTCGAAATCTCCTAATAAAATCAATCGACCCCTTTCGACGTGATTTATCTGCAAATTAGGGTTCCAAAATTAATAAAAACAAATCCTTCGGCGCTGATCCGAGAGAAGAGTTTTATGGAGGCAAAGCTTTTGTTCCTCTTATCTCATTAATTACATCGAGCCGTGTGCGAGGGTTGAAGACACTCCGAAGGAGATTTATATTTCGGTTTGGAGACCCCACCCGTGGAAGGTCGGGGTCGTTCTGCCCCCGAGGAAGGGTTCCCCTCCCAGGGAGCACTGCCCGGGGCGGGGGAGGCGCTCCCGGAAAAATTAATTACCAACTAATTCAATTTCTCACAGTGAACGGCTTTCGAAGACGTACAACTACAGCCAAATTAACACTTGGGTTAATCAGTGGTCGACACTGCTTTAGACAGGCGAATATATTGTCGGTTGTGCTTTATACTATCATTAAATCTTCGGATTATAAATAATTCACATATACAGTAGCGCTCAAAAGTATTTTGACAATACAAAATTTGTAGTTTTCCAGAGTAAGAGTTAATTACAAATTTCATTGACATTCATTAAAATGCTTTACAACATTTATAAATATAATAATATTAATTAAAAAGCAAATTAATAATCTAAAAAGAAAAAAACAAAGATTTCTATTTAAAATAATATATGAAAAGTAAGAGTACAAATATTACAAAAGTAACAAATAATAGAACTAAGTAAGAGTATTAATAAAAAGCAGGAGACAAAGAAGAATGCTGTGTTTTGTATATTTTGTTATTTTAAATGACAAATATATTATTAATAGTATTGATAACTAAATAGTACATAATAAAATTCTATGAAAAAATAATTAATTAAGAAACTAACAAATTTTGTATTGTCAAAATACTTTTGAGTGCCACTGTAATATAATGCTTTCAGAATTATAAATATAATACTTATTTTATGTTAAAAATTTGTATTATTTTGCGCCCTTTAATGTCGAAAGGTGATATAAAGGCAAATAAAATTTATTTATTTATTTATAAATATAAGACTAATTAAATAAAGAAAAAGAAAGAGTTTATCTTTAAAATATTCACTAATAAAAGAAGTAAGTAAGAGAAATTCAAGAAAAAGCAGAAGACTCATTAAGAATGTCATGTTTTGTATATTTGGTTAATTTAATGCGAAAAATATATTATAAAAACCAATGATAACTAAATAATACATACAAAATACAAATACAAAAAACAACCGACAAATACATAATAAAATCTTAAAATAAAATACTTAATTATGAAACTATTAAATTTTGTATTGTCAAAATACTTTTGAGCGCTACATTTTTTAGAGGAATTGCAATGAAATAATTGTTAAATCCGTATATTTCGTGAGACTTTTCCATTTCCATTTTTTCCTTTTCCCCCTTTTTTCCTTTTTCTTCTTTGTAAAAAAATGACCCCTTTGGTCGTTCTACTGTTAAACCTGTTTTTTCTACCATGAAACATTTCCTAAACCCCAAACGATCTGTGGCCCGGAATTTCCCCCTACACACCATGAAAGCGTCAATTTCGTTTCACTGCGATGGAATTCCAATAAGAATTCCTGTTCCTCCCCCATTTGAAGAGATTACGCGTGATAATCTCACCTAAGGTGAAAACGGGAGAATGTAAAATCATCCCCCAACCCCTCCGGATCTTTATTGACTTGCCAAAGACGCTGTTAAACTGTTTCACAACATCCCCTCAGAGACACCAAATCCATAAAACGAACGCGCTAATGGTCACACGACTGAAGGGAAATTCCTCTTCGGAAAAGGAGGAAAAGAAAAATGGGGAAATCTCAAATCCCGAGACCAATTAATAATGAGAACGGACTGGAAAATCTCTTTTCATCGAATCATTTCATTTGACAGATTCAGTTTCCTTTAAGTGACCCCTTTCCAATTAATAAATTCGAGACTTTTCCAACGTTAAACGTTTTTCTCTGCTCAGATAAATGAAACAATCGCTGATAATTGAGGCGTTGCTTTCATTTCCACCGATGTTCACAAGAAATAAGTGAAAAGTGTTAACATCCGAGACTGCAAATACACAATAAACATTCGAAAGATATAATAAAAATTCCAAAATGGAGGAAAGTGCAAAACACGAAGGGAATAAAATGCGCGGAAATAACGGTGAGCGCTTTTATAGAAAAATTAAAAATAAAGAAAGCGAATAAAACTCCGGAGGAATAAAAAGTTAAAAGTGAAAAGAAAGGAAAGGGAGGGGCGGACATTAAGCAAAAGACGAAACTCGGAAACGAAGTGAGTTTAAAACTTAGAAAATGTTAATGCGGACGGTTTGAAAAAAAAGGGTAAAAAAGGGTTCAAAAAGGATAAAACTAAATTTCGGGGGTTAATAAATCTTAAAATTATACAAAGAAGAACCCTCACCGTTAACGTTTTTCGGATTAACCGGAAAAATGTCCTCTATAATGTTTTATTATATATTTTTATTAGGATTTCAAATACTGAGTTTCCTCCCACGTTATGAGGTGACCGAAACAAACTAAACTTCGTAAGAGATACTCTCCTGAATAACTACAACAAACATTTGAGTAGTTTTTTTGTGAAGAGGTTCTCGAAGACATTCTGAGATTTAATATATACTCGAGTTTCCACGAGACGCAATGAGTTTCAATAAAATCTGGAAACTCTACTCGAGTTTCTCTCTCTCTTTAAAACGATTGCGAATCCGCCGATACGATAAAATAAAAACTATTGTTACGATCGTCGATTTGAGGTTTATGCACCTCCATCCATTCCAGAATGAAAATATTCATTCAGAAACTTTGTTTCATTGATTGGAGGCGCGAAACCTTTCGATTCCGATCGTTTTTCATCATTTGTTTGGTGTTTTTGTAGCGACCGCATTCAGTTTCACACTTTCTCGGTCAGTCTTAACACTTTTCACACTTAGTAGAAGACAAACTAACCCTTTACCACCCCACGTGACTTAGTACTTTGCTCAGTGGCCACACAGACGCGAAAACCTCCAAAGGATTTATCTTCGGGGGTGAAGACAGCGTTTCCTTCCCTTCGGATCACGTCCGTTTCGACGTAAAAGAATTCCAGAAATCATTCCGTCCCATTGAAGTCAACGACAAAGACGAAAAGGCATTTCATCCAAATTTAATTATAAAACTAAGAAAAAGATTTCCATTTCAAAAGAGAACGAATTAAAAAGAGTGACTTTGAGTTGAAAAGGCGAATCGCGAGTGATGATGACCTTTTGGAAGAGCGCACAAAATGGCGACCTGTGTTGCCGTGAACATGAACGACGTCATTCGGAGAAATGCAAACCCTTTCGACAAATACTCAAGTAAACAATTTGATTAAAGGAAAGTCAAGAGGCAAACACAAACGTGAGTGACGACGGGAAACCTCAAAAACTCATAAGTAAAGAAGTCGTGAACAACTCCGGCCGGGAAAGAAATATTCTCTGTCGGCTTTTAGAAAATTTAGCCATTCGTCAGTGGTTTTCTAAATCCAGATTAATCAACCCCCGATTTTCCAACTCGAGCAAAACAAATTATTAATTAAACACATCAAAGTCGAATTAAATTACCATTTTCGCTCTCACTCTGAGGTTATAACTTTCGACCTTCGGGCGTGAGAGCTGCATGACACCCCGATTCGCCCGACCGCAAGCGGAAAGCAAACGGGAAACCACCCCGGAAGAAACTTCGCCCCGATTGGGCCAATCCAAGCTCGGTCAGCAGTCGGATAAGGGGCGGCGACCCCTCGGGCTGTTGCTCGCGTGATCTGCACGAATTTGACGCGGTGATGGCGTCCTGTGGGGGGACCTGTGCCAGGGCTGTGTCCAGCTGTCGGGTGGAGGCAAAGCTTTCGCGTCTGCCGCCATAAAACTGAGGAAAATAAACGGGGAGGAGGATCCGACTGCTGGCAGACCGCAGAATCTACAATGCGTATTCGAAACGAATAAGAAAGCGATAAAATAAATGTTATTCGAAGAAGAAACGAAACAGCTTCGCCATTCCTATTATTTACCATTTAATTTTTTGTGCCTTTGTCAGTTATTTATTCACATTGCATTTCCCTCATAATTTATTTTGCTTCGTACTAATTTCGTTACTATCGCAATATTTTATCTCTAAACGTGTTCATTACTTTGCTTACCCGAAAGTTAAGAGTGGTTTCGCCCGTAACAAAAAAAAAAAGAAGAAAACTTCGGAACAATGTTTTAACGTAAAACAAACTTTTCCTACCGAAACGGGGAAAATTATGAAAATGATTCCCCCTTGGCGAGCGCAAAATTTGCTGCGCGATGCACTTCTCTCCCCCGCAAAAAGGATATCCGCAATTAATAAGAAATAAGACCGGAAAGGGGAAGAAATAAAGCCTAATGGGAACAAAAACATGTTGTAATATAATCGGGGGAAGTAAAAACGCCAAACAAAACCATAAAGAAAGAAAAATGCTTTTTTTGTTTTGGGTCGTTGTTAAAAGTTGAAAAATATATAAACTTGAAAGATAAAATTCATTAAAGTAATAAAGCGGGAGGGGGGAGGGGAGGGGGAGGGGAGGAGGGAATTAGGAGACTTCCATCAATCGCTTAATTTTTGAATGAAAGCCTTCAGCAAAACAGATCAACCCGTGTAAGTTTTCCAATAACACTAAACAATGTAAAACACTTCAATTAGGAAACTTTCTCATAATGGCGTCTCATCCGAGTCGAATTTCCCTCATTCGGTGCGGAATCAAAGGGGTGGCATCACACGAACAACCCCCTGACGCTCTGAAGACGAAATCTGGGCGACACCACCGACAAAGCCGACTCCCTGTTCCCGGGGAAGGTCAACTACCCCCGTGAACTTTCACCCAGACTGGTGAAATTACTTGTGAAAGCAGTTCAAAGCTAATTAGGTTAATACTGAAGAGGTTGCAGGAAGTTTAATCACGCGACTGTCATTTATCACATCTTTTCACACCTTTTTTCCATTCCTCCTTTCATCCCTTTTCTAAGGGATGGAAAAAACCCGGAGAAAACCTTTTCCCCCCCCGTTTACATCCCCTTTCTTCAACATTTGTCATCTATTTTTCATTCTCAGGATTTTTCATCAACAACTCCTCCTCCCCCCCCACAAAAACCACCCCTTTTTCAAATTTATGATCCCGCTTTCTGATACACTACACATTTCTTTTATCCATCTTGTTTGCATTTCTCTTGGCTCCACTTTAAAAAAAGATTCTGTGGATTTTCTTTTGCCGAATGTGAAAACCCGATACTCTTTTTCTTCTTAACTTTACTCGGAAGTAATTCCCCTTTATTCGTTTCTCTCTCGAGGAACCCTCGGAAAGGCTTCGGATGTGCAATTTATGCAATGGATCCCCGGAAATCATCCCTTATTGTACTTCAAACACATTACCCGCGAGTATTTCAATATTTTTGTTCGGCTTTTCTTCCAGGAGCCCGTGAAAATATCAGATAAATCGGCGTCAAAATATTTCCCCCTTTTTCAGAAAGGAATCAAAGAAGCAAAACGCATTCAGTCAAATATGGGAGAAACGAAAGAGGAAAAAAAAGGGGAGACGTTTATCCTTCAGAGCCTTGAAAATTCAGGGGTTGCAAATGCAGAGGGAAACTTAACCAGAAGAAATAAAAACCGCAACGGCAAATCTGACTGATTTATTCTTAACCTCTCCTCTCCGAAGAGAGACCCAATACGAACGAATCAAAATAAATCACCGGTTCCCATCGAATTCCAAAAAATGGCCTGTAAAAATCTAAACCCACGTCGAAACACCGTTAACCCTTTCGGAGTGAAACTGCAAGAGGGGAGGAATGAGCGAAGGGGCGCAACATGCCCTCGACGAAACCCCCTCGAAGGAATTTCGCTTTCATGTTTAAAACGAACTCCTAAAAGAATTAAGTTGTTTATAACGAGGAGCTAATTAAGAAAAGGGGGAAAGAGAGAGAGAGAGAGAGAGAGAGAGAGAGTTTGACGGCCCGAAGGACCGATCCATTCATCCAATGAATGAGGAGAACTAAATTTGTAAATATTGGAAGACTTAAATTTATTTTGTACGCTTTTGCCTCCATCGAGTTTTCTCATTGTTTTAAAAACGGTTTGGAAACCCCCTCAGGAAAGTTTGTCTTTGACTGAGTCTTCTCCAAGGGATGATCCCCCAAATTAGTACTAAATCCTGTTAGTAATTATTGTACTTACTCTATAGACGAGACCAGAAGACGAGCTCCTGCTCACGCTTTCCTGAAAGAATAAAAAATACATTAAAGACAATACGTGAATAATATAAAAGAACAGACTGATTCTATAAACTGCTGAGCGAAGAATTCTGCTACAAAAAAAATAAAAATTAACAATTAAAGTAAAGGAGGTTTATGTTACAATAAAAAATAATAAAATATTGAAGATAAAAATGGATTGGGGCAAAAAGTATATTTGGAATTCATTTTATGTGCGGAATTCCACTGAGCCAAAGTGAACGTTCTGACCTATAAAAGAACAGCCCCGGAAAAAATATGAAAAAAAAAAATTAAATATTCATAAAAAGTAAGTAAATTTTTATTAAAAACGAAAATTACAAGGAAAACCTAACAGGGAAGAGTAGATTTTCCCATGAAAAACAATCAGGAGAAAAGTGCAAAGCTTTTCGGGTTTCGTGGAACAAAAAAGGCGAAAAAAACAGAGATAAAGCTTTCGAGCACAGAGACCGATGTTATATATGTGATAGACCGATGGTTATTTCTGCGAAGGGCGGCATTTGTAAATTAAAATTATCAATTCGGTTGTCGATAAGTGAGGGGAGGATGTGCTGCTGAGCTTTTCAAATTCTCACGTGATCATTCGACTGTTGGTGGGAAAGTCAGAAACCCGTTAAATGTGCGACAGTTGAATGGGCAGAAAGTCAAAGAGCGAAACGTTTTCGGTGCAATTAAAAATCCGAAGGGTGTAAATGGAGTTAATTTAGGAGGGGGGGAAGGCGGGGAGTGGAAAGACTCGGGAGGGTTGGCCCGATCCAAAAAATTCAAACTGCGCGCTTGGTTTAACATTAATGAATATCGATTCTGTACCATTTCCAAAGGGTTTTCTCCCTTTGCTCCCCCGAGAATTTTTCCAAACGACGTTCGTAAACATTTACAACTAACATCAATAGTTTCTTTCAGTCTGTTTCCGCTTTACGATGACATTATTCATGACTTTTGTCAATTTCATCCCCCGGATTTCCGGACTGTGACAGACTTCGGGAAGGGAAAACTGCCTCCGAGCTGTGGCTGCTGCAGCTCCTTAAAATTAACCCCCGAAGATTATTATAAAGTTCTCCTTTGGGGAGTTTTCCCAGCGAAAACTTGTCTGAAGAAGCTTCCGCTTCACTCCTAATTTTTGCCTGAGAAATTGGATATGCTATTCCAATTTTTTTCTTTCCCTTCGTAATTCCGTTCTTTTTAATACTTTTTTGAAACGAGATATACTTTTATTCAATTTTTCCCTTCTCCCAGAGTTATGAGTAAAACCCAGAGCTGCAAGTGTTGGCAGTCATCTCCGTCAGAACTTTCTAAAGTTTTATTCTGAGAGTTTCTCGAATGCCTTCGAAATATGGCAACGGCATATCCTCTTAAAGGCGGAAGTTGGGGAATCGTTCGCGAAAGAAATGAAGAGGAATGACTTCATTTATTGTCGAAACGGTAACAATCTTAATGGATAAAAATTTCCCCCTTTTCCGTCGGAAAAAAAATCTCGCATGACGGGAAAAGATTTCACCCCGAGGCGAAGGAGATTTGGGAAGAAGTACTTTTTAGAATGGGAGGTGGAGTTGAAGAGAATGAGCGATTAGAAAAAAAAAGAATTCCTCTTACCTCAATGAAATTGTTTTTTTTTCTGCCAATAAATCAATAAGGATTGCATAGAAAGATTTAAACGAACCGTTTACGGGATTCATTGGGAGCTTTTAAAAACGTGTTTTTTTCTGGTAAATTCATTGAGCGTCACTTTAAATAATTTTTTAAGAAATGGCGGGGGGGGGGGGTGATTTCCCACTTCCCTCGCAGTTAACTACAACAAAGAAATAAAAAAATAAAGGAACGGACTCAACAACAATGGCTAATCAATCATTCCCACCCCGAGCATTGTGTGGGTTTCCCATTGTGGGTATTTCCCGCCGTCGGAGGCGCATTCCAATAAGATTGAGATGTTCGCGGCTTTTATTTTTTACCCCTTCCCTCCACAAGCATTAAATAAAAACCACATAAATCTTCATCTCCGTCCCGGATGAGAGTGATGGACGGACAGAAATCCCCTTTCAACCACCAAAGGCCCTTTGCCCCCGAGCCTTCACAGACTTTACTCGAATTTGAACAGAAATCGCCCCTTGGCAGTTTAACTTTCCCCAGTGTCTTTGACAGTGTGAATGCGATTAAAGAGAAGCGACTTATTAAAACTTGAGCCTCATTTCGGGGCTTAAGAGTGCCTAGGTTCCCGCAGATTCGTTCAATTTAAACCGCGGCGCCATTAATATGAGCTTAGTTGGATTAGTTTTACACCCATATGAAGTAAAACAAGTTATGCCAGGTGTATTTATTGTTCAAAGATTCCCTGCAAATGTACGCAGATACAATTTGTCTCTTCCATACGGAAAAAATACGCTAAAGTAATAAGAAATTCGAAAAGGGAAGAAATAAAGACGCGTCATTCTCGAAAGTTTCCATCAGTGGTTGCAATAAGAAGTAACATTATCTCGCCTGACAGATATGAAAGTGGAGCGGTGCACTGATGAAAAATGTATCAATTTCCAAAAAACAGCAAAGCAATTCACCGGTCCCATCCCGAAAGTCATGTCCCCATTCGCCGCTTTCGAAGAAGACATTTTTCAAATTTTTTCGAAAGAATCGGTCAAAGGGTCAATTCAAAAAAGAATGCCATAAGCGAAGGAGAAATGGAGAGGATATCATACTCATACTAATACTAATATATAAATCCGTTAAAGGAAATTTGTGTGTCTCATTTCTCCACAATAATTAATAGAAAATCTATTTAGGTTTATATAATTTTACAAATTCCTTTCTACTGTTAAAGGGTTGACTTTGAGTACAGTGGGCAAAATATTCGGTTAAGAGGTGGATATTGTATTTCCTCAAATACTGAACGCATTATACTCTTTGTGTATTAAACTTTTTTCACAATTTTCATGTAATTTTTATTTAATTAGTAATTAGTTAGTGTGGATTTAGCGTTAGTGGTTTTTTTTATCGTATTTTTCAAATTTTCAGAGAATTCGTTGTAGATTTAATATCTAAAGTTAGTGTTAGATATTTAGAGTTAAGAATAAAAAATAAAATATAAAAAAGTTCACTCTGATTGAGAAGAGGTCGAATTTGAACAAAGACCTCTAAATAGCAATTTAGAGACTGCAGACCAAAGAGAGAACCATTTGTTCTGTAGAAGAGATAGTAGATAAATAATAGAGAAAGCGAAAAGAGAAGAAACCGATGGTATTGGCACTTTTTTTAAAGAAAGACTTCAAAGGGGAAAACGATGAAAAATGACGAATGAATAGCAATCATATAAGAAGAAAAACACCATGAGGTCATAAGTTTGAAATTTCATACATTTTAATTGGTAACATGATATACGGATTTCCCCGCAGAAGGAAACTCTGAGGGAAGGTTTTTCGCTGACGGGGGTGAGTGAGGGTGTTAAAAGCAACGCCTGTTGGAAGTTTCCATTGTGATTTCTTCTGCAGCATTGAGTCAAACCAAAGCGAATCATTTCGAACTTCGATCCCTTTCCCTCTCTTTGTTTTCCCAATATATAAGCTTTTCACTTCCATTTCGAATTCTTAATTCAATACTAAAACAATATGATTCGAAATCAAAAAAAAATATACTGATTTATTCCAAAAATTATATAAATCGTAACAGCTGAAACTAAATGACACAGCATTTTTTGTTTCAAAAACTAAAAAAAAAAATTTTTTTTATTATATAAACTGTCCGCACAAACTGCACTAAACTCTGAATTCAATAAAAACTAAAATTTAATATCTCTGGTGTCAATTGTAGAAAAACAGAACCGCCCTTCTCGGAAAATTCTTTTTTCTTCCCCGAAAATCGCTAGAAATCATCCGGAGCAAAAAATTTCTGAAAAAATTAATCAAAGGAAAAAGCGGACATATACGTCAGCAGCAGGAATAGTTTTCAACTGCGGTCGCTGCTGCTAAATGCCACCGATGATAAGTTTACAAACTCCTTTCAACGGGACTATTAACTGACATTTTACGCGACAGCGGTATTCTTTCTGAATGCCGATCCTAGCGCTCCCTCACGGAATCAAATTAAATTACGCTTCCGACTCCCAACAGATTTTTTCCTGTTGATTAAATCCAAATATGATTAACGCAAAGTTAAATATGCTTTTCAGATGAAAAGGGCGGGAGAAAGGGATGAGGGATTTTAACTAAACATTTTCAATCTTTTCTCTCTGTCATGGCCGCTCTCAGCACCTGAGGACGACCCCAAAAATGCCGCAGAGACATTTTTCAGCAGTCGGGTTAACGTCTGCTGTTGGGTTAATGGGTTTTCCCGCAGCGGAGGACCACGTGCGAGGAGTTCTTCGAAAACCGACGAATTAAATGTTTTATTTTTCTTTCATATTTGAGTTGTGTCGATGAATCGAGCCGGAGTATAATTTTGAACAAAGGCAGAGAAAGGAAATTACGGGAACAAACCGGAAAAGTTTCCTGATGAGAAAGTTTCTACAATAAATTTGCTTTAAAAGCTCTATCTTTTTTCATTTTCCAGCCCCGTACGACAAGTTCCGAGAACTCTTCCAATGAGTTCCGTCCTGTCAAACCTGCATTACCTAAAACTCTTTGAAAACTGGAATCCCTTTTGAACGCTTAAACCGGCGGACATTCAATCACCCGATGTTCTCAACGATTCGGAACTAATTTTTATCGACACTATTTTCACCCCCGATAGCGTTGGATCGTTTCGATAAAATCCCTTTTCCCGACAATTTCGGTGAAAGTTTTCACCCGCCGAAAAATTAGCGTAAAAGCGGTCGACGTTTCGAAAAAAAAACTTTCGGAAGCGTTATTCTTACTCGAGTCTGATGACTTTTCTTCTTTTTACGTCCGTTGATGACTTTTTCGTTTTTATTTTACGGACAAAAACTGACATTTTCCCCCGAATGGATCCCCAACTACTCTGAGATGTTACAATCATTCCGGAAGCAGAAAAATCCTCGACATTTTCCAAACCGGAAATCAAAAAGTAAAACCCGCTCACTCTAATACATTTCCGAGATAATTTACTTAGCTTACAATAAGAGGAAGAAAGGGGAAGAAAGGCTTTCAGCCCCGCAAAGGGTGCGCTTTCGGAATAACAGCGCTCAAATTAGTTTTCATTTTGGCCCCCGGATTTCCGAGAACTTTTTACAAACAAGCAATGACTATCCTCTGCACCTTTATGTACACCTTTTGTGTTTAGTTTATTTATTTCAAGTGAAACAATGAACTGAGAGGGCAACTCCACGAATCGGATTTCGGAAAAGCCAACGCGAAAACACGCTTCATTTAACCGAATTTTTTAAAAACGAAAGGAAAATTAATTTCACCGCACGGTGTTGTTTCTTATCAACGCCCCTATTTTAGGGTTGAAATGAAAGCTGTGTTTTTTTGTTCTCGTTTCCCCGGGGATTGGAGACGTTTCTCCCGAAGTTTGCCATTCTTTTCATACATTCCCAGGGTGATTTCTCCCCTTTCCCTTCAATCCCCCTTATTATACTTCCCTTCAAAGTCTGATTTTCCACCGCCAGTCCGCTAAAGATTTAACAGTTTCCCCCAAATTTTATTTCCTTCCCCAAAGTAAAGTGCTTCTTAATGGTTCTGTTAAATTGAAAAGTTATTCCTTAATAGTTGCCTCGTGGCAGTTTGTTGTGAAACAAACGAAATGGGCTTTTGGCGGATACCCAATCAATTCGATTTTCCAATATGTCAGGTGGGCGGTATAAGGATGCAAAAATAATAATTCAACTAAACAGACCTGAGATTTAAATTACTGAGTGCTTAACCGCCTACACTTGTTCGAATTAATACTACAAAAGAGGTTTTCTCCAAAATCACTCCGCAAATATTGATTTAGGGCATTTCCATAGGTATTGTATTTGATTTCTAAATTGAATTTACAGGTCAAAGCTCGGAGAGAACGACACGACGCCCCGGAAACTCGGACTCATGTAAGCAATCATGTGAGTAAAACAACCCCCCCTAAATGGCGTTCATCCGTACGTAAAAATAGCATTAGCAATGATCCGACTTATTCATTTAAGCACAACTTCCATCGCGACTGCTCACTGATCCCTCCACAGTCATCCAAAACATATTTACTCTATACTCATATTTATATATGATATATAATACTCCAAATCATATTTGCTTCAAAGCTCCCGCATTAAATTCATTTCTGCGGTCACACTCTACTGAAGTTTCTCGTTAAATTATCTTTGTCTGCATTGATATTCTCTCAATCGAAACGTTACTTCGACTAAAAGGAAAATTTCGCTGCACTATTAATAAAGCCAGAATTAATTACGGATTAACACAAAGCCTTAATGAACTCAACTCGTGAGGAATAAAAGAAACGACTGTACTTTTCAACATTACGCAGGAAGAAATTTCCCTCTGATGAATTCAATACAAATGTCGTGTTTTGTATTATTTTAATAATGGTTTTTTTACATTACACATGGGAATGTTATTGTTCATTTGCTTTTATGATTTTGGTGCACAGCTTTAAGTACAGTAAAAAAAAAACTGGATATTATAGTTATGGGAGGCTTTGCCCTAATTTTAGTCGCACCTAATCAACTTCTAATTCTGCTCAATTCTCGTTGCCTTTCTCTTTCTCCCGTTATTACTCTGTTTCCCTTTGCTTATTCTGTTTCCATATCCTTCGTTCTTCACTATTCTCCCTTTTAAATGGTTCTCTCTCTGGTCTGCAAATTGCTACTTGACTTTGTTCAGATTCGATCTCCACCTCACCCAACGCTGACAGAGTGGAATTTTTTATATTTTATATTTTATTCTAAACTCTAAATATCTAACACCAACTTTAGATATCAAATATAGAACAAATTGTATGAAAATCTGAAGAGAACCCCTAAAAAAACTCAATTTTGTTTGCTTATCAACTTATCAACAGTGCCCACTGTACTCAAAGTGGTCTCCATGGGAACAAATAAATTCGTAAAGTATCCGGTTTTTGCCCGAAACTTAAACAGGTTTTCTTTTGCTTATTTTCGATAAATGAGACAGCGCAGATAATTCTTTGGAAAAATGAGCGTCTTTTGGAAAAAGTCCGGTCGAAATCGGTTCAGTGGTTATTTAAATATTCGGTAACAAAAAACGGTGCACACACACACACATACACAAATATCCTTTAATGGTTATATTTAATATTAATATGATATGATTTGATATAGAGCGCCAGAAACTGGGGGAATCGACTCAAAAACACCAATACTGATGAAGAGAAAAATTTATCTTTTTTCAAAGAATTTCAAAAACACAATTTACGCTTTTCCAATCTAATTATAATCATCGCGAAAAAATTGAGCTTTTTGTTTCCCCGAAGAGCGTGAGGCATCTGCTCGAAAAGGTTTAATTGCCTTAAGCCTAACTTTTTATAAAACCAATTGACCTCTCAATTGGATTCTTTTTCTTCGAGTGACCCCACTCTATCTTATTTTGAGCTTATGCCACTGAGCTCCCGCTAATCGGATTTACCCATAATAGGTTGCGGTTTCTCGAAGGTTCTCCGGCAATAAGTACACAAACAACCAGTTTACTTAAGCTTCTTTGGGAAGTGAAAGAAAAAGTCGTTGAGTTTATTCCGAGATCAGTTTAGATCCCCAGCTGCTCGGGGGATGCTGCTGCCGTGAAAATACATCCCCCAAAAACTCCAAAAGAGTTTGAACTATTCCTCCGAAAATCTTTATAAAATCGGAACTTCGCAAATTTACATTTTTAATCATAATGAAAAGCTCTTCAATGGTTCACCCGCCTAAAAGCTTTCATCGCCTTACGTTTTTTCTCCTGCTTTTAAAACCTAATTAACATTTTTTCCTCAGAAAGTGAAATCGGATAATTAATTTCCGGGAAACAAAATGCGAATGAACAGTTCCGATGGTTAACTTCCGGTTAATATTAATAAGGAAAAGTCAAAAATTAAATGTCGTTTTTACTGTCAGCATACAAAACCCCGAAAGGAAACTTCCATTATGAGGAAATAATTATAAAAATCGCCTACAGGAGCTCGGGATGGACGGCCTTGTGTTTACCAGAAACCACTTTTAAGGCAACCAAACCGAACAAAGGTTAAAAAAAGAAGCCGAAACCGCAAAAACGTTTTATGGGAATAATACGAATGACTGCCGAAGGGGAAATTCTACCGGAAACCGGAAGAAACTGCAATGCTCGAAAAACCGGGAAAAATTTCGACGAAACTAAATTTGATTTTTAAAAGAAATAAAATTTAAAAAAAATGGTTTACGTTTTGAAAATACCTCCGCGAATATTTGGGCGTTTTCGACTAAAATTTTCTCCATTCGGAGGGAAAAACTATCGCTGTCGCAACCTGATGACCCGGACATTTGTTCTTTTTAAAAGAAATGGTTCACTCAGCAGGGCTCTACTTCACTCTCCTAAATTATCCTTTTAGTCGAAACTCTGAGAGTTTTTCAAGAACCGCCATTAGGATTACTGAGTCTAAGAAACGAAATAATGCCGAAGATAAACTGTTTGATGGAGTGAATGTAAGAGAAAGAGAGAATGATGAGGTCGGAAAGTTTTCCTCTGCTTTGGGCGAACACTTTATTTTTCGAAATTTGAATTTTCTCCCATTTCCCTTTCTCATATTGGCGGCCGCACTCGAGTTTTATATTCACTTATTCTGTTCCATTTATTCTTAAATTATTTTTTATTCGGTGCTGAAGATTACCAACTCTTCAGGAGAGGAAAATAACACGACCGAGTCAAAACTTTTAAATATTAACATAATTCCGGTAATAATATTCATTCATTATAACTCTGCTTCTGCTTTCACAGAGTGAAACTCCTTAAAAGTCTGTTTCTTCACAACCACCGCCTTCATTAAACTTTTTCAAAACAAATTTATTGAAGCCATGCTTCAATAAATCTACAAAAGGCTACGCAGTCAAGCACCTGATGCAACTGCGAGTGTCAGAAGCCACTTCGTGTAAACGTTCTCCAGTTTTTTGAAAAAAAAACCCGAGTCTGACCTCTTTTTGTTCGAGCTTAAAAGTTAAAAGCGTCGTTATTGCTTCTGTGGATCCTGGCAAACCAAGCGAAAGAGAAACTCGATGGGGAAAAATTGAAAAGGCTGAATGTGACCGTTGTGGAGGGTTGTATTTTATTTTTATTACAAAACCTGACTCCCATTGATGAATTTTTCGCTGAACGAAATCTTAAATTGACTTCTGCAAAAAAAAAAGTTCAAAGATGCCTTGTTTTTAACGGTTCAAACAATTCAACCCCTTCCGCCTAACATCTTTAATCAAATTGATTTAATTACACCGCCCGTTGTGAGTCAATGTCCTTTAGAATTATTATATCATATACTAATACAGTAGAGCAATTAGAGCTAATAAAGACTCCCCTAACGCCTCCTTAATAGGAAAACCGATTCCTTCATTTGTCTTCTCAATACTTCTTTGCTGTTGAAAGGGTAGATTTTGCTGAGAGAGATATCGGGGGTTGGTTCCCTCCCGAAAGAACTAGTTAATCGCCGTTAAAGAAGAATAGATTACTCAGGTCACTTGGCGAAGAAAAACATTTAGCGGAAACTGTTTTCTTGAGAGCCGAAAGAGATGATCATAAAGTGAAGCGTATCTGGGGAAAAAATCACGGGAAGCCATAAATCAAAGCCGTTGGGGAGAAGGGAGAGGGAGAGGGGTGAGCCGGAGCGCCGAAAATCTAAATTTAATTTTCAAATTACTGTTTGGGGTGCCGCAAAAAGTAAGGCAGAAAGGGGAGGAGGGTTATCTGACAAATGACCACAAGACAAAAACAAAATGGCTCCTTTATTTAGGAAGTCCATTCGTGTGGACCATTAATTCAAAACAACAGAGTTAATCAATCTTTAAGGGACCGCTTTCAAAGTCAAAATTCCCCTTCATTTTTGCGCCACCCGGGGAAACTTTGCTTGCGCCTCCCCCTCCACCAGGACGTCTCCTTGTCAGCATTACACTTCTCTCGCCAATTCTTTCGTATTATTTACTCTGACGTCATTAAATGTCTCCCCAAAGCTAATTAGTCTCGTTCGCTCCTCGCAATTTGCGCTCAATCTCAAAGGACGCGGGAAGCCGTTTTGATTAGATTGAAAGAACTCAGCAAAAGACACAGCTAATGATTAGCCTATTAATCAGCAGCCTCGTTTCGCCTTCCCGCCCGACGGACGCTGGACGGAATGCAAAATCAGACTCGACATTTTCTATAGTGCGACAGACACCGTATAATTCCTCTCAGAAAATAACAGGAAAAAACTGAATGACAGCAAAAGAGGAATGCATAAGAACTGCAGGACCCAAATGAAGAAAGCAGAAAATTATTTGCGGTCAGAGCTGAAGGGCACAAAAGTAAGCAGTCATTAAACTTTGAGGACATTTGTTGTTGAAGAGATCTTCAAAAGAAAAGCTTTATTCTAAATATTTGCTTACCTTGTGGCTAAAGGCAGTTATTCATTGACATGTGGACGTTCCTGAAATAAAAAAAAAAATTATTATTTAAACGAAATAACTCAGTTTTAATTCATTCGAGTCACGATGATATCTCGTTGAGATGAAATTTTCATTTTTTGGGGCTGTTTTGAAAAGAAAAGTATCCTTTTGATACTCTATCGGTAACGTTGATCATTTGAGCCATGTGAAACATATTCTGAGAAGGCGAATTATTAAAAAATAAATGAGATTTTGATAGGAGCAGACCAAACGGAAAGATTTCCGCCGGTGCTTTTTGATCGTTTTCACCCATTTCCGTTTGAAAAATCAAAGCGAGGGTACATAAAGAAAAGAAGCAGAGAGTAATTTCCGTTGTTGTTAATTTTTTTCCTGTTTCTTCGGAAACCGCAGCTCACGAAATTTCACAGCGGTAAGTGAATAACGTCAAAGAGGAATAACCCAACCGTGAAAATTAAAATATGGAAACCAGTAAAAAAGTCAAACTCCAACAACAGTTTTAATTTTAACACTTTCACATCGAATAACAATAGTTTTTTACTGATTCATTGAAATCAATCCGATCAAACATCACCAGATTGTTCGAGAAGAGTCAAACAAAAATAATTTAAAAATCAAATAGGCCGACACCGCCCGGAAAAACAAATTTCCTGAAAATTCACGATGAAGTAACGAAGTTAGGAAATATCAAAGCGCCACACGCACGCTCAAAATAAAAATTAGAAGCTACAATGCTCTGCCTAATTAGATTTCCTTTTGCTGCCGCTTCTGCTGTTGCTGTGGGACAGAGGAAACGGAAATTCAAAAAATGCCCCTGCAAAAACATGTTTAGACTTTTCTGAATTAAAAGTGTAACCATTTTTTCCGGCGCTAAATTTCAATTCAATTTAAACAGACTTTGGCTCTTTTTGTTTCGGTCAGAGTAAAAAACATGAAATAATTCAATAAAGAAAACATCAAGCCAACCATCAGTCTCGTAATAACAATAACCCCGTGACTCAGAGAGGAGTTAATTAAAATATTTATAGAGATTCACGTTTTAAGTGTTTTTAATTAAGAGAAACAAATACGTGTAAAAAATCCAAGCTGAAAATAAAGCAACGGAGCAAAAGAATTACACAAAAATCTTTAGAAAAGTAGAATTTTAAGAACAGTTTAAAAAAAAAATTATGAAAGAACTTTTATAAGAAGAGTATCAAAGCACCGAATGAATAAAACAAAAAAAAAAACTTTTAAGTGAGACTTTTGAGAAAACGGAAAAATTTCGAACTCAACGGCCACTGAAAAGCAGAAACATTTTGTTAGATTTATTCTGGAAATCTTAAACTTTTACTAAGTTCGCCATTCGAAGCCACTTCCGCTTTCATTTTGAAACCGGAAAACTCTCATTGTTTTACAACTCAAAGAAAAATCAATTCTCCTCTCCCCTCCGCTCTCTCTTTTCCGCCCTCCCTCAACTCGAAACAACATTTCCTCCAACTTGTTTTACCTTACAAGGTTGATCGGCAGTGAATTTCACTCCGACACAAAAACCACCCACTGAGAACATTAAGACTACAATTTCCAACAGAAGAAAACCTCCGAAAAAAGGGCATAAACGAAACAATATTTAAAATCTCCTCCTTTATTTTTCTTAGCTGAATCTCTCAAATACGGCATAAAATTCTGAATAGGCGAATTTCACATATAAAAGACGGGTCTCCCTTCCTGTCCTTTACATGTAAACTGCCTCGGGTTGCAAATGAGCTTTAAGTGGTTGAGGGCTCTCTCATTGTATCTGGTTGGGTAAGAGGTTATTGCACCGTTTCTGCTCCAGTGGCCCCTTGAGGTAAAGCCATGAAAATGAACGATTGTCAAAACGTTTCCCACAGATTTCCCAAAGGAGTAATGCGGGAGTGAAAGGTGTTTGTGGATAAAAGCAGACAGTCCGAGACTCTTCTCTTCCCTTTCTGAGGGACGTCTTTATCTGTTTCGGACGGGGTTGAAACCTTTTGCCCCGGGAAGAAAACAAAAGTTTCTGGTTGTGACTTTTTCGAAGTTGACCATTCGAGGGATAAAATTCAAACAAAACGGTTTATCGAATAGCAGACGATGAATACTTATTCGAATCACTAATTAAACACCTTTTTTTCATAAACCAAGACTAATCTTCCATACAATAGCAAAAAAGAATTCTAAACAAAATCAGTTTTGTTTGTCCACCAAATTGAGGAAAGTATTTCAATAAGGTTTGAGTCAATATTAAAAAATATTTTGCTTTTCCACTTTATTTCTTCTCAGCGAATAACCGCTCGCTTTGCATAATTCCAATTCATTTCTTCAATCAGCCAATAAATTTAATAACGTAAAATAAGGGATGCTCGAGAAAATGATCCATTAACTCTCGAATATAATGCCGCTTCTGGAAAGGACTCCAGTCAGCATAAAACGTCAGCGAAGTCAAAACGAAAACCGGTTAGTCTGAATTCAACAACCCCGAGGAGTTTGGACGAAACACAAAGCGATGCCCTTATAATTTTCATGCTTTGGATGCACTTGTTTCACAAAATGAAACCAGAATAGAAAGGTCCTTATTAAGTTTAAACTTTTTTCCACTCTCCGGCAACGTCGTACATATTTCACGTATTTGGTTTTTCAGCTTGAAAAACTGAATCTCCGACGTTTTTCTTTGAAGGCGTTTAACTGTCGTAAATTTTATGTTTTCATTGTTTGGGTTAAACTCTTTCTTTGCAGTGCTGTCATAAAGACGATCTCCTTCGTCTTATCACCTTTTATCAGCTCAGTTCACTGCACCGAAATCAGCTCTATTAATAATGGCGGACAATCGATATTCATGTTTGATTATAAATATATTACAAAAACTATTAAAATCGGTAGAAAGATTACACAGAGAAATGCAAAATGAATTAATCCGATCTTTCAGCCTCTCTCTCCCTCTCTCTCTCTCTCTCTCTCTACTTTATCCAGTGAACTCAAAGGAAAGATTCCATTTGAATTTTTTCATAGTGCTGTAATTATTGCAACATTTTTCTCTTTTTGAAACATAAGACTGAAAGTATTTGAATTTCCCAAGGCAATTTCTTCACTGAAATTCAAATCAATTTCCATCAATCCGAAAAAAGAAAAATATTTAGATTTGCTGCGAAGAAACAATAGCCTCATGAAAAAAAAGAATTTACTAATAAGACTGCAGAATATTATAAGGCGGATCGTTTCGCTTTTAAAAAAAAGGGTAAAACTTGACATACAGTTGCTCTCAAAAGTATTTTGACAATACAAAATTTAATAATTTCTGAGTTAATTATTTTACTACAATGTTTTATTATGATTGTGTATTATTTCAGTATTGTAAATATTGAAAAGTATATTATTATTAGCATTGTATATAGTATAGTATTCTAAGTATTGTGTAGTATATTATTATGTTCAATAAATACTGTGCAGTATTTTATTTTAGTTTTACTATTTAGTTATCAATACTATTAATAATATATTTCTCGCATTAAAATAAAATATATTAAACATAAAATTCTTATGATTTTTTTAATACACTTACTTATTTCTATTATTATTACTATTCTATAATTCTAAAAATAAACTCTTTGTTTTCTAATTCGCTTTTTAATTAGTATTATATTTATAATTCTGAAAGTATTACAGTAGCACTCAAAAGTATAATATTTTGACAAAATTTAATAGTTTCTCAGTTAATTATATCTTACTATAAGATTTTATTATGTATTTCTCAGTTATCAAAACTTTTCATAATATATTTATGACATTAAAATAACAAAACATACAAAACATAAAATTACTTTTAGTCTTCTACTTCTTCTTAAATACTCTTACTTTTTAGTTTATTATTTGTACTGTTACTTTTCCAAATATTTTAAAGATACTCTTCTTATCTTATGTTATTTAATTAAATAATATTATATTTATAAATGCTGTAAAGCTTTTTAATGAAAGTCAATGAAATTTCACTTTGTATGTAACTCTAATTTTGTATCTAATCTAATATTGTCTTAATTCTTTGTATGTAGCGAATAATTTAGTATCGTCGAAATACTTTTGAGCTCTACTGTATATCTGAATCTAAAATTTTTTCCATAAATATCTATTCCTTCTGCCGCAGAAGAACGACACTGTGGGAATTCGAGAACAAGCATGTGGTCTCGTGAGCGCACAAAAGAAAAGGAAAAGTCTTCTGGCAAAGGATGACATAAAAATAAATGCTTTTCTTTGTTGCTTATTATGGAAATGTCGGATTACATTTGTTCACCTCTAATCTCTGCAACTTTTTTCCGACAATAAATAAATTGAATTGGAAAGAAAATTTCGAGAAAATATTCTGAATCGAAATTCTGGCAGAATGCGTTGAATATATATAGCAACGGAATGATTTTCCCAAAACTCACATCGTTTCGCCGTAACGAGCCGGATAATGCATCGAAGCGAGATAAAAAAAAAAGAAGAATGGAGTCATGCTTTCATGCTCCGGTCCAGACCCCAACTGCACTCCGTAATAATAACAAGTCCATGTCGTTTTTCATTATCAAAGAGAAATCCCTTAATCGCAGCCCTTATTTAATTAAACTTCAAACATAGAATGGCAATTCTGACTTAAATTACAAAACGCGGCTTTCGAAAGTTCCCCGTTAAGAAAGACGCCCAAGAAACTGCCTCAATCATTCATGTCGATTCCGATTTGGATAAATTTAACAAATGAAAATTCTCATAGTGATTACACGGTGGAACATAGAGAAATGGCGGAGTTGTTCTCCCCTGGAATAAACGAAATTATTTAACGTAAAATTAACAACGGAACGTGTGAGTGTGACTGTTTCGATACTTCCATAAGAGAAAAAAAGTATTAGTCCGCAGGCGGCATTTTAAATGATACCCTCATCCCTTAATCGAACCCACGACCACCCCCATACGGTGTGAAGGGAGGAGACCCTCCACCGCCCACGAGAAACACTACAATTTCCAAAGCTTTTAATTTTTCCAACGCCCTTAATTTTACCTCACGAGAAAAAAGATGACGGACCGAATAACCGCTTTAATCTGGAATTAATTTTCATTGAGAGAATTATAACGATATGGATCGGATAACCCTGAATTTCGAATAATTCACCACAAAGGATTAAAGGAAAGACGAAACAAAGGAACCGTATTTAAATCAAACACCCAACTTATCCTCTTCGACGTGGGAATAACGGGGAAAGGGAATTATATATTAATTCCATCTATTTTATGCGGAGGGAGTCCCCCGTTTCAATTAGAAAGAGTTTTTAAAAAGTTAAGAGAAAGTCAAAAGGAAGAGGCAGAGACTGGTGCCGGTAAAAAAGCATAACGGGGTGCTCGTTAATCCCCGTGGACCGGCCAGAGCAAACGGTACTCTGGGATTAATCTTCGAAAGCTGCAGCGAGAATCTCCAATCAGAGGAAATTCCAAAAGCTTCGGCTTACGGAACGGAGAAATGGGGATTCGAAAGCGAACCCTCGGCAAAGAAAAGTTTGCTCTCAAAAGCTCTGAGCTTTTTCAAAGGACAGAGTGTAAATATACGTCTCTATACCTTTTACAGTTTTTTCGCTCTCGCATTATTTTTGCACATAGGATTATTTTTCCATTTTTATTACAAACTAGAGGGCTTCGCCCCCTGAGCGCTTCGCTCTCCAACCCCCTCTAATAGCTTGGGCTTCGAATTCCCTCGGACTTTGGAATCTATACTTCAGTTTTATTTACTTTTATATCAGATACAATAATACATTTCGTGAAAAGCGAATGCACCTCAATAATCCCATTGTATTTAAATGTAAAAATTATGTACAATTTTTGAACAACGATGCTTTTGAGCCCCTTTAATTTTCTTCTAAGACTTCCTTCTGCACTACGTTGGTTGTTTTTTTATATGGGGCAAATACAAAAAGTTCTTCCGGTCTGCTTACTCTTGAGCAAGCTACATATAATTGGCCGTACGTGAAGCAGTCGTACTAAGAGGTATTAATGGTCAAGGCATAACATACTCTTACGGGAAAACCCCGAAAAACACTACTTTAACACTAACACTAACACTAACTTTAACTATCAACACTACAACAAAATCCCCGAAAATGCAAAAACTACTAACGGTGAACCCAATCTAACTAATTTCTGTCAATTTTGTTTGTTTACCAACTTATAAACTTTGCCCACTGTACTCAAAGTGTTCTCCACGGGAAGAAACAAATTCGTAAAGTATCCGGTTTTTGCCCGAAACCTAAACAGGTTTTCTTATGCTTATTTTGGAGAAATGAGACATAACGCAGATAATTAGTAAGAAAAAGTCCGGTCGAAATTAGTTCAGTGGTTCTTTAAATCTTAGGTAATAGAAAACGATGCACACACAAACACACAAAAATTTCCTTTCACAGATTTATATATTAGTTTACAGTATAATTCTCCGACTGAAAATTAACTGCTGACTTATTTCTATCCTGAAATAATCAAAAGTTCGAAAAATAGCCTGATTAGCATCAGATCAGAATAGAAGCTCTTTTAGCACTTAAAAAGGCCGACTGAATGCTTCATGAGACAAAGCCTCAATTCCAATAAGTAACATTTTCAATATTCTTATCAGTAACCGATAATTTTAGCCAATAAAAGCAATGAATAGTTTAATCAATGTGCAGTGTTTTCATCATGGAGGGGGAAAATTAAAGCGCGACCTCAAGTCTAAAATACGAGTTGAGAACTTTCATTATTATATCCGTTTTACTGAGCTGTTACCCTGTAACCCCGATCCCAACTTGTTCTTTCTAACGCCGAGAAGTATGAAAACATGTCAGTCTGACCAACTTACAACGAAACTGCCAACATCAAAGAAAAAAAATCCCTTATAGCGCTTTCTGTCGCTAAGGTGAAACCTGATTTTTTCAACTGCTATCGATTTCTAATTAAGTGACTTCGATGAAAGTTAAAAAAAATTCATCTTTATTCAAAAGGTTCGTTCGAAAACGGACAATAAAAATCACACGAAAGTCAAAACGGTAATCCTCTTGAAATATTTCCCCTCGCATCCGGACATAAAAACCTGCTGCCCTGAATTTTTCTCCTAATATCAGTTCGAAAAGGTCAAAAAACTAATAAATTGAACCTTTTTTCCCCGAGAAAGCCAATTTGGCAGTTTTCCGTCAGTTCCAAAATACAAAAGTGAAAAAAAGGGATGAGAAAGTGAAAAGTAAAAGTCACTTTCCTTAAAAGCGGCCGTTAACAGGGTATTGGGAGTGTCCGCATTGTAATAATGCGGCAGACCCCCATTATATAAAGGCAGACGGGATGGGGGGGGAAAATTAGGGAGGCAGACCATTAGGGAGTGTCCGCTAAATACGGTTTCACCTTAATAAAGCATCGCCTAATTTTTTATCATTTTTTATCTAAAAAGCAGTCGGGGCAATAAAAACTATTAAGCAATAAAAGGTTCTTTCTTCGCTGAAAGGGGGGGAGAAAAGTGTTTAAAGTTTTCTTTTCTCTTGAATGACTTTTAAAAGGAGTCGTTCGCATAGGATTAGCATCGTTCGAAACCCTTCCTTCAATTTCAATTAGCAGACCTTCTAACTTATGTTTTCGTTACCTCCCGCATTGGGTAATTTGATGCTTTTTATGGATTCCAAATACTGATTTATTCCCGGGAATTTTGGATTCCGATGAGAAACGCTCTGACCCGACGCCTCTTTTATTCCCACCCTTTCTTTATTTTTCCCTCCAAATGAATTCTCTTTATCATAATTATTTTGACAGAGACAAAGCGTTTCAGGTGCTTTCGCGAACCGTCAGAAATGCGCTAACGTAATTATAACGGCTCTAAAAGCCGGTGCGTAATGGATAATTGCTTATCAAAATTATTCCCTTTCAAAGAGCATTCGCTTAGCAGAAAGCATTTGAAATGATTACGCTCCATTGCCAGGTGAGTGGTTATTAATCAAAACGGGGGGCGGAATATGAAAATGGCGTCAGCGATTTTGGATTTGCTCCATTCGTCTATTCATAAAAAGATCATTTCAGTCAGAAAATCTTTGCGGTAACGAATGGTTTCAAATTTGTTTCTCTGATTTGATCAAAGTTGTTTAACACCTTTACTGCGGTTTTATGTTTGAAAAAAAATCATTTCACAAATTAAAGTTATTAATTAAACAATAATTTATCACTTATTCTTCTTTCGGGTATTTGAATTCAGTACACATCGATTTTCATTTCATTTATGGAAACGACACTCCCTTAATCAAAATTAAGAGACACTTTCCAAAAAGGAAAAGCAATCACAAAATACTAAAGCGTTAACCCTTGAAAAGAAATGAAAAATCACACCCCTTCATTTCGTTTCTCAAATCATCTTCTCTTGCTTTAAACTCAAAAGGATATAATTTTTAAAAATTTTCTTTTTCTCTGAATTATACTTTTTCCTTTGAATCAACTTTATTAATTCATTATTTTTAAATTTCGTCTCCAGTCGATTTCAAAGAAATTACTCGCAAAAGGTAAAATCAAAGCTCTGTGTTCGAATCAATGCTTTAAAGAGTGCAAGGTCACTTTTCCACCTTTTCATCCCCTTTCCCGCCGATTACAGTTTCTTTTTATGCGTGTCTTCTGCTTTAACCTCCGACCCCTTTCCTCCTAAATATCCCGACCTCCTGCTTCGACATTCTTCTCCCGATGCTTTGTCCTCTAAAAAAGGCGTTTCGGTCGTTCTTTTGTCGCACAAAAAAAGTCAAACCTTTGAAAGTCCGAATTCTTACACCCAATTTCGGTTGCTATTCCACGTGGACTCCTTTTTCTGACTCTAAAACTCTTGGGCAAACTTCCTCGATGGAGAATAAGAAAGTATTTTCTCTTGCTTTGCATAATCTCGTCCTCAACGCTTTCAAATTGTTTTTGCATTTTCATTTGCTCTGTCTTTTTCTTGGAATTGTTTCCGACCCTTTTCCACGGTGTTAGGCAGAGCCCAAATTGAATTATTATCTGTAACGAAGATTGGCCTTCTCATCACTCTAATAAATGTTGAATTAAAATTATACCAAAAAGCACCCTCCTGATCCCACAATCAGGACCTCTATTAAATATTAATGGGCGCTTTATTCCTCTGCAATAATCCACTTCGGGGATGATTTCCACGTGGCAATCTCTGTTTTCTCTCTTTTTCGCCAAAGTTCATTTACTTATTTATGGATGTTCCCCCTGTAAACCCACCCCTCTGTTTCTTCTCACCGTAAAGCCACACCTTTCCCCATTTCCGCTTTAATTTCCTGCTGTTTTCACTCGCGCCAGATTTGCAACCCACTTACCACAGCTTTACCAACTTTATTACTATTCACTTCTGCACTTTTCTCCCCCCCTCCCTTCCTCCTGTTTTTTATTCCCGATCCTTCAATTCTTCATCTGGAGAAAATCCCACTAAATAAATAACTTTCTGTGTGTGTGTGGCAAATGAAAACCCGTCAGTATGTTTCGACAACATCATATTTCAATCAGCTCATCCCGCGGAGTGAGCTCATTCACAGATGAGAGACGAAAGGCAATTTAAAACGGCACAAAACAGAAGAAAATCAATTAACTAATGAAACCTGAACGCTGTTGCGGAAACGAATAAACAACCGGGTCCTGGTGTCTTAATGTTCTCAGGAAATAAACAAAAAGTCTTCTCCTTTCTTTGCTGTTTATAAGAGGCGCCGACATTGAGCGACAGCCAAAAAAGGAGTCATTCTCTTGCGGATAAATGAATGGACTCCCCCGAAGTAATTACGATTTGGGTTTGTTTTCCAACTCGCCAGTTTTTCCTCAACCTTTTGCCCCACATGTGCTTTGTTTTTATTGAAACTCTCCGAAAACCCGGCAACCTGAGTGGGATTGGTTTTTGCTATCGTTAAGCGATACTCCCTTTCGAGGTGGAAATGAATGAATAGAAAAAGGGGCAAATGAAAATGTTTGGGGGTTTTTGGCGCTATCATCTTTTTTGTTGGTTTAATCAAAGTCCTTTTTAAAGCCGATTCCTTCCCTCGACCGAATCTATTCATCGGACCAGGTTTTAATTGTAAATTTTAATGAAAATTCTTGTTTGAAGAGAGCTAAATCCTTCCGATTCTAAGTGAGTTGGCAAATTCACGTTTACCTTTTTCTCTATTTTTCTTTGCTCACTTCCTCACGGGATCATTAGGATTTGAATTAACCGCAAACTTTCAACAGACCCTTTCCTATTTTTCTTGTTCATCAGCAAAAAGAAAGGGAAAACACACTTTTATTTTTGTTTTTCCAAATTAAGTGATTTTCGGCCCTCGAACGTGCTCATCAAATATCTCCGCCTGAGGCATTTAACTCAGTTTCCGACTCGTTCAAAATTTAATAGGTACTCTTTGTGCTCCTAAAAAAATTTTTATCCCGACTTAAAATGACAAATTTTTAATGAGCTCCGGGTTTTCATGACTTCGCCCAAAGCGTGCATTTCGATTATTTAAGGGTATTCCCATAAAAAGTAGAATTTTTACTACCCCACCCGAAGCAATTTCTTTTTCCTATAGTTTTTTAAGCAGTTTAAATTAAAAATTCACAACTTTGGTTTAAAATACCCCAAAGTGGCTCATTATAAACTTAATACTACGTTTTAGAACACGTTGTCTCAGCAATGCTTAATTTAGACCTAATTACTTTCAATGTAAATTTCCCCTAAATTGAACTAGTAGAAATCAATCAGAATTCAAGTTAAATTTTTTTAGAAACACTCAGGGAGTTGAAAGTAACGGAAAAAATTGACTGGGTATCACCCATGACATTCCTCCTTCAAAACTGAAAAGCCTTCTTAAGACAGAATCATCTAAATGAACCTTGAAATTAAATTACATAAGAGAAACAACACATTTTGTCGGTTACAACGGGGATTCGAATTTCCCAAAGGTTAAAATTAATAACTTTAAAATTTTCCTTTTCCCAGAGCAAAATATTGTTCGCTTTCACTCGATCCTTACAATGGCTTCTCCCTCTGAAATTTTCCAATCGACCCGGCAATTTTTGATATTTCCCGCTAAAACGGGTGAAAAATTTCTCGCGGAATCGACCGAACGTTGTAATTTTCGAGACGACATGTTGAAAGGGGCACTTGAGTGCAAAGTGTTCTTCCATGCGGTACTAATCTTGGACCAATTTTTAAAATAAATTGGACTCCTTCCAAACCAGGAGTTGCAATTCCCAAACTAATCAGCACCATGTGAAAGGTCATTAGATTGAGAGCGATATCAATCGACTGTTTAAAAAACCACTGTTGAACCCACATGTGAGAACAAACAAAACTGCGTTAACGAGCGCCTCAGTGCATTATACGAAAAAACACAATTTTTTTTTTTTTTAAACAAGATAACCATTCATTTTAATGAGATCGCAATGGTTTTTATTGCCTCGAGCCTCCTTTTGAATTGCAGCGAAATAATTTTAGCTTTTTTTATCTTAATTTGCATTTCCTAACCGAGATGGTGTCTGAGAATTCAAATGACGTCTAACATTGTTAAATTAATTAAAGCGAAAAGGTGGAATGAATTCGTTCAATCACTTCATTTAGAGAAAACGAAAGATTTTGAGTGTAAAATACAGCAGAGCATATACAGAAGAGTATATTTTCACCTAACCTAACCTTAGTCTTTGGGATTGAATTAGAAATAAAGACTCCATTCAAGAGAATCATCTAATTGGTACACATATGCATTGCTAATGAAGTACATTCACGCTTTCTGGTGCCTAAATATAAATGTATAATTATTATAACAAATACTCTCATGAATTTATAAATTCTTGAGTGTACTTTTCGTTATAAATTTAATAGGAAACTTAAAATTATTCACTGCTTAATGTAGAGAAAATAAAAGGATTTTGAGTGTAAAATAGGGCTAATCTAAAATCTTAGATTGAAAGAATTGAAAAATGGACAAGAATGTTATTGACAACTAAAATTTTTGGGTATGTGAATCTAAAAATTCTTGTTAATTATCCCTCCAAATCCAAACGGGGATCACTCCACTATTTGTTCGAATACAACGCAAATATACGCTAATTTAAAACTTTAGTAACATAACATTAATTGGCTGAATGAAGTTTAGCAGCGTTTTTAATTAAATCTGTAATATTTTTCGTAAACTTCCTTTGAAGGGAAAGCCTCTGGTAGCCCGCTAAATCTTGTCAGTGTGTTCCCCAAAGAGACAAATCCCCGGTCGAAAAGGACTTTAATAGGATAATATTAGTTAAATGAGAATAGCCTCCTCCGCCCAATTACTGCCAACTCCGCACGGTTAATTATAACCAGGGAAGAAGGGGGGAAACGTTCACCATAAGGTTGGCCGTTTCAACGCAGGTAAACCTCTCCGGGGGAGGATTTAATTGTGGAAGGCTTTCCAAATACATCTGTATCCCTGGACCTTTGAAAACTCTGCGGTTCTCGGAACGTGATGCGGGACCGCAAAAGCGGACAATATTCATTTATTAGTTCGAATGCTGGTACGTATTTAATTAAAAAACTGCGGAAGGCGAAGCTTGCATGAATGTTTCCATCCGAAGAGTCCCCGCGAGCAGAAGAAATTAGGCAAATTAAAACATCGGTTCACCAGATAAAAACCTGAATGGGGAAATATTTCATGCGGGGGGAGGGGGAGAAAGAAATGCTACGCGGCGGCCTGCAAAAGTCCTGACATTAATGAGGTTCAGAAGCCTTTAAGAAATTTTATCCTTGACTTTTCTCTCCCTCTTTCTCCTCATTCTCTCTCTCTCTTTTTCTTTTTGTTGGCAAAAATAAACCTTTGTTCTTGAAATGTGCATTAAAAGTCAAATAAAACGCTCTGGACGAGAAAGTTTTATGTGAGAATTATGTCTTCTATTAAAATTGCGAAAAGAAAATAGAAACTAATGTGCGGAAATGAGTTTGAGTCTCATTCCTTATCGGAATACAGACTTCGGGGGAAAACTCCGGCTGACGACCTCAAACCTAATTCAATTAGCTATTTTCAGATGCGATGGTGTTCTCGAAAGACTCTTTCACCCGCGTAGATATTTAATCCCGCTGATTCAGCTACTCCGTTTGAAAACATTCCCGTTGAAAAACTCGATTATGCAAATGACTCGAGTGCCGAGAAATCTCGTTTTTTATTTTCCCTGTTGCTTTCCAGGGAGCGACGTTCCTGATAAAAAATAAAACACCAGTGCTCTGGAACGGGAAGAGTGAAATCTCACGTCTTCGGGGGGTTGAGGAGAATTATGAAGGGAAGCCTGCACCCGAGAACCCTGCGAAACCCCTCTTTTTTGCCAAATTTCACTTGAATTTTCTGAGGGGGAGAAGGTCGACGTTCGGCTTATCTGCGGGGCATTGTGCGCAGGTCTGCCCACGATTACACCTCCCTTATCGATGGCGAGGAGGTACTTTAATTACGATTAATTCAGTTAAAACAACGGAAGTTTAGTAAAAGGACAGATGTCGTCTCGACGGAACGATGAGACTCACCCCTTCCAACTCGCCCTCTTCAACGGCATTTTTTAAATTTAATTTTCCTCCGGTTGTCTTGAGGCACTTGTCTGAACCCCACATAAAGAAAAAATAAATGGGAACGCTGGAATTTATTATGGGTGGGCGAAAGAAGACAAAAATTTTATACGGTTGGAAATATTATTTTCGACAATTCCATTTTCTTTCTACGAAAAAAAAAAGTTTTTTTTTCAAAACTCAATAAAATCATAAGCATACTTTTCTCGTGCCTTTTAATTTTAAAACAATTCAGTTCAAAGACTTGTCTGCAAGGGTTTTGAATTAAAAGCTCCCCCTTTTTTTATTTCGTTTTGATTTTGTACCAACCGTACTGTTCGAGTGGTTGCCCTCTCATCTGTAAATTCTAGATTTTCTTTTCGGGGATTTCATTTCTTCATGCATAAGTGAACTGCGTTTATAATTGAGATGCCAAAGTAAACATTCCAAAAGTGCACAGGCGTATGCATTCTTTTTAAACGAAATTGCATTCTGATCCAAAAATGCTTGGAAAATCCGCTCGTCAAAATGAGAACTTTAGGCGACGGATTTTTCAATTATGGCTGCGGTGAACGGGTTGTATCGAAGATAATCTTTAATTAACTTCCTCATTGTTCCCCGGCCAAGAAAGCGAAATATATATTAATACCCTTAGGTTTTAAACTTTCTTAAATTTCTCGAAAGTTTGCTCCTTCTTTGATCACTTTCTACATTCTCGTGGCCACTAAGAGCCTTGGGCTTTTTCTGGCAACCTCTTCGTCAACAAAATCATTTTCTAATTAAGGAATGAAGGCAAATTCCTCTTTGCTTTTATTTCTCCCCGAATGAATTTCCGTTCCAGTCATAAAAAAAAACCCAACATAATTTCTAGAGCTTTTACTTACCACTTAAATCCAAGAACGACTACCTGCAAATAAAAAGAAAAAAAAGCAACCTTAAAAAACTGGATTTTTGTAAACGGTCTCCTTTCGGCATTAAACCGAAAGCTCCCTCCGAACATTTGGAAATAAAATTATTTTTTCGGAACACTTCCATTACACACATTTTTTACAGGTTTGTGACATTTGGAAAATCGCGCGAACTATTATTATCCATTCTTTCGCTGATGCGCGTACGATAAAAAGCACATTTTCTAAGAAAA
This sequence comes from Brueelia nebulosa, assembly GCA_028293925.1. NCBI lineage: Eukaryota > Metazoa > Arthropoda > Insecta > Psocodea > Philopteridae > Brueelia > Brueelia nebulosa. The sequence continues at coordinate 386,658 of JAQIBA010000091.1, forward strand.
TTTAAAATAAGCTGACAATGCAGAGAAATCCGAAACGCGCATACACAACGGTGGTTTGCATTACGTATGCAAATCAGCTATTCAAAACCCAACGGAAATTGTTTCGATTCACCCGCTGAGGCTGCATATTTACACGGTGCTCGCACCAGGCGAAAGGGTTGGAAAGCAACGAGGTACACATTAGGCATAAAGCAATTCGCAATCGGAGGTTTTTAAATTTTCTCCTTCAAATATTTGTATTTCTTCGGAGTAAACAAGTCGAAAAGGCTTCAATGGGAAATCGGATAGAGGAACAAAGAGAAACCTACGCTTTTAAGCACCTATTTGCCAATGAAAATTTTCCAAATGCAAATCTTTACATTCGAGAGTCTCCAAAGGTCCTGAAGGAAAGTTAAGATTCAACAAATAATCTTCATTGCCTGCGAGCGGGGAAAGAGGGACCGAAAGGGGTGATTTCAGTTGGATATTGTCCAACCTTAATCAGAGGGCGCGACCTTTTCCTCTTCAAACTTATGAAATGATGATTGTTGTTTTATGTTTTTTTCTTTAAGAAGTTTAACTGGATTTAAGAAAAGATCGAAGCTTTTATATCAAATTGGGAGCAAATAAATACCGAGACATTCAATAACCCATTATTTGGGGATGTTTAGGTGTTTCCATTTCTGCAGAAAAGTCAGTCAAAATAACTGAGCGGAAAGAAGAAATCTTTTCTTTGGTTTTCACCCCCCAAGTGTTCGCTGTTAATTTTACGTAATGTCAAGAAATAAAAGGCAAGTGTTTTTGAATTCTTTGAGGCGCGCACTTTCAGTCAAAAGATACGAGAAATTACACAAAGAAAAGAGATACTTCCTCGAGGATGAATTTACTGACGTGAGATATTAAGAAACTTACTAATTTAATTGTCAATAAGTAAATTTCGGAAGAGAAATGCGGAAAGAGGTTTACACAGGCTTTAACAATTGTTGCTTCTCATGTCAAAAAAGCAAAGGAAGTGAAAAGCAAAAGAAAAAGGGAACTTAAAATAAATATATAAAATTTTCCCTATCAGGAATTTCGTTTAAAGGGTGAACTTGCAATGATTTCAGGCGGTTTTGAAGCTCCACCGACACTTTGTGCCGAAAATATCGTAAAAATTACATATAAACATTCCACAATTAAAAATACTGACGGAATCGGTCAAATCGGTGTACGTTGGTGGGAAGGGTTGTTCCAACTGAAAAACCACCCAGGGTTTGCAGGACCACCCTCAAGAAAACAAAGTTTCAACATTTAAACATCGGAAACAACTCGATTGACGTGGAGGGTGAAAACTATCTCTTATATCGGAAATCAAAGAAACGAAGAAAGGAGTTCTCGAAAAGGCGTGGCGCTAAAAAACTTCAGGGAACTTCTCATATTTCCGAGAGAAGCATCAACCGAACGGGGAGGGGGAGAAGGGAAGAGGGGGATAACTCGAGGACTCGGAATAGACTTCCATTCGTAAAACGACATCAAGAATTCATTTCCGAGTCTCTAGGGCTTTAAAATAGAAAAAATGAGCCCTTTCCATGATGTTGCTTCAAATTTATTTTTCATTTTTGCCATTTCCCATTAAATTACCTTTATAAACCTTTTCCTTCTTTTATTTAGAAACACTATTATTAAAGTTTTTAATTATGCTTAATAAAAGACAATTATTTTAATTGTCACGAGTAAAAATAGGGAAAAGAAGGGGCTGCTTTTGTGGTTAACTTTGAGACTGAACTGCAATAGAAAGCTTGTAGATCAAATCCCACCCCCTCGGTAACAAACGATTCTGTGGGAAATATCGACTTGTTTTCGCTGTTTGTTTACCGGTTCGTTTACAAACAACAGGGCATGGTTTATAAAAATTCAGTCCCTTCTGTCACCACTGGGGGGAGGCACTGACTCGGGGCAGTACTTTTTCACCCAAAAAGGACAAAGAGAACATCGGACCGAACTTAATCTCCGGCTGTCCGCACATATCTTTAATTAAATCATTTGTTCCGCTCCGTCTTATGAACTCGTTCTCTCGAAAATAATGAGAACGCGTCGCGTTCTCACAAATGGAAAAACGACAAACGTAACAATGAAAAGGCCCAATTTTCCCAAAAAGATGGATGATGCACCTGTTCCGCCCCCAATTTTCCACTTTTGAGCAAACCCTTCCCCTCCACTGTTTCATTTTCACGAAATCGCTTCATTGTGAGCAGCCTGAACATGATTCCCCTTCAGCATTTCTTACATTTGGCCTAGTTCTCTTTCAAAGTCCGAGAGGAAGAAGTCTTGAAATGAAAGGGAGGGAGGGGAACTCTACGCATTCATTGTCTGCTCCTTTGTCTGCTCCAAGTTCTCCTTTCTCTTTGGGTATCAAAGAAAGAGAAGACGGCAGAAAGGAATATAATATCCCGAGGTTCATTTTAATAACCGCTTTGCAACACATTGTAACAGGTTGTAATTCACCGCTGTTTAACCCAAAGTGTCCTTTCTTTGCAACTTTCCTCATAGAAATCTAAGTTTAATATTTAGGTTATTGCGCGAGACACTTTTCCCGAAGAAAACAGGAAAGATGAGAGTGGAGTATTTTGTATTGCAGGGAATTTTTGTAAATAAGATAATTACAACGTCCCTGTTTTCTTTGAACAAAGTTTTTCCCTTTTTTATATATATTTCTTTTCGCACAGATGACAAACAATAATCTCAAAACTTGCTTGTTTAAGTACCCGAATAGAAATCATTTTCAACGAAATCCTGCAATAATATTTCTTTTGAAAAATTAAAATGCTTCAACCAGAATACAAAATCCAAATGAACAAAAAGAGAAGTTTTATCCCCTGACGTGTGCATCCATCACAGAAGCAAAAGCTGAGTGAACTATTAAAAGTGGCGTCGTAAAACCAATTCGAAATGTAACCCCGCACGGCACAAAACTGTTACGTAACAATAGTGACGTAATATTTTCTCCCACTCAACGATAAACTTGAACGGTTTTAGGAGATTTTTTTTTATTTAAATAAAATAAAAAAAGATTTAGCTGACAGAATATGGAAGCTTTGCAGTTTTCTGTAATTATTCCGTTAATTTACGACTTCGGCTGTTTTCGTGTGTATTGCGAAGCAGGTGAGGAACTCAAGCTTTTTGCTTCGGGGAAGTAAAGCAGAGCGAAGCTTTTGAAAAGCTCTTAGCCGGATATACCCTAACGCAAAGTGATAACGGACTAAAGTGAAGCAATCAGTGGAGACGTAGCAGTGATTCCGTCAATGAAAATTATTTTGGCGCTCAGAGTAAAGTCGTTGATTAATTGCCAATTTCGACGGAGTTGAGTATAATTACATTAAATTACGTACTAATTGAACCTCCTTTTTTAATGACATTAGAAAATTTTGTTCTTATTGTTCGAAAGCTCTTCCTCTCTTCTTGGAAAATCCTCATCATTTTGAGAATTAGTGCAATCAGTATTACCGGATGTTTAATTTTTTCGTTTTCAGAAACAGCCGGGAGGAATTGTTCGAATTTAATGAAAAAATATTTGAACTTCGAGATTTAATAAATTTTATAACATTTAATAGCTTTGCTCGAGCCTCGCAATAAAAAGCCCGGAGTGACGCTTTCGCGAACGGGCATAACAAAATGTAAAGCATTTCCCTCGCATTGAATTTTATTGTGATCCCACATGGCGGTTTCAACCCAATATTTGGCGCAACACCTTGCACAGGTTAAACCTCATTCTCTACTTTTTATGGAACTGCTGAATACAAATTTGTCGGGAACTGTATAAATTAAAGTCAAAAGCTGGCAATGACTCCCGAAAAAAAGCAATTATAACAACGGAAAGGAGTAATTTTTCCTAAAAATAGGCACCAATAAACCTCACAAGAAGTCATCTTAAAAACATTTCTTTTTTTAGCCTATTCACTGCCACATATTCAGAGGGAAGACGAGGATCAGCGAGACACCGCAGTCATAACATTCTTATATATATAAATAAACGCGAATAAATTATTTTTAAATTAAATTTATGGCAAAAGTATTTTAACAAAAGCAAAAAATAAATCATATAAATGCATAATTTCCGCAAAAAGCATATAAAAATCTCGTTTGTTTTTTTTTTTTGTTGAAAGCAGTTCGCGTATGAGTTTTACGGCATTAGCGACCACCTTATTTTAGTCGGAAGAGAATTACGGCTGAACAATTTCTCTTCATAAAAACTTCCCGAACTGTATCAGTTGTTGTGACTTGCCAATTCCCTTTCAGTACTAATAATAATCGCGGGGTTGGCTGGTTCCTATCACGTTTCCACAAGGCTAACTTCTACTAAAACTCTGCAATTCATCAAACTTCTGTATCATGAAGCTTTTCCTTCCCAGACAGAATGGCGAAATTCGCTCCAGAACTTTTTCATCTCTACAATTTTCATTGTTTTTACGTATAATTATATTCTCTCGGCGTTAATTTTTTATATATTTTATGGTGTATTTATAAAGTAATCTGTCAAGAACATGTAGTTTTAAAAATAAAAAAAAACCGATACTCTCCTGGTTCGAACCCTTGCCTTGGTGACTAAATCAAATATATTTTCTTTTCCAAGAGAAATTCAATAAATATAACCCGAAATATAATTTCAGTTTAAACGGGAAAGGGATTCGAAAAAAAACTGTCAGACATTTTTCATTTTCTGAGGAGCTTTTCAGGCTTTTCAATAAATTTTTAGAAAATTCAAAAATTCTTAAACCTCTTTAAATAAATTTACGCGGTGAGTGCCTCAAAAGAGTTCTGCGGCTTTTGGACATCCTTTTGTTCTCGATTTCTTCTTCCCCACACATGTCATAGGTTCTGTCACAAATGAGTTTTCCCCTTTAAGGCCAGGCTGATTTACAATTCCTTTTGTTTAGAGCGTTATTAATGAATTTGATGTTCCAATAAAATGGGTCTCCAGCATATAAAATAGCGTTCCTTTCACCGCCAGAATACTTTGCTTTTGGAACTCCTTTTTTCTTTTCGTTTTAAGTCAATAAAGATAATTTTAATTTGTTGCAAAAAACGGCTTTTTTTGTTATCATACGACCCTGAAAGGAAGTGCTGAATTTGAAAATCTCTAAAAGATTATTCCCCACCAACCGCAACCGCAAAATGAACACTCCAGTGCTTTTAAACGTTTTAAAAAGTTATGTAACTAAAAATTCTACTGCAGCAAAAACCGAATGGCATTAGCAGCGAACGATATTTGGTTTGGACACATTCGCCATGACATTTATGAAAAACAATCTGACTCTGACCTATTTCTTTTCTAAAGGAAAATTGTCAAAGAAAAAAAATATAAAAAAGGGTGAAACGGTGTGATATGCTCTTACCGAACTGGAAAAAGTATTTTTAGACAAAAAGCAACATTTTCCACCTACTGCAGACACTTGGTCACATGTGAGTTTCTAAAGTAGATTTCTTTTCACATTGCCTTTGGGATGAAATCCCAAAACCCAGAAGAGAAGTTTTTTTCTTTTTTTTGATGCACTTTTTCCTCCAAATAACATTCAAATATTTAAATTCAAACATGAGGATTTTTTGTACGAAAAGTTTAAAAATTCACTCCCGGCAAGTTTTAATGTGATAAAAATTTTGCAAAAAACTCCACGAACGTACTTAAACTCGGCTCAAATGAAGATCTAGAAACTCAAAGCAAACACATTAGGCAGAATAAAATTCGGAGAATCTCTCTGAACTTTTAACTGTTCTCAAATTTATACAAAAAGCTCATACTTCCAGGAATAGTAAGATTTCAATTTTGTTAAATTTGATCAAAATTATATGCATCGTCGCCAAGGATTAACAGTGCAATTAAGTTTACTGCCACAGAAGGTTATCATCTTTTCCTGCCAAACTCTGCCCATAATTTGTTTCGACACTGAACGTTTCGCTCAAATATAAAAATATTTTTCCTTTTTTTTTGTTGTATTCAACTTTTTTTTTTTTCAATTCGACCAAACCAAGATTTAATATTTTGCACATGAATTGAGTTCAGTTTTATATACATGGGAACAGATATACGTTGAAAAAGAAATACGGTATTTACCCGCGAGCTTGAACTTTTTACGCGACACTTATTTCCTCTGAAAAAAAGGCTTGGAATTTCACACAAAAATGATTATCCGATTGCTCGTGATAGCTTAAAAATTTTCCAAAAAAAAAAAAAACTCAAAATCCTTTTGCTAAAAGAAAATTTTCTTGAGCTCCTTCCAAAATTTCGTTGTTGATAAAACCTGAGTAGGGTCTGTGAATTATGGATTCCGGCTGTGGACAACTGCGTCGGTTGAAAGCACACCAAAGAATTTATAATCCACTTCTCCCGCGAGATTTTCTCAAAACAATGTCCCGTTTTTCATTTTTCACCGACAAATTTTAAAGCGGCCAATTTTTAATTGAAAGCGCCAACTCCCGTGCAAAGTGAACTGAAGGGAGAGGAAACATCTGCACCGTTCGTTGTTGTACCCAATTAACTTTCAGGCATTTGGCAGAAGTGGCCCTCCGGGACTTTTGCCCTCGGGGATTTTCTCCATTTTGTACATCCTTCTATACAAAAAGATGACCTTGTTAATCTCACTTTGGAGAATTAACTCCGAACCGAATGACCCAGGTCACTCCCCTGGTACAGAAAGGGTTTCTTATAAGCCTATCATAGAAAACACAACAGGAAAGTCGGGGTTTCCAACAACACGGAAAGGAGACATGTGGCAAACCGTAGATATTTTATCTCTTTAATTTTCAACGAATATAGCATGCAAGAAAATGTCGCTGACATCAACCGTATAAAATCTCTGAGTGATATCGACTTTCAACCATTTCAAATAAGTACGAATTTTCGACGGCAGACGAAATTTCAATTATTTGGGTGACGTATGGCTCAGACATTCGGGCAGATATTATTAATTTCGAATTTCGAATTAAATTCAGTCACCTCAATAAGAATTTAATACGACGTAATTTATAATTCTACGTGATAATTTTTTATAGTGTTTGCAAATATTAATTAGATCAGCACATTTGTAATAAGCTTTTCTTAGGATTCCTTAACTTCACAAAGAAGACCGCGATACGAACGATATCTGCCTCGAAGTTTATCGCTGACGGAAACATAAATTCTAAACACTAAAGTTTACGAAACACTAAATAAACACTAAACACTAAAGAACGAGCTACAATAGAGTTCGGAAAGCACATTGGAGATAAACAGGCAGCACTAACACTCCTCCATTAGCGGAATAACACTGACGAAAATTAACCAATCAAGATTAAAAATTAAAAAACTGTTAAAACATACAAACAAGGTTAAAATAAATCATGATTTATTATTATTAATTTAAAATCAGATTCAAATCTAAAAGTTAATTTCCCTTCAGATTAAACTGCGATAAAATTAACTTTGTCCGAGTTGCAATATCAGAACCTTAAATGGAAACTGCAATGGACATAAAAGTTGGGTAAAATCTCGCAAAAGTTTCTCCTGCATTTAACCACTCAGTTAAAATCTCATTCACTTTAGACTGTTTTAAAGTCGTAATTTATCTCCGTCAGGTTGCACCTGAAGAAGACAAAATAGAACCACTTAGAAGGCCAATTTATTAAAAGAAAAAATATTTCTTGCTCAAGCTCTAAGGAAGATAAAGGGTTCGAATTTTAACCTTACATTCCCTATTTATCAAGCTTTAGTCAGTAATTTCAACATTTTCGCTTAGTTTTGGAGAATTTGACAAAAAAATTTACACGAAACACGTGAAAAGAACTTTCCTAAGATGACAAAGCCCCAATTGGAGAGAAATTCCAATTTTTATTGCTTGACACATACTTGTCCTACTCTATTTCCTAGAAATTTGTTCCTCTCAAAGTGATGTGAAAAAGAAATTTGCAAACTGCTTCGAATTTCAACTGAACTTGATCTGCCTTTGAATACTCAAGTGTTGTTGAGAATTGTCATCTGAAGAAATTTTTTACCTTCCCCGAACCCAAATTCTAAATGACCCATGAACATTTAACCCCCAGAGGGCATTATCAAATTCAAAAGGCAGAAAGGAAATATTGAAACCAGCAAAGTGTATTAAAGTGAGACAATTTGATTAAAATTGTCATTTAATAACATTATCGAGATTATAATACTGAATGTCAACGTCGACGTTTATCTCACACTGCATAATTAATGAATTTTTTTAGTATTAACTTAAACGAACAATACGTTCGTTTGACCCTTTGACACCCATGAATTTTCCAAAGAACAAAACCTTTTTAAATCTCCAGCAGAATTTCACTTCCCCTTTTCATCTAAATGAGGGGTCTTGGCACTATTTTCACCAGCCAAAATTATAGTGCGGAGCTGACTTATGACTTCTATTAATCATTCCCGCGATTATTCAAACGGCTAATCGATGATTCCACCCAAGGAAATCCATTTGCGTTTTCATCTGTTCGGTGTAAAGAAATCGTTGTCACCCCCATCGAAAATCCCTGCAGTGTTTTCACGGAATCCGAAGTATTCAGGCTGCGATTTGACTTACGATATCTCTGTCGATCGATATTTATAAATTTCCAGAATCGTTTGGGCGTCCTTAAAGAATACACCCTTAATGTGTAGTTTCCAGGAAATCAGAAATTTGAAAGAATCGTAGTGAATTATTTTTAATCTTGCATTGTATACGGGTTCATTTTTATTAATATGAGTCCTTCACCCCAAAATTTGAAACACGACTCTTCGCTTACTGCAATGAACCTCCTTTTCACACCGCCTTGGGTGTTGATTATCCCTAGGGAAGCTGCTCTTATCATTGCAGTCTCCTTCTGCTTTGCTTCCACAAGAAAACGAAACTTTGCGGGTCAATTCGAGGGGAGAAAAATTAAACGAATAAAAGAAGAAAAAATGGTACAAATGAAGTGTTTAAAATCACATTAAATTTAATTAAAATCGCCTGGCATGGGACATTGATGCGAGTTTCATTGGCAATCGCCCCACAATTACACGAGTAGTGTGAATGTACACACGGCAGCTCTCTAATTTGTATGTATTGTTTACTCAATGAAAAACCTGCCTACGCATTCTTGATTAACGGCAGGCAATTGTTATATAACAAATGTCTCTTGAAAAATGATTCGCACATGTTCCATCCGGTGTTAATTAATTAGTTCAACGACCTTTCGGAAATTCTCCGTTTTAAATTCATTTAATTCAAATACTCTCAACAATAATTCCGCAAAGCTGAATTATTATTAACTTTCTGAAATTTTTAATAATATCAAGTCCTTTCAAAGTAAAAAACTCTCTTCTGTATTATTTACAAATTTATTTTTCTTTTTTTTTCAGGACAAAGCCAGGTATGAATTTCATATTACCCCTCTAAATCCCTAATGCAAGAAAATCGTTTGGATAGCTCAAAAGAATAAAGCTTCACTTAAGTATCTTTCAAAAAGGAATACAAATAAAACAGCCTAAACGCGCTTTCTTTTTCAATTTAAAAAAGCACGAAAATTCAATAAATGATTTATATCTTTTCTTTGATCTTTTTCTTATTTTCTCCACCGAAGCCTGCATTGTTTTTTGACGAATCCTTTAAGCCACTCTCTGCGAAACACACCCAAAATAAAAACTTTTCTTTTAACATTATTAAACCACCAAAATCTCACTTTAGTATAACTTTTAAAGAAATTTAATATCGTGGAATAATTGGAAAATTTGAGGATTCTCTCTCTCTCTCATTCCCGAGAAAATAAAAAGCAAAACAGTGGAAAAGATTTCATCTGCGGTATCAAACCTCATATTTTCAATGTGAGAATTGACAAAGAAACTATCGTGAACGAGTCTGCAGAATGTGGGCGCCGCCTAACTTACTTTCCAAAAGCCGAAAAAGGAAACGCGGCTGTTTCCGTCCATTAAAAAGCCTGGCTCGGCCCGGAATCGATTCCCATCAACATCTGGACGCCCCAACTCGATTTGGATCTCGGGGTTCTTCGCCCACATTTCACCAAAGAACAAAATGTCAGAGTTCTCCTGCGTTGGAAAAAATTCAGTGGGATCTCTCTCTCTCTCTCTCTCGCGGAAAAGACAAAGGCGATTGTTCAAATGTAAATTTTCAAGCTCACTTCGGTCGGTGCCAAAAGCATCAACTCTAGGGCAGGTCAAGGCCCTCAGACGAAAACACCAAATGCTATTGTTGTTTCTATAGAGCTTTATATCAAAGAATATCGGCAGAAGGGTATTGACAAAGGTTTCGTGACATGAGAATTGGATCCGGACCAAACTCTCCGCATCTGACTTTGTGATGAATATGCGTCACCTCTGAGTTGATGAGGAATAACCAAAGAGAATCTAATTCGCATCTTTTTTACAGTTCTGCGACAAAAAATGTAAAAGAGTAATTTTTAACCCATCAAGAGCCTAATCGATTTCCTTCACGATTAGTACACAATCATTTTCACAGCCTTCCAAGAGCGCTTTCTAATGAACTCTCCACGTTTCATCCCTTTAAATGATTAAACCTAAAGTATAATTTATTACGTGCGAAGATCCTCGAGCAGTCTTTTAAATATTAAAAGCGTTCTCCGCAGCCATTTCCGGGTATCTGTAACCCTTTTGTCGTGAAATGAAAAAATGAAAAAAGGCTCTCTCGGGGTTTCATGAACGAAAATAATGGGTGATCTATTGCGAGAACTTAACTTAAAATAAACTTTCCCTTTAGAACGAAAACGTTGCAGACATTTTCGAAAGACCAAAAAAATTGGAAAAATAAAGTGCCACTTCCGGTTTGGCAACTTCAGCGAAAACCTTTAAGCCCATCCGCCAGTGATGCCAAAGTCAAATATAGAATCTCCGTTGCAGTCCACTTTTTCGCTTTGCCTCGAAAGCGCCGATTATCATTTCCTTAGGAAAACCCAGATTTTCCTTTTTGAAAAAATGGCCAATCGCCTTTTCAGAATGAATTTCAACTGAATAGAAACTTTTTCCATTTAAAAAAAATCTTTAAATAAAATTTCCTACTTCTTGCTTTCCACCAGACTTAAATTGTCTGCCCTATTTAATCCTTAAAAGCCCCGAACAAGATTTATTTTTTATTTAATCAATAAAAACAACAATTTCAACTCCGTATTCTTTTCGAAAGAATTAAAATCCAAATGATTTTCCAATCACAATTCAGAATTAAAATATTTTCACTCCTTATTTAAAGGGAAAAACCACATTTGTAACAGAAAAAATCTTTTCTTCGTTTTTCCGGAGAAAATTAAAAAAAAATTTCCCTTCGTGTAATAAATTTGCTGTGTTTGCTCTTAAGGAAAATAACACAAAGAAACAAATCAATGAATCGAAGAGGAATTTTTACGCCTGAAAAAAATCTTCGACTTCGACAACTGCTAAAAACCATGCTTTGACAATTACTTTATTTTTACAATAATTTAAAAAAACAAGATACATTCGGGAAATTCACAAAGATTTTTCCGAAGTACTCTTCGATGCATTCACCCAACGAAAGAGTTACAATTTTTGCTGCGTTCGCATACAGAAACATCGAATACATCATTTTATGACACTAAATTTCACATTTTTTCGCCGAATGAAATTAGTGCTTTACTCCCGCATTGTATCAGCAATGCTCCCCAAATTCAATTTGCAAAAAACTGCTTACAAATCACGAGAACCTGTATCCAACCTCCACATAAATCTAAATCATAATCCAAGAGGAGATAAATAAAATTTTCAGTGTTCGGGAATTAAAAACGTCAGGTCAGTTTCACTCACATCCGAACAGCGAATTCACGGAATCTGAAATGCAACTTTCCTTTTGGAATAACTGCAAATGAAGTGATCTCACAGTCAAAATCAGCTGTTTCTCAAATTGCTGTTGCTAAACCCTCCAGTTTTGAAAATTCAAATCTAATTTTTCCATGTTTGCGACGTTCGAGATTTTCACCCGAACAATTCCGAAAACAAAAATGGAATATTGAATTTTAATATCAGCAAAGTTCTTAACCGTAAAAACACTGTTTTGTCCCGGAGAAAAGAGAAGAACAATAGGAATTTAAATTAAGATAAATTGGTTTTCGTTGACAGTGAGGACTGAAACTCCTCGGCGAAGGCGAGAACGAAGGTGGAAAAGCGAGAAAGGGGAGGCTGGAAAAGGCTGAACCGTGAGGTAGGACGGTTATAAATGTTTCGTACAATCGTCTCGTCATGTCGCCGGGAAATTCATTCCGGAGAGGTGTGTCAACAAGTCAGACGAGATGCGAAGAAAAATTGTTCTCAGTAAAGCTTTTCGAGATTGTTTCTCAAGATTTCCTCTCGGTCGAAGACACAGAGGACACGAAACGCGTGCGTGGCACTAGATTGCCTTGGGGAAATAATATCCTTCTTCCTGCTTTTTTCCTACTTCTGGAACTTGTTAACCAGTTTTCGCGTAACAAGTTTTGACGTCTCCTGCTTCAACACTGCTGAGGCTGAAATGCCCTATCTCTGAACAGAGGGACACTTTTGCCTACTCTTCAAAGATCTCTTTATACTCTAAAACCCCGAGAAAAATGATTGAACACTTAAGGGATTAAACCATATATGTTCTTTGAGAAAAAGGAATTAATTAAACCGAAATAATTCAAAAACATTAAACACTAACCCTTTATCCATTCCTAACACCAAATTTGAAGTTATACCTGATCTGAGGATGAAAGTTAAATAAAACTGCCCAGACATTATGACCATCGTTAAATCAAAAGCAATCCATAATGTTATGCGAGCAGAATGGAGAATAAAAATAATTTCGTTGATTCAACGGAATTAAATTTTCCACCCATCAGCAAAATCAGGAAAAAAGCTTTTTTTAAAAAATTCACCAAAACCCCCAGGTCGAAAGCACTTCAAAAAATGAAAACCGGTTAAGGCGAAGTCATACGGGCCGACAAATCGTGACACTGGTTAAGGGGATCGCCTTTTTTATTTATGTTTTCGGTTTTAATTAATTTAACGCATTTCCCATGAAAAGCACGTAATTTTATTTGCTAATGGACGTTTCATTCATGTGTTCCATTATGCCCCTCTCCCCCGAGGGTCGGTGTACTTGCCATGTGTAAAAATAACAAAATTTATTTCAACAATTAAAACCGGTTGAGTTAATTATAGGTGACACAACGAAGAGTTGTTTCCTGGGCTTTTCTCTAAAACGTCAGCTTTTTGGATTTTGCCAAAGGGATTTTTTTTTTAAGTCCACCTACACTTTTAACTCTTTCGTTCGCAACTCTAACAGTGATAACTCTGCATTCACTATGCATTCAGAAAAATGCATTTACTTAATGTTAAAAAGCTGGAAAAGTAAATGAAATACAATAATTTTCCCCCATAAATTCCTTCAAAATTGAAAACTTAAAAAAATGTCTGGAAACAATTCGTAAATACGTAAACGAAAAAGGTTTCAATAATAATATACAACACAAATACAATGAAAAAAGAATTGAAAATAAGACGTGCAATTTAAAAGTATAAAGAATCAAAAACGAAAAATAAATCGTATGAATTTCGAAATAAAAACGTTCAGTCGCTGACGCAGATTATTTCGCGAACTTAAAATAAATCAATAACAATTAAACATTAACTTATAATAAATCCACCGGTGTCTGCGAGATACAGAATTACGACGGGAGATTAAAAGCAACGCCAACCACATGACGACAGCTAAACACAGCTTATTACATACTAATTTTATTAATCTCGCGTTGTGTATACCCACGCAAACGTATCAGAAGTATAAAAGAGAAAAGCTTACAATCATTTCCTTAAGTGCCGAACGGGAACTATTTTTAAATACCGAAGAGATGTGACCACCTGAGGTTTTAAATTTCCTTCAAACCAGAAAAAAATGCAGTTTCCAAGCTCATCACTTACACGTGGAATACATCACGAAAGAATTTAATTTGTCTGCCAAGGCTAAACTCCCCATAAAAAAAAAGCACGAAAAACTCAAGAAAATTTCAAAAAGTGCAGCAACGGAACCGTTTTCATTGTTTTATTGCTGAAAATCCTTCCCGCAGTCTCCTTCTCCCCGTCGAAGCGGAAAGATGGGAAGGTAAAAAAAACAGGAAATGACTTGCCGATTCTTTCGAAAACTCTCAATTGTCAAAGTGATACTGCAGTTGAGAAGTTTAATACGATGAACCAATAGTTGAGGATTATTTAAGTAAACTTTCGGAAAATGGTCTCTTTACTTAATAGAACACTGGAGAACATAGAAATAAACGTAAAAAAAAATCCGAAATAAGTTTCGCATCAACATAATTAAACAAAGGCACATCATAAACGAATTATACCGCAATTGGAGTAATTTGCCCTCGATGTGTTTACTGAACTCCGCCATTTTCAAATCTATAAACGGAAACAACGGTATGTAAACAGTTCTTACACTAATCGAGACGTTATTCTTCGATAACTGGAGATTGATTTCATTTGATTTCTATCCGAATCAGAGCTGAAACGACCCCTTAACCACACAAATATATATTATTATCATAGGGCGGTAATATATATTCTAAATTAATCCGCGGCTCAGCAATCTTCCCTCTATTATAACTGACAATATTTCAATTTTTGACGAGGAGGTTTTACACGAGTTTTAATAAATCCGGCACAACGGATCTGACACCTTGAATCGAATTGAGCTTTAGCCCCCACGCATAACAAAGCAACAGCTATTTCGCTGAGTAAATACACATTAGCCGGGAATTGAAATGCTTCCGAATGAAAAACCAATTTTCCCTTTCCATTTCTGACAAATTCATATTCCGGAGTAAAATCTCACTTTTTGATTCGATTATCCCGGAATTTTTTTTTTTTTTTTAAAGAAGTAAACATAATCCACTCCATATTTTGGGGAAAGATTAAAAATCTCTTCCGCGGCGGCTTAAAAGGAGAGAATTAGCTCTGATTAGACTTCTGGCCAAGAAACCACAAAAAAAAGAAGGTAATTAAATTTTTATCCGTTCTTCACTGTATGAATCCAAGTCGAGATTCCCACTTCGGGGCCCAATTTAAAGTTTAAGCTGAGCTTTTCTTTCTCCTTCTGCCTCCGAACCTTATCTAAGGAGAAAATCATCCGATTCGCCCCTCAAAAACTGCTTTACGATGCAAGCACACTTTATGACTCCTCTTCCGGTTGTTATCGCGTTATTAAACTGTGACTGATAGAGCGTCGAGTGAACGAATTTGACTATAAAAGG
The DNA here is from genome assembly GCA_028293925.1 of Brueelia nebulosa. Lineage (NCBI taxonomy): Eukaryota > Metazoa > Arthropoda > Insecta > Psocodea > Philopteridae > Brueelia > Brueelia nebulosa. Next base: position 401,883 of record JAQIBA010000091.1, read on the forward strand.
GAGGTTGGAAATGATTTACGAATGGGAATAGCCGCGCCTCGGTAGCCTCAGTATATATATGTATAAAGTTTAAATTCTGCAACTCACCATTTAAATCCCGATAACTTGATATCGACTAACTGAAATGAAAAAAAAAAAGTTAAGTATTAAAAAACTTTTGTCTTTTCATAGCCTCAACTTTAATTTATTTGGAATGAGGGGTGCACAAGTGAAATTCGAAGGAAGGATTCAAAATAATATTATATTTTTTAAAATTTAATTTTTTTTTCTTACTTTTCCCTCAATCTTTATTTTCTCGGGGTAAAATTCTACTAAAAGCGAGTCAAAGAGAATTTCGAATGCTCTGTTTCATTTTATTTTACATTTTTGAGCTCGCAGGAAAATTTATTCGCTTCTTGAAAAGTCTGCCTATAAGATTGGAAACAACCGAGAAAAAATGCAATAAATTATTATCGTCAGAGGCCCTGACGCTATCCAGTGAAGATTATATTTTCCCTCAAAACATCCACCGAAAAAACATCCAATATCTCCCTCAGGTGTTCTGCATCATAAAATAAAAAAAATGTCAGCTCTCGAAAAGAAACTTTCAAAAATTAGCTACAATCGTGTGCAGTAACTCTGAAAATTTATAAAAAGGTTTACTACAAATCCGTATCCAAAACACTTTAATTTTCCAATTTTCGAGTTTCTAAGACACGCGTTAATCTCTCTCAAGTAAATTAGAGCTCAAACATCTTTAAGTAACCCCAAATAACCCCTTAACCGAAACTGAAATTTCGGGCAGTGATTTTCTCGGCTTATCGATTTGACATCTGCATTGACTCAAAATTAAGACGCCAAGTGAAGACTGGAGAATCTTTAAGGGGGCTTCTTTTATCGTCTTTATCCTTCAAAATACTTAAGTGCTTCAAAGATTTCAAAAACCTTTGAAGAACCACCAAAGCGGAGAAATCGACCCGAAAACGATCTGAGGATGTTAAGCCCCTTAACGGGAGCGTATTTCGATATTTTCTTACTCTGACCTTTTAATTAATCGAAATTTGGCTCAAAAGAGGCATTGCCTCAGCTTTATTGTTCAATTAGCCCCCAATGTCTTGGAAAGAAACGAAAATTCGCCCCCTTTGTTCGCATTCTTATCATAAGCAAATCCTATAATGTGAAAGAATTTATAATTTTTCCTTTTTATTAAAGACAATTCGAGGTAAAATTTTAAAAAAATATAAACATTTATCCGTTTTCAATATTACAGATAAAAATTTTAAAGAAAATCCATTGAAATAAAATGCATTTTATATTAAAATTATATTTTAATACAGAGCAATCGTGTTATGATAAACTAATCACCGTTTTAAATTGTTTAAATATTAATAAAGTACAGTAAGCAATAAAAAAAAATAAATGATTATAAAAATAAAAAAAAATAAAGCAATAAAAATAAATGATTTTAAAAACTTGTTTTTATTTTTAATGTAGCACATTTATTATGGTAATATAAATGCAATTATTAAATTTCAGACCCTCCGACAGCTCCCGAATAAGTTTTCCAGACGTAACAGGTATCAACAATTGCAAGAACAGTCCGAGAGATATAATTTGTTCCTCAATGAGCGAAATGAAACCGCCCATTTAAATAACGAATAAGGAATAATCACCTTCCGATCATCGGCAATAAATCTTATCCTCAGATTTGGACTTTTTTCAAAACAATTTAATTCACTTCGAACTCCGCCAAAATGAAAAAGTATGATTTCCAACAAATTGACAAACTCTCATATTTATACTTCCTTCACGCCAAAATAAATAAATAAACAGCTTGTACTGCTTCCGTTCCGCTTGGAAGCTTTTTCTGATCCAAAGGCTAAGCTTGGAAGGAGTGAACGGAACAAAAATAGGAGAAACGGGTCAAAACAAATAGAAAAATTATACCGAATTTTTCCTCGATTTTAGACGGCAAAATTAAAAGATTCCTACGGAAGAAGGTTTTACTGGAGATAAGAACAGAAAAAAACTATTTTCGATGAATGAACGAACGGATGATTCTATTTCTAACGCGGCAAAACATTTAGCATTTTCAGTTGTTTGCGTAACAATAATTCATTCATTCAAAAATGTGTTATTGTTCTTGAAAATTCTTTTGAATTTTCAAAATGGATGATCAGACTCGTCTTGTTGGAATAATTTATCGTGACCCCTCGCGTGAACTCTGGAACGTTAAAATAGCAATCAACAGATTTACCAAATTCAAAACCCCTCAGTTACATATATTAATATGTACTCATTAATCGTGTGAGAAGACTGCCAAATAATAAATCCACCAACGGGTTTTTCATTTACGGATAAGCATTAGAAAATTTTTCAACAGACCGTCAAAAAACTTGGCTTTTTCAGAATCCATCAGCTGTTAAAGTCGTGTTAGGCTCACTTTTGGCAAATGTCAGCTTAACTCGAAAATGGATCAAACTTCAACGATTTTATTTTTTCCAAACCTTAGAATAACCTCTCGCGAAACAATTTCCTCTAAAACTGTGGTCTGTTTTTCTAAAAACGACTGCCACAAACCCGCAACCAAAGTTATAAAAACCAGAGCAATTTGAGATATCGCTTGAAAAGAACGTAAAAGACTTCGCAAGATCTCACAGAAAGGTTGAGAAAATATATTAAAAGCGATCCGCGTGGTGCTCGGGACTTTTCATTGCATCCGGCGCAGAGGCCACGTGGTCAGCCCGACCACTGTCTTTGTCATAAAATCCAACCGTCAGAAATACAAAATAAAACGACCCTTTGAGCCTTTGCTTAAGGAAGTATCCAATCGCATTCCCAAAGAAATATTCAGTTTTGGAAACCACTGCCGAATAATTATAAATTATACACAGTATAATTCGATCGCTTATTATTGTTCGTTCAATACGAATTTAGGATTTTGATCCCCCACTGCAAATTCTCATATCATTCGATCACTTCGTAATGAAAGACACTTTCCAAAAAGCATGACTTTTCATTGGGTTTTCTTCAATTAAAAACTATTCAAAACGAAATGAAACTTTTACCTGGAGACGGAACTTCGTCTGGAAAGTCATCCGAAACTAAACTCTCGAAACGAAAGCTGACGGCAATGATAAAATTAATTAAGCAAATCAAGGTGAAGTGAGAAACGTCCGTAAGTGATAAAAATTTCGGCGACGTCAGCGCACGCGGTGCATTGCGAGGATGAAGCGAACTGACGCCTTGTGGTATTCGAAGCGCCGGCCGGCGACGTGACGCGCCCAGCCGCACACATGCGCCCTTAAACCCCGATGCTTCCCCTTTTTCCCATTTTACAAAACTGGACTGGGGGTGCTGGGGGCGAGGTGTTCGACATCGAGCGAAAAATCATCCTTAAGGAAGCCGCGGCAAACTTTATTTCCCGGAAGTGGTTAATTGATTGCTGGTATAGAATCGAAAGCTGAAATTGATTAGTGACAACCTTTAGTGAACTTCCGAGTAATATTTATGCTGTCTCAGCAAAAGCTACATGAGACTGCTCTTACAAATCCGTACCTTGAATACAGATTTTCATTACCCTTCGGTTCCTCACGAGTGGAAATCAATAACAAAGAGTAAACAAATTACACTACGGAAAAACGATCCTATTTTGAATTCTCGAGTAAAGAATTTGACTACTCCAACAAAACAAAGAAAATTAAGAACTGGACGTCACCCCAAACAACAAAGCGAGTAAAGAAAATGAACGAGTAATAAAAGTACGGATAAAATAAAAGCCATCCTAAACCCAAATTCCAACTTAAAATAAATACAAAAATTTGATGGGGACAAAATAAGGAAAATGGAAAAACACAAAAGGGAAGTTTATTTGTTTATTCAATTTTATACGCATAAAATCATCTCAACCGAATTCATTATAGGTAATACGAGGATATTATATAATAAATAAATATTTGATCAAAATAAAATGATAATCTCCGGAAATTACCAATTCTTTGTAAATATCACGAATAAGCCGACGCTCATCCTTTTTTTTTTAGGGGATTAAAGGAAAAAGGTTCATCGATTTTTTGACAGTTTTCCTCTAAGCAACTGCCAGGGGGGTCAAAGAAGGCGAAAACCGCCGGGAAGAAATTAAAAGCAGGAAAGTGAAGGTATTTTGAGAAATCAAAGCAACACGCAGAGGGGGAGTACAACTCAGATTCTCTCAATATCCGATAAATCTCAAAAAAAAAAGAATTTCAAAGAGTTTCAGTTCCGAACATAAAAACACAAAGTTTTTCAGTCAGTCACCCCTCAACGAAATATGTTATTGACCTAAATCTGGGGGAACACAACCATTTCGTCTGCAGTTTTCAACCCCTAGAATTGACCCACAATATCTCTTAACTCCTTCACTCCACCTTGCACGCTTCAAATGCGTTCATCTAACAGGGGACCACGACTTTACAACCCTTTTTCCCCCACCTCATGTCTTCCCTCGTAGAACAAAACCTGCTTTTTATTTAAAACAGGATTCTCCCCTTAATCACTTAAGCAGATTAATTAAAATATTTCAGAGACAAAGTTTTATTATTATTTTTTTTTTTTCGAAAAAATTTAAAGAACATTTTTCGAAGATCACACAAGTTCGACATTTTCTTTTTGATTCTTAAAGGATTTTCCGATGACTCAATCTTCCGTATAATAGTCTCCCCGAATACTTCTAAAAAAAAGCTAATTCAGGTTCAATGACTGTCTTTAGTCAAAGGAACATTGGGAAAAAATTTTTTTGAAAGGAGTGTCTTAAAAAAATATCCCCTTAATAGAACAGAGAAAGCATTTTTACTTTAAGAATTTTCCTAATAATAATTTTTTCCTTTCTATTTGTTTGTGCGTCTGTTCACGTGGGAATTTTCCGTTTTGTGTTTTTCTTCGACTCCCCGGAAAAAAAAAAAAAACTTTAAGTAGTTTTTGTCTGAGCTTTCTAACCTTGAGAAATAGTAACGACGAAGCCCCCGCACACATGCTTGTGCACACAGTCTTTTATTGCTCCCACCATTAAGACCTGCGTCATTCCCTTTTTCTTTTATTTGTTTTCCTTCCTCAAGATAAATCGAACACTTAAACAAATCTGTAACACGAGGCCGGGGCAAAAAGCGCTGTCGACAGACAGTTGCTCAAAAATTAATCCTCGTTAATAATTCCAAATAAATTTTAGAAATTCTTCGTAAAGCAAAAATAAACGACCTCTGCTTGAAGATAAAAAAATTCCGCTTTTATCTTCGGTGAAAATCATTCAGACAGCATTTAGCACCGCCCCGAATTTTCTAATGGATTTCCTTCTTCAGAAACCTGCCGTTACTTCTGGCAGCCATTTCCACGGGATTTCCATCCTTTCCCGCCTTCCGAGAAACTATTTTTTTTGTTTAAAGATAAAAGTTAACCCGAGCTCAGATTATAAATCAGTTTTCAAGTCTGGATTTTCTGAGGAGATGTTTTTAAATCGAAATTTCGGATTTCGTCCCGAATGACAAGTCAGGTAGACATTTCTCCCGTTTTATTTTTAGCAATTTTTTTTTAAATAAAAAAGTGATATATGGATAATATCTTGTCCAACCAAAAAACCCTTTTAAAATATGTTCAAACAAAGATACTGTCCTTTGTATTTATATTAATACTGTAAACTCACAAATTTTCACAAATTTTGAATTTTCTAATACTAAAAAGAATTAAATTGTAATTAATAAGTCACCAAACATTCTTCGTTCAATATTTCAAGATTTCTTGGTTTAAAAGTTGAAACGCCATTTTGTGGGAAAGCTTAAAAGAAAACACATTTAACAATCAGGATGACCACGTCTTTTCCGGTGATTGCAACACTTCAAACAGTACGAAGTGGTCTCTTTGAGTTTCCATTAATAATTCACGGAACGAGAACATAAGGCACTGTTTCTAATGTAATTTGAAATGATCATCAAAAGCCACTTGAATGCACTGAACCGTGTAACGAAGTGACTGTCCCTAATGATGAATTTGTTATTCAAGCGGGAAAATAAAACGCCCCGGGGGTGTTTCGTTCTGAAATACATCTTTTGATTTTTCCGGCATTTTTTTTTCCTCAGCGCCGTTCAATTTTTCAATCGTCATTTCTTGACACTCCTCTTTCATTCACAACGGGAAAATGAGGGAAATAAGGAATGAATAAAGCACTGGTGAAGTTTGAAGATGAGTATGCTTTGTATTGGCAGCGAAAGAATTACGGGCTAAAAGGGAAGCGAATGCTTTCGAACATTCACCTCAATTGTGAGCAGCTGCTTTTTGGGAAAGGAATTATTGTTTGTTATTGAGAAGAAAGTAATTACGTTACAAGCAAAAGGGAAATTAATCTCTTTTTTTAAAGTAAAGACTGAGACGGCTGCGAAGAGAAAATTTGATTACAACAAAAATGCACGAACAGATTTAGAGATAAAACTCTACAAAAAAAGAAAATTCAGAAAGTATTTAATAATTTCTTACTGAATGATTTAAAATTAAAAAATGCTAACTTTTGAGAATAAAATGGGGGAAAAATAACCATTAAAATAAAAAATTTCAAAAACAAAAGTTTACCAGAGAGAGAGACATTTCAGTTTTCATTAACTAAACACAATGAAATCCTTTCCCTCAATCAAACTCAAAGAATTCAAATTCCGTTCGAACTGCCCTTCTGTCAAATCTAGTTTCACGCAAGTGATAAATGGGGGCCGTGCTTTTGTAAAATGAACTATGGGGATTTTCACTCTTTCCCTGGAACCGGCTTTGAAGTAGGGCTCGTAAAATTTCCCAATTTTCTTAACGTCCACGTCGCAGAATTGGGTTACTTTTGCGCGGTTCGACGGCTTCAAGGACCTGTAGAACCTTCTGCCCTGTTTACCCGCGTTCCAAATTGTGAAAGTTGCCCACTTGGGAAGGACCCATTGTTCCAGGTGATCGAGCCTTATGTTCCAAATTGTCTCTCTAAAACAGGAAGAAGCAAAATACAAATGCAAAGTGCAGAATATCCTTTCGGCCGATTTCTGGGTAATCTGAAGCACTAATAGAAATAATAACCATATTGCAAAGTTAGAATTGAAAGTTCAAATGTCATCTTTTAATGGCCTACTCAACAAAAAATATAACAGCTTTTCGTGCACGCAGGAAAAATCATTCTAAAGAATTTAAACGATAAGCGTCGTCACTTTACTTTTGGATTTCCTACCAATTACTCGAATACAAAAACAGTTTAAAGATCTTTTAAAAAATGGGAATTTACGCCAGAAAAGACCTGTTTAGATTTTCTTGTATTCAAATACGTGAAAGTCTAATCGCCTTTTCCCAGGCGCAGTTAAAAAGTTTTCCTCTTTTCGTTGCAAGATAAAACCCCTAATCACGACTTTTCTTCATTAAACTGAATTAAATAAAGTTTCGCAATATAAGACGCGCTTTCATAAATTAAAAACTCTGTCGATTTCTTTGAAACGCTTAAATGCATACAATAACAATAATTAGCGCAAAAAATTAACCGTTTTTTTTTCTAAAATGATTAAAAGTTTATTTTTTAAATTTATATTTTAAGATCAAATTATATAATTTATAAATTTCTTTTTTAAATAAAGTGATTTGCGACTCCGACAACTTCGAGGCGAGAAAATAATATTTTTAATGCTCACCTCGCAATTACAAACTAAACAAACTCGGTTTAATGAGGACAATTTTAGAACAGCCTAATTAAAGTGTGATTTTTATTCCAACTTTAGAGTCTTTGATTTCAAAAATCCCATCAATAAAATAAATCGTTTCAAATAATGCGAAAATTTAATTCTAAAGTAAAAAATGGTAAACTCTTCTTCGTCTTCTTTATCGCTTTGCGCGTTTAAAAGGGGAGTGAATAAATTTTAATTTTTATTTGATTAAACAAACGATTTCGAAAATTCTTGGAAAATTTCTTCGCAAACGCCGATAATTATAAAAACACATCTCTCAAAATCATTTTTAAACGGAAGTTCATTTAAAAGGAGAGAAGTGAAACATTAATAATTAAATTTTACTTTGCGGACAATGTTTATTCAAAGTTTAACCTTTTCTATTGTTTAAATTCTTCAATTTTTAGGCGTTGAGCCATTCTAAAATCTGTTACATTTCTGTGATTATTTCCACAATCTGAGATCCTTTCCTTCGGATTGTTGGCTTTATTTCTCTAAAAATCGATGAGTTTTTTATTATTGAATTATTCATTTTTTTTGTAAAATTTGGAATATAAGATAGTTTTGAAAGGAAATAATATTATGAAAACATTTGGGGGAATTTTTTTTCATGTGAAGAAAAAAATACACGTGCATCCTGAGGAAGCTAAAAGCGTTTATTTTTTCAACATCCAATTTCCCTTATTCGTCACTCCTCACGCATCTCTTCTTAAATCACCTGCCAATAGCACTCCCACTCATCGACTCAGCATTCAGAACCAAATCGTTCCATTATGTCGAGAGAATCATTAAAACGTTCGGTATGCAACACCTCACAATGCCGACGTTTTATACCTGACAAAACGTCAAATTTAGGCTCAGCAAATATAAAAAGCGAATCCGTTGGAATTTTGAATTCATTTGAGGGGTAATCAGTGTGAGAAAAATTAGGCTGAATTTTTCGCGGGAGAAAAGATTTAAAATGAGGACGAAAAATTTTTTCCGGCGGAGAAAATGAGAACTTGCATGTGACAGGAACATTAAAGAAAAAAAATGTTGTCTTTTGTAAAAGGCCACTCCGATTGCCTGCCTGCGGAATGAAAAAGCTAAAATGCAGGGGGTGACCGAGAGAAAGAAAACAAAAAAACATCACAAAAAAAAAGAGAGAGAGTAAATACAAAAAAGCGTAAATTATTTCTGGTCAGCTGGCCACCTTCCGGTTTTGTTTCCAGGTTTAATCAACTCCGTTTTTTTTTCATTTTACTTAAATTACTCCCGCTAAATGGTGGTGGATTCGGGGCGGAAGCCCTCGATTATCCGATTAACCAGAAAACAAATCCTGTTTACATGGATTTACCACTTAGGATTGCACACACTAATATCCTGAGTTTCAGCAAAAATATTATTAAGACCGGTAAAATGAATTGGAGGCCTCACCGAAAAACCATCTATGTATGCCAAGGCTTACTGTTTTAATTAGCTTTCTCAGATTTTAATCAAGAATCTCTCTGTTCGTGACAAGGTGGAGTGAATGTAGAAGCTTTCTTCCAATCATTCGACAAACACTTTCAGTCAATATTGTTCACCCACTACTTTTCTGTTAGTCCACGTGGGAGCTTTTCCGGCGGAAGAAGGAAGCTTGTGAATCAGAGCCACTTCCAAAGGATTTTTTTTCAATATTTTCCTGTAGGGGTTGCGAAAGAAAATGTGAAAAATTAAAGATTTAAGAAGAATAGATCGGCTCAATAAGCATCAGCATTAAGAGAAGAATAAATCAATGTAAAAATTGTGACTGTTTTACTTCAATCTCAAAACGAATACCTTTTTTTGGGTGAAAAATTCCAGAAAATACCTAAAGAGAAGAGCAACACAATCGCAAAAAGTCCTCAGACGAAGGCGAATCAGCAGAGCAATGATTTGGAAAAGAACGACAGAGAAAAGATGAAAGGGGCAAATCTCGACAGATTATCCATTTTCGTCAGGAACCGAGAGTGGCAAATACTAAATACCTGTCAATGGAAATTCTCAAGAAGGACTGAAAAGTAAAAAAGGAATAGAGAACTGAAAATAAATAGAATTTCATTCGAAATAAAATCCAATATTGAATGAACGAAAACGACAATCCTCTTTTTTATCAAATTACTAAATTCTCGGACTTAAACTTCTTTTATGCCCATTTCTGTATCTTTTAAACCGATCCTAAATTTTCTCTTTTTTCACGACCCAAATAAAAATTCTACTTCCGATCCACTGAATGTTATTCCATTAAATTTTAAATAAATGTTTAATTCATGTAATTAAGAGTCTCATCTACTATTGTTTTACTAAATCCCATGTCGAGAAATTTGACACTCTATTTTCCGATTCTCTCGCATCGCTGATAAATTTCAGAATTTCCTTAAAAATTTATTAGGCAGTACAAGTGTTAAGATTCGGAAGAAAAGCTGGTTTGTTATTTAAAATAAGTCACTTTTGAAATTAAACTGTTGGAAAAGTTTTACAATAAAGTTGGATAAGGAGTTTATAGAGTGTCTATGATAAGTCTGTTTATGTTATACGACGTTAAGATACGATACGTTCTATTTTCAATATTGGGCATAAATTAGTTTTTTATTTTAAAATACTTAAGGATAGTTTTAAATTATTTTCAATTCCCTTTGACGCAACTCTTCTCAAAATGGGCCCCCCGGTCATTTTGACTGCTCAGCTTTTAAGAAGTTTAGCTGTGTCCTCCGAAAACCCATTTCGAAAATTCGGGGGCGCGAAAAAATTTATTTCACGCAGTTTGTCTTTCGTTTCGTCATCAATACGCAATTTGTTTAAATCTGCCTCCCCCGGCGGCGAACTTGTCATGCGAGCGATAAATTCTAATCCGTTTCAAAATTTAACGAAACACTGAGAGCTTTTTGGAATTGTAAACCCATCAGTTATCCATTCAATACACTTTGAGTGGTCGCTAATAAATTTAACGCTATTCAAAGCGTAACTTTAACATGGGACGTTATTATTCCAAATACGACTGCTTTGGGATGAGCATTCTTTTTTTTTTATGAATCAAATGATCAGGATTCAAATCTTCCGCGATGATTATATCGTTTATTCATTTATACATGATCGTTTCCGTTTTGTTCGGTATTAACTTAATCATAAAAGATAAATTTTAGTTCACTTGTATCGTTAAAATTTACCGGGAGAAAAAATTAAAATATATTCGGAATAAAAGGGTTAAATTAATGTTTTTTACCCTTTTTCTTGAATTCAGAGAAAAACATCTTAATAAACAAGTTTTTGTTTTTAAGAAAAAAACGTATAGTACTGCAAAAAAACCTGTAAAGAAAACATTTTCAGCAAAACAATACAGTATTAAAAACTACGCTGAATTATTAATACGCCATTAGAAATCATTTCTAAAACAGAAGTTATGAATGAACGTAATTGCTATCTAATTAAAATTAAAAGCTTTCCTCAGAACTGATGGAAATTGATTTTCGAAAATGAGCGGAAGGACAAAAAAAATGCGAAAGCTTTGCTTTAACGGTTCGATTCACCAATTATCCATCGAATTTCCTTTTAAAGCGGTGGACATTCCTCCAAGTCATAAATGGCGGCGACAATCTTTCAAATTAATTTTTTCAGCACTGCCCTATAATTTTTGTCTCTCCCTGGAAGAGAAACTATCCAGAAAATGCATGCATTTAGACTCAGTCAGCAAAAGAAGTTCCCGAAGAATGTGCACATTTATTAACTGTTGCGTTTCTCCTTTGGGTGCAGTTTGGAAATTAGGAAACTCCAGAGAAGACGAAGTTATTTCAAAAACGACTTTCATATAAATCTCGGGGGCATTGCGCGCCCTGAGAATTTTTATTCTGATAGAAAAGTTCACCCCTTGTACATTAGGGTTGAATTTCGGGTGAAAATGTAATGCGAAATATTTGTCGGCTGCGTGAAAAATGACCTTTCTCGTTTTATAAATGTCTTTATAACGAAATCTTAGGGGGGGAAAATTACCAAGATGAAAAAGATAGAAAATGACACAGAAAGGGAAAAAGCAGAAAAATAACGATGCCGATGGAAAATAAGAATAAAAAATTAGGCCTCCGGACGAAAAACGGAATTTACAAAAATATAACAAGTTTCGAAAACTTTTCCATTTTTCGGAAACAGAGAATTCTGATAAAATACAAAAACAATGAATTGACTTTTGAAATCTAAAAAAGTTTCGTTAAATATAATTCGCCGAATACGGACATTTGGGGGAAAAAAATATCTCTTAATACGTCCATAAGCTAATGAATAACATCATATCTTATATGTTTTCTGTAGTTATATGTTTCAGAATATCTTAGATTGTATACCGTTTTTTAATGGCAAAGAAAAAAGTTATTTTAAAATGTTCATCCATAATTCAGAATGATTTCTCGAGAAATATAATCCTCCCATTAAAAACTAATCCGCGACACCTTCATTCCGATTAAAAATTGACTGCATTACCATAAAATATTAACGCCGTAATTAATCGTAAAAAATTGACGATTTCGAACGTTGCTTTCCCCCTTTTGATTATTTAGAACCAGACCAAAGACATAAAAATGAAAAAAAAAAAAAATTTAATGGCGACAAATAAGTGAAATTTTATTTAAAAAAAAGAACGTCCGCCCTCAACTTTTCTTCCCGATTGGCATCATTTCCCTTTTTATTATAGCTTTCCCCGAGAAAAGTCACGTGAACTTTCATAGAAAAAAATGAGACCATTTGCACCCTCATCCGAGCAAACGACTGCGACGGCTGTTGCTGCTAACGATGAGAAAAGAATCCTTTGCATTCAACACTTGAAAACGTTAATGCTATTGGAAGTTTGAGTCTTTGAAAGCTCCACCGGGAGAATTCCTGAGCATTATACTGACACAGTACTCGATCCCCTAAGACCCTTGAAATCGATAAAGGGGGAACTCAGATGGAAGACCCCATTCAAATTATCAGACTAATTGAAGCAGAGCATTGGTTTACTTCACTCGAAAATTTCATAAGAGACCGCAGACCGTGGGAAAGAGTTTTTCAAAACACCTGAAAGGGAATTTTATCTTACAATAAAAATTTTCCGACCTTTGCTCTTTAAAAACTCACCATCTCCCCGGTGAGGTCAAAAACCCAACCGCAAAACTGTCACAGTGATATTTATTACATTATATCCATTCCTTCAATTTATTAAAAATTTTCAACTTTTTTTCTAATTAAATAAATTTTAAATCTGATTAATCCCTAAAGGTGCGGACTGCGCTTTGGAGCAGCTAAAAATTTAATTTTTCACTAATAAAAATTCCAAAATTTTTTTATAGAAACCATTATATAAAACGATGATGAAAGTTTTTTTTAAATGGAAACAACACATTTAAGGAAATTTGCGATCAGATTTTCTCAATTCGTTATCTAATATCTTTATTTTTTTTAAACGGTTTTATTTAACTTGGTTTTCGTGTCTGTCTGTCTGTCTGTCTGCAAAGACCGAGAATCAAAACTTTGAGGCGAGATTTGACCCGTTTGTCTCGAACCGATTTCTTTTAAATTTTGCACAAACTTTCGGTTTGGTTGACAATTCAAATTTCTGCAATTATTATTTAAATTGGTACTAGGGTAAAAATTTAAAAAAAATAAAGAAAATTCAAAAAACCTAATTAATTGGTCAACTTAGGAGACCTTAAACGAGATATAGCCTTATCCCAGGACGATTAATGAGCGCATTTTAAATATATTCTGTATTACATTATATTATATTATATCACAAATTATTTTTTTAATTTTTAGTGCACTTGAAATAAAACCATTTAACTTTCAAAATATTTTTTGAATTTGTTTTTATTAAAACCTAACATGATAATTTATAGAGAAAATATATTATATTTTTTTTAAATTTTATATTTCCTACTTTTCAGATTTAAAACGGAAATTATTTAAAGTGCCTTAAAGTCGTCTATTATCTAAAGTATTAAAAGTAATTATTTAAAATGAATATAATGCACAAATGTCTTTTACTTATCTGTAACAAAATAGTAAAGTTAAAAATCGAATTTTTTTTATTGCAATGGGAAAACCATGAGTACTTATCAATAGGTTTATAAATTTTTATATATAAATATTTTTCGTCATTTGACTGAGTGAAATCGCCGTTGTCAATGGGAGAGTCAGTCTTAAACAAATAAATAACCATTCAACAGCAAACGATTTGATTTATAAACTACTTTAGTATTGAAAATAAAAATACATTTAGAGCTGAATTTTTACGACTGAGTCAAATAATTACGATTTTCTTTTTGTTTCCTTAACCATTTACATCGTCTGAGCTAAGCAATATGGATCTTCTTAAAACTTATTCAACGTTTTTTAAAAGGCAACAAAATTACTTATCCTCAATTGCTTTTTCTTGCCGGAGGGAAATTAATCCCCGACGTAACTAAAGCAATTAGTTTCCGCCTATAAACATTTTCACAAAGGAACATAAAAAAGAGTTTAAAGGAGAGGTGGCTAACCCGCGGCCCATGACCTAATTCATAAAAAAACTGTTATATCCGATATTTTCAACATTTCCTTAAACCATCGCAGGAAGTTAACGCGCCATCTTTAAAACTTGATGTCAGCTTAGTTGTCGTTCGTAACTTATAACATTATTTCATGTATTTCAACGATTATAAAGACTCTAATACCACTATAAATTTCGACCTGCTGAATTTGATTGTCATTCGTCAATTAAAAAATATTTTTAAAATAATTCCTGAGCCTAAAATTCATTAGTTAAATAATCGAAATAAAAGATCGGTTTCATTAAATGCAGAACTCGGGAAGAAATTAAAAGCCTTTTAACGGAATTGAAAATTCATTCGGATGGGGACAGAACTTAGTTCTTCAGAACTTTAGTTTAGTTTTGCTTGTTACAATTTAACTTTATGCAAATTCCTCGTTTCCCATTCCTATTTCATTAACTAAAATAAAAAACATTTAATACTTATTTCCTCGGGAAAGGGAGATAAATGCGAGAAAGCCACAAAGGAGGAGTAACTACGTTGAAGTTCTTAAGTCGTTAATCTCCATGAAATTAATTTTCACCAAAGTGTATAAATACACATTACAATTTATATTCTTTTTGTGAGTTTTCACGAAACTTGTTTAGTTTTAAGATCATTCACGATAATTAATTGTAATTAATTATGACAATTGATCCTTTCGCAACCCCATATAGCTCTCATATAATTACCCTTTAAAATTTAAGCTTTTATGCCTTTAAATTATCTTCGCTTTTGGAGATACTTGTATAATTAAAATGTTTAAAGGAATTAAAGCTCTGACAATTATAAAGAAAGCAGAATTTTGATTTCTCAACGCCTAATATCATATAAAGAACATTTTTTAAGGACAAATATTTTTGTACCCAGTGTTTAATATTATAAATTAATCCCTTTCTAGGTTTCCTTTCAAATTTCCTGAGTCTCATAAATGGATTCAGTCTTACACAGTAAAAAAACAAAAAGCTTCATTAGCTACTTACTCGTGAACGGAAAATGTCGTGCACTCCGCATGATATCGATAAATTAGCAAGACTTCATCGACCCTCCGCACTGTTCCTCCTCCATTGAGATGAGAATAGAAAAATAACAAATCTTCTGGAACTCCCCTTCCCTCCTCCGAAAATTTCCCCGCCCTAAAATAAAAATATTTTGATGAAAAACTCTGTATCATATTTTGGTTTTAGCAAAACAGAGTTTATTTCCTTTGGTCCTTATCAAAAACATACAAAGAAAACAAATACATTTGAATATTCTTACTCATTATACAGGATATGAATTTATAATATAATTAGAGATTAAAAATCTTTTTTAAAATGAATATTATTAAAAACAGACAAAAAATTGCAGAAGATTTAAACATTGCAATAGCCTAAGTTGTATTTCATTATTTTAAGAGTTTGACTGGCCAATCAAATAACTAAAAAAGGCCAAAAAGTGAACTCTTAAATCTTAAGAAAGAAATTATTTTTGTCTGTACTTCATTTTATGAATATTTAAGAGAAAAATTCTAAACCTATAAATTACACTCACTTATCGTAAACTCTTCTGTGAAAAAACCATGTTGGCATTAATACTGTAGGACCATGAGATGTGTAAATTTGTACAGTCAGTAAGTTTTGGGGCAGATTGTTAGCCCAGGATATAAAACGAGGAGTTGAATTTTCTGGAATTCTTTTAAGTTGGCACCCAATTATCTGAAATGAACATGAATAGTTAGTATGTTTTAATTCTCCCCATGTTTCTTTATTGTCTGTCTTCCACTTATCCAGTTTTAATTCTTACTTTTTTTTTCTTATAAATTCTTCAAATATTTTCTTTTTGAATAGATAAATTCTCATTTCAAAAACCCAAATTGTATAGTAGATGTGTACTTAAAGTACAATACAATACTTACAGCATCAGGATATTTTTTAGCCTCTGCAAGTTGAGCTGAAATTCTCCCAGGCAACATCACATCATCAATATCTTGAAAACAAAGATATTCTCCACTGCTTTGCTTTACTGCCTCATTTTTTGCAAATCCAACTGCAAAAGAAAAATAAAATCAGTTATCCCCTGTTTTAAAAAAAAATTATTGTTGCTCAAAGCCACACCAATAAACGCAATATGATTTTAATTATGATCAGAATTACAGATAATCACAAACACAAATACACAAGACAAAAGCTGAAAACTGGTTAGAAGTCATTTACCCCCCTGTGGCACATTTTTTCCTTCAGAGATAATTATGCTCAAGTTTTGTATATCAGAAATTTTTTCCTTCCAGTCACTAAGCAATTTACTTGTGCCATCAGTACTTGCATCATTATACACTGACAACTGTATTTTTTCATGCTGTAGTATCTCTTGCTTCAGTATGGCTTCAAAGCAATCATTTATCCAATGCTCTCCGTTATAAATCGGAATAATAATCGACTGAAAAGAGTAAAGTCATTTAAAAATAATACATTTACAAAACTAATTAAAAGAAGTTTAAGAAAACATTCTAACTAACAACTAAAGGCTTATTATCCATATCATAAAGTATACGAAAATAATTAACTGCTATCTCATAAAACAAAATAAACTGTGAATCCACGGATTAATTAATTTTCTCAGGAGATCGGAATGCATTTCAATACAATCACAATAATTTTGGCAAATTGAATTTATGCAACGCTAATGTGAACCAATAAATGACATTTCATTTAAAAAGTGGAATTGCTAATGTTAATTTACACTCTTATCATTAAAATTAATAATTCTATCAAGTGTTTTTAAAGAAACTTTTTTTCTAATTTAAAGTTTCAAAAAAGATTTTCTCGCCAGTACACTTATAATTCGTTCGTGTCAAAAATAATTCACATATCTATGAAAACGTGGCATTAGCAAGATCGGTTACACTTGACGCGTGTACTTACTCTATGGGCATAAATTGAATTATTTGTAACGGTCTTAACGCCTATATTTTTTACTTTTCGTTACATATCATCACAAGTAAATTATTCCGTTTTGTAATTGTGCCGGAAACAAGTTCTGTCATTAAAGTTTAGCTTTTTTTAATTATATAAATTCAGTAAATTTGGTCCCACGAGAAACATGTCGGAAACTTCCAGACGTCAACAATAATTGCAGTTTAAAAATTTCGATTTGTTTGTTGACATAACTTAAATTTATTTTTGTAACCGCATTGAAAAAAATTAATAAACATGGAATATTCTGCTCTTCATGGACAATACGAATTGGGGAAAACTGTAGGATGTGGTGGTTTTGCGAAAGTGAAAATGGCAACTCATGTTTTAACAGGCGAAAAGGTAGCAATTAAAATAATGCAAAAGCAAACCATGATGGAAGATCTGCCAAGAGTCAAGCATGAAATAAATGCATTGAAATCTCTTTCTCATACCAATATATGTAAACTATATCAGATTGTGGAAACCACTAGTCATTACTTTCTTATTATGGAATATTGTTGTGGTGGTGAATTGTTTGACCACATTGTCGAAAAGGAAAAATTGACTGAAGATGAAGCAAGAATATTTTTTAAGCAGATAGTATCAGCTGTTTCTTACTTACACAGTCAAGGTTTTGCACACAGGGACTTAAAACCAGAAAATATTCTTTTAGATAAAAAACACAATTTGAAATTAATTGACTTCGGACTTTCTGTGAAACCAGAAAATGGTAAGGCCATATTTTCAAAATTTGAAATTGTAATTCTTGGCATTACATTTAGCTAATACAACATCCCATTATAATGTTGTAACTGTAGACTTTTTTATGAACTCATTTGTAAGCCTTTGGACTGAACCAATAATTCTCTCCTTTTTAATAATAGTACTTTGTCGTTTACCATTTATTCATTTCTTATACTTTTCAGGACTGGAAGCCTGTTTGTACACTTCTTGTGGCTCACCAAACTATGCAGCCCCAGAACTCATTAAAGGGGAAAAATACTTAGGACGAGAAATTGATATTTGGAGTTTAGGTGTTCTCCTTTATGCCCTTTTGTGTGGGTGTCTGCCATTTGAAGATCAAAGTATTCAGAAGTTGTATGAAAAAATACTAAGTGGATATTATGAAGAAAAAGGATGGCTGTCTTCTGAAAGCAAATCTCTCCTTAATTCTCTTTTGCAGGTTAATGCAAGAAAAAGAATTTCAACAGAAAAATTAAAACTTCATCCATGGTTCAAAAAAGGTAAACCACTTAAGATAATATTGTATTTAATTAGATAACTTAAAATGATTTCCCCAAATTTCAAGCCTCTCATATTTTGTTTCAGCTTTTGAGAAACTTGACTTGCACTCTCCACTGCCAAAACTTAATTATGATGATAGTATTTTAAAATTAATGTCTCAGCATTTTAAAATGTCACCTGCTGATCTGTGGGATGATATTAAAAAAGAAAAATATGACTATGTGATGGCAACATATCTCTTACTTCAAGATAAAAAGAATAACGATGAGCCTCTGATATTACTGAGCCTAACATCTAGTCCAAAAAAGGTGAATAAATTAAATAATAACATTAATGGAGTACTTATTTTTAGTAATATATATTTTTTTTTGTTTAGAAAATAATGGGCAACTCTATCAAGCAAAATACAGAAACACCTGAAATCACTACATCAAATGTAAATAAAAATTTCCCAATCAGAACAGAAACTTTTGTGTTTAAAAGAGACAGAGATGGTTTTAGAAGTTCATCGAGATATGACGAAAATCGGTTGTCAGGACGGAAAAATTGCAAAAGGATTAGAAGTCCCGGTTTGGGAGAAAGAAGTGGACCTGAAGCCAAGAGGATAAAGGAAAGCAAAACTCCAGTATCAAAAAAGCATACTCTGCAAAATGACAGGACTCCCTGTTCAGCCAAAAAAATTCTTGTGGGCCTTGAAAGAGGTTTGAGCAAAGCAAAAGCGGCGCTCACACCCAAGCGGAAAAACAGCACTACAGAAAACGCACAACCAGCTATTCTATGGGGAAAAGATTTGTGCAATGTTTCAACCACTTTGAGTGTATGCCCAGATGAAATTCTCATTCAGTTGCAAAATGCATTGATTGCCAAAGGGATCATTTGCACCCAAAAAGGGTTGGTAATTTTTTTAAATAATTTTAAAAACTTAACATTTTCACAAAGTTTATACAAATCTTTTTTTATTTTTTTACAGATACGCCATAAAAGGTAAATTAAAGCAGCCGTCAAATATGAGAAAAAAAGGAATAAGCCAAAAACAAGGAGATAAATTGTCATTCGAACTCGAAGTTTGCTGGATCCCATCTCCTTCAGTGACTCGCGCAAAAAATGTGCAAAGAATAAGTGATCCACTGAGAGGAGCCGTGGTAGGAATTAGAAGAAAACGACTTATGGGAGATGCGTGGATTTATAAAAATATTTGCGAAGAAGTACTTGCCTTAGCCGCTCCTCTTAAAAAATAGTAAATATTTAACTTACTGTATTTACTGTATTTATAAAATTTTTACTGAGTCAGTTTCTTCCACAGTGAATGTAATTTTTAAATATATCTGTTATTAAACGACATTTAGGAGTAAACCTAAAGCAGGTCATTGTCTCCTCTTGTATTTTTTGGATTCCATGCTAGATTTAGAATTGTAAATATAAAAAATTTGGGCAGTATTTTTCAAAATTCTTTTCTGCAAAGACTTTCTAAAGTTTGCGATTCTTTTGTAACATAAGTACACTTAAAAATATTTTACCAGTGATTAAGCTGATATTACTTAAGTCTATGATAAAGTTGACTTTTATTGAAATACTTCTGTTTATTCATTTTAAAACCTCCAATGTGATATCCAGATATTTTGTTTTTTCTTAAATTTCAATTCTTATATAGCACATCTTTTTATTGGACATAATCTGTTGCTGGATCAAAGTCAAATTGTGAACCAACAATTATACTTACATCTATCTGTGATTCATTTGCATAATCACCACCAAAAAAGACATAAGCAAATGACAATATAAAATTTTTAGTTCTTATGTAAAGTATTTTTTGATTATTTAATTTCCAAACCTCATGAATTCTCAATTTGTAAACAGCCTGACTAAATAATAAAACTTACAACTGTTATTTTTTTATATATTGCCAGTAAATATAATTAAGGTAGAGTACATTTATTAAGATTTTTATTTCATTTCCACTTTCATTTACATTTAGTTCTTCAAATGTTTCTCTTATAAATAAAAATGGAACTTTTGTTATTTCTTATGTTAAAATTTAAGAAACTATTATTATACAGAATAAATTAGTTATATTAATAAAGCCAGAAAAGGCTTCACATTTACATTCATTTGTCATTAATACTGAAAACACTGGAACTGAAATGACATTGTACACATGAATAATGACAAAATTTAGGAGACCAACTTACAGTGTATTTTAACTTTCAACAGCCACTTTTTGTTTCTTCCTACTGCTTTTGGCAACTTTTTCCCTCTCTTCCTCTGGAACTAAACAAATCAATGTTGCTTAGAACATGTACATATGTGGAAAACTCTTAATTTAGTTAAACTAACCTGGTAATTCCTCTTCAGGCACTTCAGGCAAATCCTGCAATTTGTCTGCAACCTCATCTTCTGCTGCACTAACTATTTCATTGAGTTCATCCAGGACAGCCTCCTCATCTTCTTCTGTTAATGCCCCTTGCAATATTTCATCTATTTCCTATAAAAAGGTCATAAATATTAAGAAAAATTTGCAGATATGCATATTCTATGACTTAATATTTATGTTTATTGCCTCCAAAGCATTTAGAAATTTTAGAAAGTTTACTTACTTGTTGTTTTTCTATGCCATCTCTTGTTTCATCCATTATTCTTTCTATTTCATCCACACTGATAATTTGGTGAAGTTTTTTCAGGGCAGCATTTCCAGCTTTCAGTCCATCAAGCACTTTAATTTCCACCTGAGTGAATTCTAAGTCTGTGGTCATTTTTTCAATGTTCTCCAACATATTGTCTAATTTTTTCAACTGTTCTTCTTGGAACCGCTTCTTTCGTAACAGAGACAATGCCCTCCTGAAATTTTTTTAGGATTTAATACAGTAATGAAATTGAAACTAAAGATAAATTACTGACATTGAAAGCATGCATAAGAACAGAGAAGGTTTTTATCACAATTTAAACAACATCAGCCCTTCTCAAAATAACAAATAAACATTTAACTTAATGACAAATTTACATACTCTTTTCTTCCATTCTTGATCAAATTCTTGGCCAACTCTCTATCCTTTTCTAAATTATTTTCTATTCTTTTTTGATATTGCTTAAGTTTATCTCTTTGCTGTTTCAATTGCTAAAAATTAAAAAAATTAATTACTAATCACTATAAACTTAAATTACAAAAGATTATTGTAATTATAAAATACAATTATTTTATAATTCAAATTCTTCCTGAAAAAATTTACTTATTAAAATTTCAAAATGACAATTAGAATGTCATTAAAGATCTAAATTTCAAAAAATATAAGTACATATTATCTACCAATAATCTGCACTTATATACAATATTTCCGAAAAACCTCCTGTATCTCTATAAAAAAGTTCAACAATTTTTTGAACAAGTCATTTAGAAATTATCATCTATGACCCTTCCATTCTGATTATTTAAAAACAAAACTTCAGCAGTATTACACTTAATAAATATACTTTAAGAATGAGGAATGATAATATTTAAGAAACTCACAAGAACAGCTTTATCCTGTTCCGTTACTCTTGTTTTTTTTCTACTAAAAAATATACCCATTTTCAAAACCTATATCACTCTATACAACCCGAAAAATGGTAACATATACAATAAAATATTAAATATAACCCATCATCCCATGTCTTTATCATCAAGGATGACAACACTCCCCGAAACCAACGAATCGCGTATTACTCTATGATTTCAACTTAAATCTATTCTATATTTTTATGTTTCAAAAAAATGGTCGTTGCAATAGGATTCGAAGGTAGTGCGAATAAACTGGGCGTTGGAATCATTCGCGATGGAGAAGTTTTGGCCAACTTTAGGAAAACCTACATCACTCCTCCTGGAGAAGGTTACCGGCTTTATGTAATTAATAAAACACGTTATTCTTGTTGTTATATATATATTTTATATTTGCAGGTTTTTTACCAAAAGAAACTGCCCAACATCATAGGAAAAATATATTAAATGTTCTTAAACAAGCTTTAGATGATAGTAAAATTAATCCACAAGATATTGATGTGGTTTGTTACACCAAAGGCCCAGGAATGGGAGCCCCACTTCAGGTGTGTGCAACTGTTGCAAGAACTGTAGCTCAGCTTTGGAACAAACCGATCCTTGGTGTGAATCACTGTATTGGACGTATCTTTTTATAATATTTAACTAAAAGCATGTGAAAAACTATTGTTAATTTTATTTTAATTTATCTAGTCATTATTAATCTAATATCTATTTCTTTGAATGAAGAATAAAATACGATTATAAATTTTCTTTATTAATTATAACAGACATTGAAATGGGAAGATTAATAACTGGAGCTAAAAATCCTGTTATACTGTATGTCAGTGGAGGAAACACTCAAATAATTGCATATTCAAAAAATAGGTATAGAATATTTGGTGAAACCATTGATATTGCAGTTGGGAATTGCTTAGACCGCTGTGCAAGGCTTTTAATGCTTCCAAATGAACCCAGCCCTGGTTATAATATAGAGCAATTAGCAAAAAGGTATATTGTTTTCTTTTGTATGTAGTATTAAAGGCTTTTACAATTGAAAAATTTATTTTCAGAGGGAATAAATTTATACAATTGCCTTATGTGGTCAAAGGAATGGATGTTTCTTTTTCTGGAATATTGTCTTATATTGAAGAAAAAGTTTTGAAGTTTTTAGATAGCCCTGATGATGTGAACAGAGTGACAAAGGAGGATATTTGCTATTCAGTTCAGGAAATAATTTTTTCAATGCTTATTGAGACAACAGGTAAAAGTTTAATTCAAAAGGAATTCACTTATTTATATAAGGAAATAATGCTTAATGATACTTTTGTAGAAAGAGCAATGGCTCATTGTGGGAGCTCTGAGGTGTTATTAGTTGGTGGTGTTGGATGCAATGAAAGGCTTCAGGAAATGATGAAAATAATGTGTGATGAAAGAAATGCTTCATTATATGCTACAGATGAAAGATTTTGTATTGATAATGGTGCTATGATTGCACAAGCTGGTCTTGCAATGTTCTGCTCAGGAACAAAAAACAAATGGGAGGAAACATTCATTACACAGCGATATAGGACAGATGAAGTGGAAGTAACATGGCGCGATGATTAAGTTTTATTATTAAATAAGTACAATAAATTCATTGTTATATTTTTACTGCAAATTAAAAATTATCACTCTCAATGATACTGATAATACTGCAAAGTGAAACAGTTAATATTTAATAAAAATGAAAATTAATTTCATTTAATTTTAAAGTAGACTGTAATATTTTGTAATCATAATAGCTGAAAAATAATCTCGGAATAGTCCCTATAAATTTTTTATATAATTATATGTTATTGCAAAATTTTGCTGAAAGTTATGCAAATATAGTATTTTTTAATTTTAAAAACTCGGTATATTTTCCTTTTTTGTTTGGAAGCAGGAGTTAGAGTATGTCTTAGAATTACATAAAAAGTAAAGAATCAATTAAATCATCGAAAGAATTTCAATGAAAAACGGTTGTTTCAACCGTTAAAACATGAATCCACTTTCCTCCTCTATGTCTATGGTTTAGTGTTTTGACATTTCAGAACGCACTCCCGTTTATTATTTTCATATCTGTGGTGACCATACGGTCAACTTTCCCATAGTTGTGATTGAATCATATTTGTGAGGGATTACTTCTCGTGGTTTTATAGTCATACACATCGAAATGGACGAAGAAGATTTTCCTTCATCTAGCGATGAAAGCGACGCAGATTTTGTGCCGAAAGGTGAGAATCCGTATTTAAAATTTCTTTATCGTTTTATGAAAACAAGTAAATTTCCTTTGCTACAAACGATTTTTATATTTTATGACAGATGAAGATAATTCAGATACCGGTTCGGAGGTGTCAGATTATGAAACATCCGAAGGCGAAGGCAGCAATCGAAAAGGGCGGAAAAGGAAAAAAAAGAACGGAAAATGTAATAAAAAAGCGAAAATAAATGAAAACGCAGAGGAAAATGAAGAGGAAGAAAAAGAAGAAAAAAAAGAGATTGACGTAGATGCTCTCTGGGCCGGTAAGTTAAAATTTGCCCCCAAAAAGATAAAGATTAAGAAAGGCATGTCCTTTTTTATCAATTTTGTAATTTTATGAAATTTATATTCTGTTTGCAGACTTTAAAAAAGATGTAAACAGCGTGGAAACAAAAAAGACTGTGGAAACTTCTAATTCTGGTTCAACAACCGAATCTGTACATAAGTCCAGTCCAAGTTCTGTGCAACCCACCTTAACAACTGCTAAACAAAAAGGTGGTTTTAAACTTTCAACTGGTAATAAGGTTGGTGGTTTGTCCAAAATTTTAAATCAAATCAGCAAAAAAGATAAGATGTCAACACTACAAAAATCTCAATTGGATTGGAACAATTTTAAGAAAAGTGAAGGAATTGAAGAAGAAATAAAAACATACAACAGAGGCAAAGATGGTTATTTAGATAAACAAGATTTCTTGCAAAGAACAGATTTGAGACAATTTGAAATTGAAAAGGATTTAAGAAGTGCCAGAAGAAAATTTTAAAATTTCAGCTTTCGACAAATGAAGTCCAAACTGAATTTTTATAATCGATTTTTTCAAGCTCATTGAAATTATTACTACAAGTGTTGCTGACTATTTCATGTGTCCCTTAATGTCATATAACACTTGTATAAATGTTAAAAAAACCTGACTGTTAGTGGTGACTATTAACTCAGTAACTACTGCACAATTTGGCATTCCTTAAGGCTGCTGTTTGTGAATTGACTTCATTGCAACACTTTCTGTGCATTAAGTTGTGTTTTTTTTTTATGCAGGCCTTTGTTCCCTTAAAATTGATGTGACTTATTTATGCATCAAATAGTACACTACTGAATAACTTAGCCAGTACCTTAATCAATGTAATTAAAAAATGAAATATATTTTATTTCTACATCATACATTGTTTAAATTTTTAAACTATTTTTCTAATAAAAAATAATACTTTTTTTTTAAAAAAAAACCTTATGAAATATACTACATCTTAAATAAATTTAAAATACATAAAATACTCATTGAGACATTTTGAAAAATTTTGATATGCTTATTTACTGTGAAAACAGATTTACAAGTTAGACTTTCTGATTGAAAATTAGGCTCCCTGTAAGAAAACATTGCATTGGTCACATGGAAATAATTTTTTTTTTATTTTTGATAACCCAGAAAAATGTATTTAGCATTCCCAGCCCCTTTGAGGGAGGAAGCTGGGGTATGTGGGACTCAGACTGAAGGCCCACTACCCACTAAAAAAC
>JAQIBA010000092.1:0-60771 GCA_028293925.1 Brueelia nebulosa
TTGCAAAAATTTTTTTATTTTAACAAAGTATTTTACAGATTTTTTTGTTTTATTAAGCAAAGTAAATCAGTGGGCGAATTCCAGTTTCTCTCCACTCGCGACAGAATTAATAATACAATATATTAAATAGAATTTTTTTAAATCATGTTAAAAATCCTCATCACGCGGATGAGTACAATGACCGCATTAGACCGCCCTCACGCGAAGGGCCCCTTCAGCCCCGAGGGCCCCGCCACGGGCCCCGCCAGCAACCGCTCCCCGCCCCCTCATTCCTGCTTCCCCTGGCCCTGTCGCCGCTGCAGCGCCGCCGCCAGGTCCTGCCGCAGGGCGTTGTGCTGTCGCTGCTCGGCCAGCAGCTGAACGCTCCTCAGCCCGTTCACGATGTCCTTCGTCTTCCCGAAGTAGATCTCGTTCAAAGTGTTCCTTATCTTGTTCTCCATGTCTTCGACCATTCGGCCGATGTTGGCGATGTGGGGAGACGACTCCGTCACGCTCGAGTCTTGCTCCGTCTGCAAAGAGATTCCACTTTAGTCTTTGAGGAGAAAATAAATGAGTATAGGGCAAACTGTACCTGTCTTGTGAGACTCCCTCCTAAATTCATCGTCCCTGAGCCTTCTTTGTTTGTCTGGAGCCACAGCATTGCTGTTGAAGTCAGCTTATAGTGTGCATTTCTACCCGTTGACTTCTCCTGTACTTCCACCACATGTATCGAATCCCAGCACCCCTTTATTTTGTTTGACCCATCTCCAGCCTTCTTTATTAGTATGACACCTGAAAGCAGACAAGAGCACTCATGGCTGCCCTCCCCTCATCACCCCCAACCCCTCCTCACCTGCAAACCCATGATCCAGGTCCCAGAGGTACACAGAAGAGACGCCTCCCTCGAAGTACATATCTCTGTACTGGTCGAAGGCGTGATTGGCGTCTATCTCTAACTTCCTTAGCCTTTCCGTGGGCATGGTGCCGTCCTCGAGGGGAGGGTCGTAGGTGTTGCTCCAGGGCGACCTGTGGGAGTCTCCGTCTCTGTTGTAGTCGCAGAGGAGGTAATCCTTGCCGACTTCCTTGTCCCTGGCGATCTTGAGGGGCTGGTCGACGGAGGAGAGTAAATCTTCGCAGAGACTCGGCACCAGATCGATCAGATCGCTTAAATTTTTTTCTATTTGTTGGGGAGGCAGACGCCTCATTATGTCTAACGCGGAGTCGATCTGCTGTTCCGTCTGGAAAAGAAAGCAAAGAGCTTGAGGCGGTTGAATCATCGACTGGTCGGTCTTCCATTGGACAGTTCGATGAACTCTTTCGCAAGAGTTCATAAAAAATGGGCAGGAAATAGCCAAGCAGGTTGCTTTCGTTTCTATCAACCCAATATTTTCACCTTGTAATCATAAACAGCCTATGTTTCCAAAGGGTGTGTCATAAGAAAGGAACCTGAGTAGATAAAATTGGTTTGAAAACTCAATGAAAGCGGGTTTAATTATTCCTTTGCGGATTCGAATCCTTAAACTCACCATTGTGACGTAAATGCCTTCCCAATCGAGTAAACTTTTTAACTGACAAAACGAATCCCTAAACCTTTCTCATAGGTTATCATAACCTCAATTTTCTTAAAAATAGTTTATTTACTCTAAAAATACCGGAAGTGAGACAATTCTCGACTTTAAAGATTACTGCGTGAAGCAAGCGAGGATCTGAAAACCATTTTAAATTATGAGAAAACGCACTAATTTAAATTTATTTTATATTAATACAAAATTTAAATGCGAAAACTATTTTACTTGTTTATTTATTTCAATAATAAAAATATTTTTTATATTTTTTTTTATTAAAATTTTGGATTTGGTTTTATCATCATTTCATTTTATATTTCTGTTTAAATCTTAAATTTATTTTATTTAGGTCATTTAATTAAGTAATTTATTTGTTACTTAGGAATATATTTTAAAAATGAGTGTTATTGTAGCTGTTATTTTTTCTTATATAAATACATGTTACGCATACTATTTATATTATATATTATGTACTCTATGTAGAGTTAATATAACAATATTAAGTGCGTTGCATATTTATATTTTGATTTTACTTTATTTTAGTCTGTTTAAATTTCATTCTTTTTATTTTAATTACTCAATGATTTATTTATTTCTTTTTTAAAGTATACATTACTATTTTATGTTATTGTACGATTTGTGCTTTGTCATTTATCTGTTATATGCGGTATATATTGGTTTTTATACAGTTGAATAATGCCAACAATTAAATTCATCTTTATTTGTATATTTTTTTATGTTGTTTTACCTGTGACGAGTTGGTCCTTTTTTATGCGTGCATAGTTTAAATAATTCGCTCTTCCGAAAAGTAATATTTGTTTTAATGGTCATCACTCTGATTATTTTCCTAAGTAACTCATAGATAATCTTATTATAAATCTTACAACAGTTTTATCCTCCCTTATTTCCATTTTTCTTACCTGCATTGAAGGGAAGCCAGCAATAATAAATGCTAAAAATTTCTTGAGACATTAATGTGATTATTGCGAAGTTGGGTAAATAAATAAATTGCGTTAGAGTTGGAATCACTGATTGTTGGCAAGTTTCATCTGAGGTTCTTTGATTTAATGCGCACAACCCATTACCAAATCAGAATTACTTCTTCCCCAGACGATACTTTCCAAAATGGACATGAAACAGTGATGAAAACCCCAATAAAATACTAATTTACAAAATTTCAACTGATTTATTAAACAGCGAAATAAACAAAATTTCACACTGAATTGGCAAAATGTTGAGAAAATCAATCAACGATCTTTACACAAATTCTCCCGTACACAATTAACCGGTTTACACGAAAAAAAACACCCGCGTTTATGACTCGATTTCAAAAAAATTACTTGTTTCATACAAATGGCAAGCTTTTAGTGAATGAGTAATAATAAATTAATAAATAATGTGTTCTTAACAAATGCATAACTATCAGGAGTTCTTTCAGGGCATAAAGCTTTTGGCCAACCCTGGGGGATCCTTTTTATAAAAGCTGATGAGCACCAAAGCGCGTCAAGACTCCAAGAAAGAGAACATTCATGTAATTAATCATTTATTTTGCCTTTCAATTTAGTTTTACACACCAGATAAAAAGAATAAATAAATTGAACGCCCTCGATCGGAAAAGCGAGCCAATGCCTTGACTGCTCACGCTGCCGAGACCAAAGAAAAAGAAAAACAAAAAACCATTTCCTTCCTTTTTCTCGATAAAGAAATTTATTTAATTAAATAATATTTGGCTATTATATTCTTAGCAGCCGTTGAGCCCCGTCCGTCGACGCTACAGGTGTGCATTGTGTGTGTGTTATCGAACGCGTGGTTTCCTCAACTCTTCCATCTGATCAGCGTGAAAACCCCCATTATTTGTCGAGGGCGGTATTGGTTTTGGTTGCGATTACACATTCTTCGCCGCAAGATTTTAGAACGGTACACTGAAACCAATCGGTCCCGAATTAGCCCCCATTCGTCGCCTTCCCTCCCCCAAAAACCTCCCACTCACCAGTAGCTCTTTGCCGGCCTCGAAGTCGGCCCTGAGTTGAGCGCCCAATTCACCTTCCGGTACTTTCAAGTCCTCACGTAATTCGCCGTTGTCGGCCATCAAGCAGAGGTATCCGTCATCAGATATGTCCGTCAGCTGAAAGCAGAAAATGAAAAAAAAACCGTTGCGTTTGTTTTCAATCAGTCCGCCATTTTTCAACATGGCGGCCCACTTCCCACTCACTTGATAATCCTCGCGCTTGACGAAAGGCACATCCATGTTGTGCGTCGAAGGACATATATCTTCGTATTTCTTTCCATTGAAAATATCTAAACCGACGAGATGAACTTTAGCGTGGCCATGTTTTCCAGTCTTAGAAGTGGACATTTCCACAATCTTGCACGGGCGAGACTGCAAAGGGAAGAAGAAGAGGAGAGTGAAAAGAGTGTCAACGTGAGGTTTTCGTCGACATCCCCGACTCACCTTGAGCATTACAAATCCATTCTTTCGTAGGGCAGAGCACTGTTGTGGGTAAGTGTTGGATGCTCCGGAGTCACCAGTTTCGAAGTGAGTATCTTCCATTTCCGCCATTTTGCTTAAAGATTTATTAAATGTTCCTTTGTGTAATCTGAAAGAGAGAAGAAAAACCGTTATTTCCAAACGTGAATGCATTCACATGGCTATTTGGCACAGTCAAATAAAAGCCTTTTCACAACTGAAACACATTGGGGACCACAACAGTTTTACATTTCCTACTTTCAAGATAAAATTAAAAAGTTTATCAGACAATTAATGCTTCAGATAGTCTCCATCGTCTTTTACTCCAAATAGGCCCAACTTCCAAAGCAAATGTTAGTTAAAACCTTTCAGAAAGAGAACTACAATTTAGGTTGTTTAAGTGATCAGTTATTGGAAATATAAATGAGCAGTTTTTAAAAAATTGTAAAATATATTGAGAATAAATATAATAATGTAAATACAATGTTTGAAAATATATTGAAATTTAATTATTTACATCATTTATAAGTGGAGAGGATTAAAAATTAAAAGTTCATCCCTCAGTGAATATTTTTATATTACAGAAACATAATGAAAAGTTACTCAAAATATTTATTACTCAATAATGAGAAAATATATAAGCAAATCATGACATTAATGGTGAAAGGTTATCAAAACTATGTGTGATTGCAGCGAAGACAGTCGCAATGAAAACTACTTTACATTCTCTGCAAAAAGGTAACAAAATATAACTTTTGCAAAACTTCAGTCCCTTTTTCCAACTCTTAATGGCCAGACATCATTTGATTCCTTCATGCATATTTAATCAAGCAGTTTCACTGTCCTTGAGAGAATCTTCAACTGTTTCAACTAAGAATTATGAGTAAAATTGGGGCAACAGTTTAAATACCAAATTAAAAAAACTACTTTGGGGTGTAACACCATTTTCATGCAGAATTACTTCAGAATCTCTTCTTTCATTGCAATGTTTCTTCAATATCAGAAAAAAAACTGCTAACCCCACATCTCAGCTCCATGCATTTGCATGTGCATTTCATGTATAAATTACATAAATCCATGTGTGACTATTGCATATGTATGGAAGTCCAAAGTTTTTAAAAATTGGTGATATTTATGCAGAATAAAGATAAATTCATTGAAAATTTTTAGTCATTCACTTGCTGGGTGGCAAGTTCTCCAGCTCCAACTCATAAATTTTATACCTTTATGAGTCATCTGTGTTGCAAAATGAAAATTGCATATTCTGACACAATAATCAACACATACAAACCTATTAAAATCTCAATGGGATTGCAATTTAATGAAAAATACTTGAAAAATTATTACATTCAAAAACTGTGCACATTCTCAAAAAAGGCATGAGATTTAAAATGGATCACTTACAAATTACCAGACGGAATACAAATGCGGTCTCAATTTCGTTTTAAACTACTCAGAAAATACTCGTTCGAGAGCTAATAATAATTGGATTTCGATTTAAAGTCACAGGTAAAAATTGCTTCTCCTCAACATATGCTCATGTAAAAAACAACAATCTGAAAACCCGTTAGGCAAATCAAGCCACGTTCCCAGCGATATATTAATTGTGCAACATGTAAACAGAGGACATTAATTTTGCGTAAAATGCCATTTGTGAGAAAAATACGTCCGAACGAGGGAGAAAATCAACGGGGAAGTGTTTAATTATTGCAGAAAATACAGCTAACATGGCGGGAAACCAACACCTCATCATGCAGTGTCAGGTACTTAGTCACAAAAACGCAAGTGTACGTTTTAATTACCGGTTGAGTGTTAATCAAATTGTTAAAAACTCACATGCAGCAAGTGCTCGAACCAAAAATATATTGGAGTGAACGAATGAAGTAGTAAAAAAACAGGAAAATCGATGGAAATATTAAATTTCACTCACATGTGATTAAATGAATCCTACGGCCAGATTATTCAGCTCATGCGTACCACGTTTTCGTTTCATTTCCTTTTAGAGGGGTTCGACCAATCTCCTCATTGGTCAGAACGGAACAGCTAATTTTTTCCTTTGATTCCTTTCCAATGAGAAATTAATGCCGCTTTGTTGAGAAATGGCGCTCGAATATTTCCTTCAAAATTAAAGATTGTTTTTTTTACTTATGTTAGGAAGATTTGGAATCTTGAAGGAATACTTATAGCTTAAATAATTCGTAAAAATTCATAGGTCATTCATTGTGAGTTAAGCCTAAATCCGTTCTTTATTTCCAAATTCATTAAATTTGAAAAATTTGAAACCTTTAAAACAGTTTAATTTATTAATACGTTAAAATACTGTAAAAGAGACTCAAAATTAATAAAAAGTCACATTTACAGATATATGGAACCAATAAATGCAAAATATTATTGGGAAAAATAAATACAAATTTTAATTATTGATTTTAAGAGTTCTCATAAAAGAATTATGCAAAAACTATACTGAAAAACTGTTCACCAATGAATAAAAGATTTTTTTAATATTAGATAATCGAGTCGGCCAACTCGTCATGTTTTATTTGACCTTATAAAAATAAAATCGTCTATACAATTTTTTTAACAATGAAAAAGCTGAAGCGCCTTCTTTAGGAATTTCGATAGTCTTTTAAATTTCACTGGGACAGTTGCTTGGTTGGAAATTCCTACAACGGTTCTTTTCTCAGGTTATCTAGGGCTGGGCAATCACTGATTAGATAAAGCAGCTGTACAAAGTTTACAGATAAACCTGACCATATGTAACTCGCCTTACTGAGCAGCAAAAAGATGTGCGAACGAACAAAATTTTAAAACGACTTAATCAAAACTTTCTGAAAGAACTACTTAAACACGTGTAAATGTACCCATTAAGTGCACGGAAAGAACTTATGGGACGTTGTTCAGCAGAAATCGAATTATGGGAGCGTTGACTGCAATTAAAACGAAGCCCTTTTGCCACCTATAAATTTTATAAACAGTCAAACAATACCACGAACATTCAGGAAATGCATAAAATTTGAAGGATTCGTTTAACAATATTTTTATTATTCAATTTAGATCTCTAAATGTAATTCTTCAACTTTAAAAGTACATAAATATTCACATCACCTACCATAAATTTAATCTCAATTAAACCAAAGACTACAACTGCAAATTTTCATTTTAAAGCTTTGGGTCTGAGAGAAAAAAATTATATTATGTCACCTAATCTTTTTTTTTTAGAATATAAATTAAAAAAACAATTGGCTCTAAGTTTTGTAGCTTTTCCGCTTACCGTGTGTTTTTAACAAAATGCACAATTCCATTATTCGAATTAAATTTCATAAATTTAAAAAAAACTGCAATTAAATATAAAATTTCGTGAGTGAAATATGAGCTGAATAAAAAAATTTGCAGGAAGCATGCTCAAGGAATAATAATAGCTCAATAATTGCCATTGAGCATTAACAATTTAACTATTTAAGCAATAGTTTATCTACTGTTAATATACAGTCAATGAAATTTAGAAGAAAAATTCTCTAAATTTCAGACAAATTTAAATAAGACTGTTTGAAAATAAAATTAACTGAGCAGATTATGTTTTAACATAACACATATGTCTGAAAGCATAAATTAAATTTTTTAATCTTTAAATGGTGTCTTATTTTGGTTGAAGTTGGCCAAATTTAGTTCATACTTTGTATTATAAGCTCATGAAATTAGTCATTTAAATAAATAAATAAATTTTCTATTTTTGTCCAGAGCTCAAAAATCCTACTTAAGTCTTCTCTACTTGTACAATGACATTTTCTAGCTTGAATTTG
Organism: Brueelia nebulosa; assembly: GCA_028293925.1. Classification (NCBI taxonomy): domain Eukaryota; kingdom Metazoa; phylum Arthropoda; class Insecta; order Psocodea; family Philopteridae; genus Brueelia; species Brueelia nebulosa. The sequence goes on from JAQIBA010000092.1 coordinate 7,812, forward strand.
TCATCCGAGGACCAACAGCTTCGTTTACACGTGAAAATTAAAACAGTTCCAAACTCGACTCTCGTTTCATCCTCACCAGGGAAGTGCAGTTTTGGAATGAGAGTGGGCAAAAGTTGCATTTCAAAGAAGACATCTCCATTGCAGTGCTGGCAAGTCCTGGGACACTCCTGAAGAGGATACATTAGAAGTGGTGCTTCTAAGTCTCTGTTGTACCTGAAAAAATCCCCATATTGAAGCCTATGCTGATAAATGAGTGTGAATTTAGGCACATTCATTGCTACCTTATAATTTGGCCTGGATTGCATTGAATCTTGTTCAAGAAACGGTGGAACATTTTATCACCATGTGCAGGTACTGCCTTTTCATAATCTTCAGAACCTCCACTGCCTTCTTGACTAATGTCTTGGGGAAGGATATCACCATGGTTTCTTTGATATTGCAGGAGAAGCTCTCTGATGTGATCAGAGTTATTATGAGTGATCCACTCTTCACCCAAACTTATAAAATAAGGTACAAATGATAATGAGATATCCTGACTCCTCTCTCCAGGTCTTAGATGAAAAGGAACTGGTGCAGCTTCTTGTAAGAGAGCCAGCAAGTCTTTTTGGGGAGCTGTTGGAGTATCAATGCTAACAATTTCATTTTCCTCTTTTTCAATTTCGGCTGTTGCAACAGGCGGCATTAGTTTTCCAACAGCTCCTGAGCTTTTTTCCAAATTTCCATAATTTGCATTAAATTCATCCACATTCAAATTCCCAATCCCAGCTGATAATGAAGAGGAATCATCATCACTTTCATTATCTGATTGAGTGCACTGATTTATAGGTTTTCTATTCCCATTTTCGAAATTTCCATTGTCATCATCCCAATTATCTGCTCCATCACACCAGTCAGTTACTGTTTTATTAAACACAGGGGATGATGAAACATTATATTCTGGGTCTATTAACTGACATCGAAGGCATGTCCAACTTTCGTTGTGATTCCAACAATTAGGATTAATACAACAAAAAATATATAAAATTCGATGATAAGGGGAGTTTGGTAAAGAGGCATTTATTTGAACGACTAGAGGCTGCAAAAGTCCACACAGCTGACAGCTGGGTTGTGAAATTCCATCCACGGGCCAATCCTAGAAAGAAATTCGAAAAATATCCATATGGGAATAACTTATAAAAGATTTTTAAAGTAACACATGAATTATCGATCTATTTGTCATTTCATTAACAGGGATAAACCTTACCGGACAACCTCCGACTTTATTCGTCCAATAACCAACTTCCGATTTGTGCTTTTCAGTAATCTTTTCATCTTTAAATCCCAAAATTACAGCGTGATTTTTCTTACTCTTAGCCATACTGAGGCTTGACTTGACATTGGAAAGACGTAAAATTGCACGAGGTAAACCCCTCAAGTGTTTTGGTGTTCTAAAAATCCGTCATGTTTGAATTGTTGGTTTATAGTGTTGGCAGCACTGGAATTAAAATGGAAACCTTTCTAACGTCTTTTCGTATCTCTATTTCAGAACTAATGAGAAGTATTTAAAGAATTTATATGATGACATGGCTTTATATAAGTATAAAGTCGAATGTTTAAATCGTTGAGGAATTTACGAGTATTCCTAACATTAATAATTTTCATTTACCATTCCATTTAAAGTAATTCTTGAATATCAATGAAAAGTTCAATCTTGGTAATTCCTTCATACCTACTAAAGAAAATAAACTCTTACTAAATAAGAAAACGAATCAGTGAATTATTATCCATTATGATTATTATTCCAACTCTGATTATAATTTTAAAAAAGTCTTTCACTATTTTTCATTTTTTATTATGAGTAAAGCTGCTTCACCAAAAAATTTGTTTTTAGGTTTTCCCAATTTTAAAATCATCTCACTAACAAAAAAATCATTCAGCCAAAGATTCTTTCTTTCCCTGCCTTTTTCACTCTCCCAGATGAACAAATTACTCATAGTATCCCTCCCAAAATTCTTATATTTTTTTTGAGATTATAGAAAGATAGGCTCAAGTGATCCACATATTAATGTTAAGTTAAGGTGGTAAACCTATCAATTTCAAGAATGGCTTTACCATTATGTCTGAAAAATATAATACTGATGCAACCACAGATAAACCAATTATCCTGATTCTTGGTTTTTAGTTCTACCAATGGCTGGTATTATTTTAGCATGTGAATTAGTGTGAATTAATTACTAAAAAGACATTCTAACATTTTCCTACTTTATTTTTTGATCAGCCTGTATATTTTAATACAATTTTTTTTTACTCTGCATTTACTCTGATATAAATAAATAAGTTTTTAAATAGGAATATGATAATAGTTTAATATAAAGATAAAATAATAGCATGTGGAAAGAATAGAAATACTATCCATCAATAAAATTTAATTAAAAGTTACTAAATATCTGTCAAAATAAACCACGGCTAATTGTGCTAAAGATGGGAGAAGTATATTAAACTTTCTAAATTCATTCAGCTTTTCCAAAGAGGGAAGGATAAAGCTCACATTAAACTAAGAGGTTAAATTGCTTATGATAAAGCATTGAAGATAAAAAAAATATTTTTAACTAAAGGTGGATAAATAATTCTTTTAGTGAAAACTAATAACACATGAGATATAAAGAAAGAGAATACAAAAATAAAAATTTAAACAAAAAATTACTTTATTAAAGATAATTAAACAAAAAAATCCACCATCGAACAACTCCTGACTTCATCTTGGATTCACAAAATCAAACGTTCAATGTCGGAGCAGTCTAAAATCACAACAATTACGCACCGTAACTCGCAATGCATTAAGAAATTGTGGTTAAAATTCACAACAATCTCGCACAGAAACTTCCAGAAAGATCGAGATATTCCACCGCAGCTATCGATAATTCTAGAATGTTCTTTCCCTGCGTCACGATACGACGAACATCGTTCGAGAAACTTCGGGAATGTTCGACGGGGGTATATAAGCACCGGTCGGAGGCGGGACTTGTCAGTTTCAAATTAGCAAGCAAGCTAGTAATACGAGTCTCCTTACCGGGGAATCAAACAAGTGAACTTTACGCGCTAAATATTCGTTAAACTTTATTGGAGTTTTTTTGAATTTGTGCATCGTTAGTTGTGATCGAAATAGTCAATATGAAAACACCAGCGATTGGAATCGATCTCGGGACGACGTACTCCTGCGTCGGAGTGTGGCAGCAAGGCAAAGTCGAAATCATCGCCAACGACCAGGGCAACAGGACGACGCCCAGCTATGTCGCCTTCAACGATTCGGAGCGACTCATCGGAGACGCCGCAAAGAACCAGGTGGCCATGAACCCCAGCAACACAGTCTTCGACGCCAAACGCCTCATCGGCAGGCGATTCGACGATCCCAAAATCCAAACGGACATGAAGCACTGGCCGTTCAAAGTCGTCAACGATTGCGGCAAGCCAAAACTCGAAGTCGAGTTCAAAGGGGAGCGGAAGAGGTTCGCCCCCGAGGAAATCAGCTCCATGGTCCTCGCCAAGATGAAGGAAACGGCCGAGAGCTATCTGGGCGGCAAAGTGAGGGATGCGGTCATCACGGTTCCCGCATACTTCAATGACTCTCAGAGGCAAGCGACCAAAGACGCCGGCACCATCGCCGGCCTCAACGTCCTCAGGATCATCAACGAGCCGACGGCGGCGGCGCTCGCCTACGGCCTCGACAAGAACCTCAAGGGAGAGAAGAACGTGCTCATATTCGACCTGGGGGGCGGAACCTTCGACGTGTCCATCCTGACCATAGACGAAGGCTCTCTGTTCGAGGTGAGGGCCACCGCCGGGGACACTCACCTCGGAGGGGAGGACTTCGACAACCGAGTCGTCGCCCACTTGGCCGAGGAATTCAAGCGGAAATACAAGAAAGACATCACCAAGAACGCGAGGGCTCTCAGGCGGCTGAGGACGGCGGCCGAAAGGGCCAAGAGAACGCTGTCCTCGAGCACGGAAGCGAGCATAGAGATCGACGCTCTCTACGAAGGAATCGACTTTTACACGAAGCTCTCGAGGGCCAGGTTCGAGGAACTGTGCTCGGACTTGTTCAGGGCCACGCTGCAGCCGGTGGAGAAGGCCCTCGCCGACGCGAAGATGGACAAAGGGTCCATCCACGACGTCGTCCTGGTCGGAGGCTCGACCAGGATCCCCAAGATACAGAGCATGCTCCAGAACTTCTTCAACGGGAAGAGCCTCAACCTGTCCATCAATCCGGACGAGGCGGTCGCCTACGGGGCGGCCGTGCAGGCGGCCATCCTGAGCGGAGATCAGTCCTCGCAAATCAAAGACGTTCTCCTGGTGGACGTGGCTCCGCTGTCCCTCGGGATAGAGACCGCCGGAGGAATGATGACGAAGATCGTCGAGAGGAACGCGACGATCCCGTGCAAGCAAACGCAGACGTTCACGACGTACTCGGACAACCAGTCCGGGGTGACGATCCAGGTGTTCGAGGGGGAGCGGGCCATGACGAAGGACAACAACCTGCTGGGTCAGTTCGACCTGTCCGGGATCCCGCCGGCGCCGAGGGGCGTGCCGAAGATCGAGGTGACCTTCGACCTGGACGCGAACGGCATCCTGAACGTGTCCGCGAAGGACACGAGCACCGGGAACTCGAGGAACATCACCATCAGGAACGACAAGGGCAGGCTGTCTCAGGCGGACATCGACAGCATGCTGGCGGACGCGGAGAAGTACAAGGAAGAGGACGAGCGGCAGAAGGAAAGAGTGGCCGCCAGGAACCGACTGGAGAGCTACCTGTTCGGCGTGAAGCAGGCGGTGGAGGAGGTCGGGGACAAACTCCCGGAGTCCGACAAGGAGGAACTCAGGTCGAAGTGCCGGGAAATGCTCGGCTGGTTGGACGGGAACTCGATGGCCGAGAAAGAAGAGTACGAGTACAAACTGAAAGAGCTGGAGAGCTTCTGCTCGCCGTTCATGAAGAAGATCCACCAGGGCGCGGGGCAGCAACAGCAGCAGTCCTCGTGCGGTCAGCAAGCCAGAGGAGAGAACCACTACCAGGGACCGACCATATCGGAAGTGGACTAAACATCATTCCCACAAACAAACAATTACCGCCAATACAAAGACTGATTGTACATATAATATTTAGTTGTAAATATTTAGTTTTTTATAATAAAAAATTAATTTATTATTTAATCACATGCCTCATTATTTATCTTATTGCCTTTTCCAATAATTTCCAATAATAAAAAAATGTCGCCATTGGACAACCCAATGGCGACATTTTTTTATTTACAGGACTTTAACATTTGTAACTTACATAAATAAATATCTGCAAATAAAGGTTACAAATGTAGTGTTACAGAGGTTACAACTCAGATTTTCCAATATTAAAATTTCATTTTAATTCTTATAGTCACAAAAAGATGCCGGACGTTACTTTTGAATACTGCACTTAGAAACATATTAGTAGATATTTTGTCCAAGAGATGTCATTAATGACCGGAAATCGAGATATCGATTTTGGTTGGGAATCGACTAATCGAACTCTCGATACTTTTCTTCCCCTATTTTTAACTTCGATAAATGCAATTATTTTCAATCGGGCGGCAAACATGTTATTAAAGTTTGTCTTATGTGAAAAACCCGAACCCTTTTCGTGTTACGATTCCTTGGGTTCGCATGAAATGACATCTGGGCAGTTCGCATAAAATCAAACCGGACGGGTCAGCGGGATTTATTTTTAAATTGACCTACAAAAGTCGAACTCTGCAACGTTCGCTCCTTCCTCCCGACTCTGCCTCCCCTTCGCCCCACATAATCCATCCCCCGTCGCCTTCCTCCCCCGTTCGCCCTCCCCCATTTGCATCCACCCCATCAAACTCCGCTGCCTTCTCTAATCACTCGCCATCCCCGAAAACAAACCGCGGACTCCATGAAGAATGTCGACGTGAGAAAAGAAGAGAAAAGCGCGGGGGGGGGGGGGACGCGGGAAGTCATGTTGGGCCGCCGACCAATGAGCGGCCGCGGAGGGGCGCGGGGTCGGGGAGCGGCGAGTGCGCATGCGCTGGTCCATTCGTGGATGCGCCTCGGTCCAGAACAGTTTGTCGCACAGTCCGTTAACGGTGAGGGCTGAGTATGGTTCTCTGCGGTGCCTCATCAGCGCCCTGCAGAAAATGCTGCTTAGGCAAATTACTCTGAGTTTAAGGGATACCCTTCACTAGAAGAATGTTAGCGTCTGCTTTCGAGGTGACGTAAATATGTGAAATGATTTCGTGTGTGGTTTCACGGTGAGATACTGGCGTGATCGGCGCGTCGGCGGGGCGATGGCAGCGGCCGAAACCCCGGCCCACGGCCACACATTCGCCAAGAAGACCTTCCACAAACCTACCTACTGCCACCACTGCACAGACATGCTTTGGGGCCTCATCCAGCAAGGCTACATCTGCGAAGGTGAGCTTACGCCCTGGGGCGCTGGGGAGGGGGTTGACCCTCCGGAGGGAGGGGGGTCGAGAACGTGGCCGAAGGAGCCGAAAAACCCGGAAAACAATACGGGAACCCTCCCCATTTCCTCCCTTATCTCCCTCACGTCCGCCATGTTCGAATCGGTTCGACATTTATCTCGTTCCCTTTTCGCCCCATTTCCCCATTCGCCGAAATGCATTAAAATCGGAGGCGATTCAAAAACAAAGGTTTCCCTCCAGAAATATCGATCGAGTTTTAACGGACGCGAATCGATTTTTGTCTGCTCGCGGGCGAATTGCGGTGGTTTTTTTGAAAAATCCCACCCCCTCCGCTCCGGTCGTGGAAAACCCTCTGCATCTTAAAATAAACGATCCGTTTTCGGTTTCACGTCTCCCAAGAAAGGAAAAAGGAATCCGTAACCGATTTTTCAATCGAACGGACTCTCGACGGCAATTTGGCAACACTGCCGGGGGAGGGAAAAATTATCGAACGGCGTTTGTTTTCGTTTCTTCCGCATTCGGTTTCCCGAAGGTATTCCCGACAAAAAAGAAGGGAAAACAAATCAGGGGAGAAAGAAACGATTAACGAACGGGGAAGGCGATTTTCCCGAGCTTGGACGAGTGACGTCTCTCACGGGGAAAAAATCCAATATGGAGTCAAATCGAAGAAAATATCCGAGGTGAATTTTGTTGGGTTACGTAACCGGGAAAAAAGGAGGGGAGGGAAAGTTGTTTATGCAAGAACCTCGCAATAATTTTTCTTTTTCGAAACGTGTAGAAAGGGAAAAACCCCTCGACGAAGAGAAATGACAAAAGGGGGGCGAGAAAAAAGGCGTGGTGAGGATGAAAATCCGAGAAGAAAATGTCGGAAACGAACTCGGTTCATTTGCTTTCCCTTTTTCTTTTTCGAATCCACGGGAGAAAAACCGGAAGGGATCGTTTCTGTGTTTTCTGCCCCCAAATTAAACTCCCCGACGAGTGATGAACAACGCGAGGGGATGTTCAGCACTCAAAATACTGCGGTTTTTTTCTGCCGGATCCGAAATGACATTTTCCTGCCAATTCCGGGGCTGTCGGTGTGAGGGCGGCACAACAGCAGACTCAGATGAAGTTACGGTCCCCAGAGGAGGAGGCGGAGTCCCTCGACAGCAGCACCCGCTGTTTGAGAGACCGACTGCAGCAGAATTTCATAAACATGGCGGGTCAGGAGTTTGCCGACAGCGGTGCACCCGTCACGTATGAAAAATTTGTCAACAACATAATCTCTTAGACAGATTAAAAAGCTGTTGTTGTTTTTTAATTGACCTTGTTAAAGCCTTCTGTTGAAGACCTCAGTCCGACAGTTCCATGAAATCCCTAATTATATCGCGGGGGATGAAAACGAAGAGGGGTGAATTGGTATTTTCGCCCATTTCAAGCCCTCCGGACGTTACACAAACAACCCCAATGAGCTTAGTTCTACTAAAGAGACTTTGGATTAGTCAGCACGGCCCGAATATTCGTTTTGAGCAAACAACCCTTCGAAATCGCCCTCGAGAGAAACCCCTCAAAGGAACAGACGGGCGAAAGGCGGAAAATCCGCCTCCGTCAGGTACCAGGGCAGAAGTCTGAGGCAAATGATGGCAGAGCGAATGAGGCTAGCCAGTGTTGCAAGTGTGTTATGGCTCCTGGGGGCCAAAGCAGGAGGGCGGCAGGGGGCGGAAGGGGAGATGCACACATTGATCTGGCTCGGGCTTGCGCCTCGTCCTCTTGCTTGACGTCATCATCGCCCTGATGCTTTGCTCTCTTCGCAAATGGTTTTCCTCCATTGTAAATAATATACAGCTTCAATGGATGCCTTCTGTGGAGTTGTGGTCGCGACGAAGATCCGTTTCTGTCGCTTTCGGGGCGGGCGGGGGGGCGATTAATGTCGGGGAAGAATGTCGCCCCTCTGGGGGGCGGGGGGCGTCTTCGCTCGATAAAAACAGTCGACATTGTTCGGCCACGGGGAGGGAAGAAAAGATTTCGCTTCTCATTGCCGGGTTTAATTGATTTTTAGTTGGAAAAGCGATGTCCTTTCAGTGGCGGAGTCAGCCTGAGGTCGTGGGGGGCGGAAGGGGAGGGAAAAACTCACCCTCTGTCGTCTCATCTGAAGGAAACTTATCGATTTTCCAGTAAATGGAATTATTATGAATGAGAGTTCTTTCATGACTCCCAAACATAACAATACAATGACCAAAAGTCTCCCTTACCTGTTTTCAACCCCTCTGTAACGCCATTTTAGCTCACCGACCACCTGCAATGCAAAAATTCCCATATTAGATATACAGTATTTATAATATAACCCTTTAAATCAACTATTGTAAAACTTATTGGTGGGTCGCATATAAAGTAGCGCTTATTAAAAATTTACAAAAATTTATCATTAAAAAACATTAGAATAAAAAAATATAAAATTAAAAATATCCTGTATAGGTTAAAATGTAAAATAAAAACGAACAAGTGGAGATTAAGTATAAGAGAAAAAAGGAGAGAAGGAGAAGTAGAACAAGAATAAAAAAAAGAGAAGGAAGAAAAGAAAATAGCAAGAAGAATTTATTTTGAAAATTTTTTATGAGGAATTTGTATCTATTTTTTTGGATACAAACTGAAAACAAGTTTCGGTTGAGTATATACCACCATTTTATTATAAAAATTTTATTGCAAAACATTTATTATACAAGATTTTATAACAGTTTTGTTGTGGGAGAAATGAGGTAAAATAAAATTTAATTTTAGAAATGTTTGGCGAGTCGAGTGTTGCTCATCCATGGTATAACTGTAATTATATATGTACCGGAAATGACGGGGCGACAGCATTCCCCATCCCTGCAGCCCTCTCCCTTAAAACTTCTCCCAAAAGCAGAAGATCCTCCGTCTGCGCCCTTCAGCCACTTGACTCGGCCCAAACCTCTCCGAGGGGAAATTCGGTTTGCAAAAAGCTCCCAATTAGTCCATCAAAGCCAAAGGGCTTTTCTAAGTGAAGAGCAACCTACACAATTACGTCATTCAATCGTGACGTCACGATCGCAACCTCAATTCGCTTCTCGAAACAGTTTTCGCCCGAAATATTTGGAGGGCCCTCAAAGTCACGCATTTTTTGCTCTTTATTGTCGGGCCCCCCTTTTCCCCCAGATGAGAGCCGGAGGAACTCAACTTTATGGATGTGTTGGCAACATATGGCTGGGGAGGTTAATCGGGGGGCAGACGGGTTTTTAAGGGTCTTCCGGACAGGGGAGGGAAAACGAAACTCAAGAAAATGTCAGTTATGATTTTAAATTACGCAATTTTTAATTACTGCACGCGGTTTTAATTAAATTTCTCCCAAAGATGTACTATACATTTAAAATCATGTTTGAAACAATAGAAACAGGGAAATAATGAGCATATTAATTTATCGATGAAATAAAACAAGCAAAGTCGCAACCACAGCAGCTGTCGCTGCAGGGCCCCGTCCAGCCGGCGGTCCAATCCGGCTGCAGCCTCGCGGGCCAACGCGAGAGGGAAACCAGACAAAAAGAAACATAAAAAAAGTTTCCTATTTAGAATTAGTTACGGTAATGATGAAATTTTGGAATGAGGCCAATGATAAAGTTATTTTCGTCAACGGTAAATGTAATAATTTGGGGATCCGCCGATGTCCGCTGATGTGTCGATCGAGTCGCCACAGCGGCAGCGGCCCTCGGGGCCCCTCGGGGCCAGCAGCCCCCCTCCTTCGCTCATCTCACCCGCTTTTCCTCTGTTTCAGTTTGCAACTTTGTGGTGCATGATCGCTGCTCCCGCACTGTAGTCAGTTCCTGCTCCAGCATAGCAGCCACGTTGATTAAGGTGAGTGTGGGGGTAGGAAGGGTTGTCACAACGGCTGAACACTCTCAACACACTCGGAATAAGTCCTTTGACACGCTACCTTTGACACTGTTGCGGGCAGACTTATAATATAAAATATATCGTACATCAGTTAGATTTGCCCAGAGCTCATATATGCAGTTTTGTATGTAGCAAAGACCCCACACTCTTCTTTATGCAATTGCAACCCTTAATGTGATCCAACTTCATCCCAAATCAGCATTCCGCGAGATACTGCTGTTGTCTGACACCTCCTGGGCGGGAGAAAAAACATTTGTACAAATTATTAATCATTAAACAATACCACTATAATCAAAATAATGTAACAATAATAGCAGTACATAAAGAGAGAGTATATTTAACAAAAAATATAAATGCTATACATTTATGATAAAATTAAAATACTTAAGAAAAAGTGTATCTCATGATAAATCATACATTTTTTAATTGCATGTGAGCAGTTTTTTTACACACAGTTACATTATAGACTTATGTACAATTACAGTTAAAAAGCAGTAATACACAAATATTAATATTATTAAGTACGAATGAGTTATAATGATGATAGAGAAATGAGTATAAAGTTTAGTAAATGTTGAGGATAATTAATCGAGCACAGCACAAGAACTCAAGCAATGGTTCCCACCTCCCCCTCCACCCTTTCAACCTCATCCCTTCCATGTCCACCCCCGACGTCAATTCTGTATCCCGTCGAAGTGGCCGAGGAGGAGACATCTTCCTCAGCTGAACACGGCCCTGGTTATATGAGTTATTTATGGACCAGAGGTAAACAATTAGTAAAATATATGGCAGATCAAAGCAAAAACCTCAATCCGACTTTCTTTCCTTCTTTTTTTCGCGTTTATCGCTTTTCATCGAAAAAGCTGCGAATTTTTAAATTTGGCGTCGGGGGGAACGTCGACAGAGAAATGGCGTTTGCTCCTCGAGGGGTGTCAGTCACTCAGACCGACAGGAGCTGTTGGACATCTCAAGTCTTACAGCCTCTCACCTCTTCACCTGCTGTAAAAGTGCTGTCGGTAAGGGAGAAGCAGTGTTTGGCAGAGAGCACAATGGCCTGCCTGGCCACGTCCCCAAGACGGCCTGCAGCCTCTGTCTGGTGTCCCAGGGCACATCTGGACGGATGGGCGGCGCGACAGCAGAGCGTCAGCATTGGTTAAAAATGGCCGATTTTCGGAAATTCAAGGTAAATTCGCGTCCGGGTTTTTATCTCGCCGACGAGAATACTTGGCAAGTGAAGAAAGTCGAACTGCGGCCTCCATTTTTAAATTCTACGCAAAATCTTTGATTAATGTCTGTCCGCAAATGAGATTCTCCGGTTGCAATGAAAGACACTTCCAGCAGAGGCGGTCGCTCCGTCCATTTATGCTTGAGGCTGCTTCGCCCTCTCCAGCAGTCACCCTTCGTTCCTGTCGTATTCCACCTTTCTGTTGCTGTTGCTATTCTTCCTTTTTAGTGCTCAGGACAACTATCCATCTTTATATATAAATATAAACAAATATATTATGTATAATATTATTTCGAAAACTATTATTTATCTTATTTAAGCTTTATGATATACAATTTTATAATTTTTATTTATTTATTAATTAAATAATTTATTCATAAATTTTAAATTATTCAACTAATTTATTTAATTAGTTTTCGTGAACCCCTTTGTTGTTGTTGTCAGTCCTTCAACAAATAAAAGATGTACATAACGTTACGTTTCAGTGGTCAGTTATAAGCAATAGAATCGGAAGTTACTATGACATAAAGTAACAGATCAGAGTCGGCAACCTCTTTGTGTGACGGCGGCTTTTTAAAATACATTTTTAATCGGACCGCTGTCATTTCATTATTAATTATTGTAATGTGGTCGCCGTTGTACACAATTTAAGGAGTAGTGCCCTTCAATCACGTCTTCTGCTTTCAGAATCCCGTGGCTCACTGCTGGTCGGAACCGACGCACCACAAACGGAAATTCTGCAACGTCTGCCGGAAGAGGATACCGGAAGAGAGCCTTTCCATCCACTGCGAAAGTGAGTACCGCCCTCAGAGTGAGCGGAGGGACAGTGGGGATACTCATTTCCGGTTTCTTTGCAGTCTGCGACTACTTCGTGCATTCCGAGTGTTGCGACTTCGCGGTGGCCGACTGCAAGGAGAATGCCACCTACCTCCCGGGGAAAGAGCTCTCCCAAGTGCACCACCAGCACCACTGGAGGGAGGGGAACCTCCCCTCCAATTCCAAGTGCGCGGTGTGCAAGAAGAACTGCTGGTCGGCGGAATGTCTGGCTGGGATGAAGTGCGAATGGTGTGGAATGACGGTGAGTGGGGTTGGTGGGTGGTGGAGAGTGGCGGGAGGGTGGAGGCTCACTGCTGTTCTCTTCATCCGCAGTCGCATGCTACCTGCCGCAAGTCCATCACGGGAGAGTGCACGTTCGGGAATCTGCAGCCGATATACTTGCCCCCCCACGCCGTGAGCATCCCGCGGACGGAGGTGCCCATGGAAGCGATAATAGGAGTTCAGGTCAGGCGGAAGGACGCTCTATCTCGTGAGTATTGGTGGACGGAGGCGAGCGGTGGTCTCGAGAAGGCAGTGACCACGGCGTGTGTTTTGTCGCCAGCTCGAAGCATCTCGGAAGAGTTCAATACCGGTGACACTAACAAGCACAGAGACGAGGAAATCCCGCACACGAGCAACACAAAAGCCAAAGAGAGGGAGGAGAAAGACGAAGAAATGATAAAGGTGTACGACGGGAACAACTCCCTCCGCCGCAAGATATTCCGAGTGGTAAGGCCTCCTCTTTGGCAGTAGAACGGTCATTGTTGTTATAATTTTTCTCATTTCTTAGACAAAGCGCCATTGCCTTTTTTCTACTTCGCCACAACCTTTTAACCCCGTCGTCTGTATTTCAGATTCCTGTGTCGAAACACGCCACCTGCGAGCAGCTTCTCACGGCTTCGCTGAGAGCCTTCCACATCACCAAAGACCCCAACAACTTCTACTTGACCGACCTGTACAACCCGAGCGACGAGGAAGTCATTTTGGCAGACCCTAACCCCGTGCTCAACCTGTACAGAATAGAGGGCAAGAGACCGGCCATTTTCCTGCGGTTCAAGTGAGTGGGGGGATGGAGGGGGTGGAAGAGGGGGGAGCTGTGCCTCATGTGTCGCTCCGTTACAGGGACCAGGACAACGACAGCGGGGAGGTGAGGGTGTACCCGGGGAAACTCCAGGTCTCGGAGCCGTTTGCGGTGATTCAGGTCAACATCAACACGACCATAAAAGATCTCATCGTGGAAGCCCTCACTCGATTTGGACTGGACAGTAAAGACGTCGATGTCTACAGACTGAGCGAGATTTTACTGGACCGAGGAGGTGGGAAGCGGATGCAGTGTTGTGATATTGGGAGAAAGAGAGAGAGAGAGAAAAGGGAAACTTGATTTCAGTGACGGAAAGAGTGCTGGACAAGAACGAGAAGCCGTGGGAGATCATGAAGAGGTTGGGGCAGGACTCCATTCGGCAGATGGAGCTGATGAGGTTCTACCTGCAGCTGAAACAGGACCCCCATGGCCCCAACCTCGCCCTCTTCGTCGGGAACCTGCCCCCCAATTTCTCCCAGAGGAACTACGAAAATCTCCTCACGGATTTACTGGGAATAGGTGAGTGTAAAGAGTAGGAAATACAGGGGAAAATGGGGAAAAGCAAACGAAACAGACAGTTCAGGAAAACAGAAATTTAAGGATAGTGGGAATAAGCTAATAGAAAGAATAGGAAGGAAAATATAAAAAAATTTTAAGTATCATAAAAAAAGATAGAAAGGAAATTTCGGACCACCCTTAACTCTTCTCCCCTTGCAGAAAACAAATTCTCCTCTATCGGCCCCATATACTACGAGTACGGGTCCATGGTCATCACCTACGAGGACTCCGAGAAGGCGGTGAGGTCCTTCTACCGCCTCAGGGACGCAAGCCACGAGGACAAGCACCTCCTCGTCATGCTCCTGCCCAACATAGAGCCCAGCATGGTGCCCGCCGGGGTCCAGCCCCTCCTCGTCTTCGTCAACGTCAAGTCCGGGGGCTGCCAGGGCCTCGAGCTCATCTCCAGTTTCCGCAAGTTGTTGAACCCCTACCAGGTCTTCGATTTAGAGAATGGCGGCCCCTTGCCAGGGTAAGATATCACATGAGGGCGCCCATGACGACACTCCGCTTACTCTTCACTCACTGCTCACTCTGCTCACTCGAAGGTTGTACGTGTTTCGCCACATCGCCGACTACAAAATCCTCGTCTGCGGCGGGGACGGCACCGTCGGGTGGGTCCTCCAGTGCCTGGACAACGTCGGTCAAGACAGCCAGTGCTCGTCCCCTCCCTGCGCGATCGTCCCCCTCGGCACGGGCAACGACCTCGCCCGGGTCCTTCGTTGGGGGCCCGGCTACACGGGGGGAGAGGACCCCCTCAACCTCTTGCGGGACGTGATAGACGCCGAGAAGATCCGCCTGGACAGGTGGACGGTCGTCTTCTACCCGGAAGACAAAGCCGAGGACAAGGAGAAGCTGCAGCAGCTGGCCTACTCCACGACGGGCACCACCAATGAGGACAACACGCAGATCTTCGTCATGAACAACTACTTCGGGATCGGGATCGACGCGGACCTCTGTCTGGACTTCCACAACGCGAGGGAAGAGAACCCGAACAAGTTCAACAGCAGGTGAGTGGTGCAGGAGCAGCGGGGAGAAGCTGTCGGAAGGGAATGACGGAATATCTCCCTTAGGCTGCACAACAAGGGCGTCTACGTGAAGATGGGACTGCGGAAGATGGTGGGCAGGAAGCTGTGCAAGGATCTTCACAAGCAAGTGCGGCTGGAAGTGGATGGAAAGGTGGTGGACCTGCCCCAAGTGGAGGGGATAATCATACTGAACATCCTGAGCTGGGGCTCGGGGGCCAACCCCTGGGGCCCCGAGAAGGAAGACCAGTTCTCGAAGCCGAATCACTGGGACGGGATGCTCGAGGTGGTCGGAGTCACCGGGGTGGTGCACCTGGGACAGATACAGTCGGGGCTCCGGTCGGCGATAAGGATCGCACAGGTGCGCGAAAGTGTCCTTTCTTTCTTTCCTTTTACCTAATTTTTCCTTTTTTTCTCTGCTTATCTCTTTTCCCTTTCCTCTTAGTTCCTCTATAATTTTGCCCTGATTTCTTTCTTTCTGCCTTTTATTTTTTTACCGTTTTCCTTTTCTTTCTAATTTGATATTTTCTCTTTTTTCTTTGCTTTTTTATTTTCCCTTTTTCTCCTGTTTTTACCTCTTTTCCTTTTTCTCGTAATTTTTTCCCCTTTTTAACTGACTTCAACGTCTTTTTTATTTTTCCCTCATTCTCTTTTCCTCTTTTTCCTCCACCTTTGCTGACTTTTTCCCTTTTCGTCTACTTTCGCCCCATTTTCAACCAATTTTTGCGCACTTTTAAGGGTAGCCACATCAAAATTCACCTCAACTCGGACATCCCGGTGCAGGTGGACGGCGAGCCATGGGTGCAGAGTCCAGGAAACGTCGTCGTACTCAAGTCCGCCCTCAAGGTGAGTCCACACTCTCATTAGCGTCTCCTTTGGGTCTTCGCTTGCTCATCTCTCTCTGCATTACTGTAGTTAACTACAACATGATCATCTTTCATTTTGAGTTCTCACCTTTTGCTCGGTCCCGTCAGAAGCCCACACTTGGAGGGGAGACCCGGGGAGGGTCCTCTACTAACGATCTTTCACTGTTCCCTCCACTGCTAATCCTCGACTTACCTTTGTTTGCTGTAGGCGACCATGCTGAAGAAAAATAAAATAAAACGACGTAACACAGAGCCCTCGATTAACCCATCAAATGGAGAGGGCAGCAGGAACGCGGATGAATGAATTCTACCTTTCTTGTCAACCCTGCTCTACAGCACTTTGATTTCAGTCCCGTGACCCTCTGGCGAACCTTCCTTTGTTCCTCCTCCTTTTTTGTTTTCGTTCGGTTCGGTAGCCGCAGTGAAACCTCGTTAGTACGTTTCTTTTCTTTGTTTTCCTTTGTATCAGATCATGACGCATCAGTATTATAGGCTCGCATTAACATTTGGATCTCTGCATGCAGTTCGTTTGTTTCTTTCCATCTGAAACACAAAAAGGATTTTGGTTTCGTTCGTTTTTTGTTTCGTTTCGGCGGTTCGGCGATTTCAACCCCCCGCAACCCCTCGAAATCCGGGGCGCTGCGGGGGGCCGAAGCCACCGCCTTCTTTATTCCTAACCTGTTTTTCTTCATTTTTTCTCTCTCACCTCCCGTCCCCGAAAACGACCACGTCAGGCGACTATGCTGAAGAAAACCAAAGGGAAGATGAAGCGGAGGAACACTGAACCCGTCATGGTGGTGGTCAACCAGGGCAGATTCACCCCTGCGGAGCCCCTCACGGAGTCACCGCACCAGGAAGAGGAGGCATTTTGAAACGCGTTTTCCCTTCGTTTTCGATCCGATTTCCCCCGAGCAGGTGTTGTCAAGTTTTAGTGAGTTTTCGAACGCTGTTAGCGCTCAAAGTGACGATCGAAAGGTTCGAAGTCGAGTAACATTTAATTAGTTTATAGTCAATATTTATTTATTTTCGTGTTATAAACCGAACGGTTTTGAGAAAGAAGTCGGAGATAAAAATCTTTGTTCTTAGCGTTAAGGAAAAAAACATTTCGAAATAATATATATATATATATAAAAATATATATATATGAGTATAAAATTATGGGAGTCTCCGGGACTCGAGGAAAAACATTCCCGTGTGCGCACCGCTGCGCGATTGGACGAACGCCGCCGCAGAGTGTGCTGCCACTGTCGTCGAAAAAAAAGTAAAATTTATGTAATATGTAAGGTTTATTATTTGGGAGAAGGTAGGGGTTGGGGATGCGCCCCCGAAGGTCAGGCGAGAAGTCGCCCAATCATGCGAAACACGGGCTCAGTCGCCCGGGCCGCCGCTGAATGTTTGGCCCCGGTCCGTTGCGAACGTTTGCACGATTTGCCCATTTCTCAGGAGGAGTGAATGTTTTAGTTTCGTGTATAAATCCTAATGGAGGAAGTGAGACGATGACGATTAATTAAAAAAAGTCTTCGAAATGTTTTTGAATTTGAATGAATCAAATACGAGCGAGTGAAAGTTCGAAATTTAGAAAATAATTCCTAATTGTGAGAAAAAGTTAATTAATATATATATATTTATTAACTAAATGCGTTGTTTTTGTGGAATCGACCGTCCTTACAATATATTTAATGTTATAATTTATGCTAATTTTTAAATTTTAGTGCAGTAACTATAACTGCGTGGCTATGTTATACTTTTATTCATCTGTATACTTATTATCTTTTCATTTATTCATTTATTTCTTTTGTCTGCATTTATTTTATTTTCTGCCTATTCGTTATTTTTTTATTTTTGTTTCTATTTATTATTAAACATCCTTAAAATTGTTATTATTATTAAAAATCAATAATTATCAAACTCGACCTAACACGACAAAGCAGAAGACAGTGACATTAAAGAAAGGAGAACTTGACCCAGCACGGAACCAAAAGAAAGAATCGGAGAAGGCCGTCAGCAGTCAGCAATCGATAAACCTGTTCTTAGAGGTTGTGCTGACCTTTGAAAGGACGTCCGGCGTCTGCGTTGGGGCGGCCATTGCGCGCTAAGATGGCGCTGACGGTCAGCGATCGATTCGGAAGGGCGAAGAGGTTTTCCTCGGTGTTGTCACGTCAGCGGCGTCGAGAGGAGGTAAGCGAGTGTCGGAGTGGAAGGATTGTCAGACGATTCGTTGTACCTGGAGAAGAGAGAGGTGACAAAGTGTAATGTGAGCAGTGTGAGCAATGTGGGGTTGTTTTTAAACACTGGCGGAGTAACCACGCTGTGTTTGGGTGATAACACCTGAGATCTCAAGGGAGTGATAGATATAAAAAGTAAATAGAAAGAGAAGGTTAGATAGGAAGATAAAAAGAGAGAAAGAGGCGGAGAAAATGAGGGAGTGAATGAAGTAAAATTAGTAAAGAGAGAGAAAGGTAATGGGAAATACAGATAGATAAGAAGAAGGATAGAGAGAGAAAGTGGAAGAATGGGAAAAAGAGATAAAGAGAGGTAAAATGAAAAGGTAAATAGAGAGAGAAATTAGAGAGGGATGAAGATGAAGAAATTAGATGGTAGAGATAAAGGAAAGCGAATGAGATAAATAAAAAGAGAGGTTGAAAGAGAAAGTGAGAGATAAAAATGAAAGAAAATAGAGAAATTGAGAAAGGGAAAAGGTGAGAAGGGAAAATAGAGGTAAAAGGTGAAAGATGAATAGAAAGAGAGAAGGATAAAGTGAAAGACACATAGATAGATAAAAAGAGAAATAGAAAAAGACAGAGAAAGAAAGAGAGAAGAGTGAAGGAGTGAGAAAGAGAGAGAGGGAGAGAGAGATTGCTTAAATTTAGGCCTAAAGAAGTTAAAGAAAGTAAAGCAAAACCTTAAAGTGTATTCTTTGTTTGACCACAGCACCGGTGCATTATCGGCGCTTAACATCACTTCTCACGCAAGGCGTATTTGTAAAATCTCTCGAGTGGGGGTCATCGATGTAATTCGGTTGCATGTCGCGCCCCCAAATGGTCGCGAGGGCATTCCGTGACCTTTTCCCTCCTTTCCAGAGAAGACCTCACTGAAGAACTGTCATGGAAGTATGATCAATCAAACAGTGAGCCCCGACGCCATGAAAGATGCGGATATCCCGACCATTTTCAACCCGAGAAGAGTGCGGGCGCCGAGCGTCGTCGTCACAGAAGAGAACAATCCCAGAACCCTCCCGAACGGGCCGTTCACCAACACGTCCAACCTTCAGCAGACGGAATCAGGTTTGCATCTGACCGTTATGGGTTGCCACGGCAACGAGGCTTTACCTCCAACGCGGTTTTCAGTTACCATCAACGCGGGCGCTCCGGAGGTACCTCAAACAGCAGTTCGCACCCACGGCATCCTGAGGAAGCTCACCAGCTGCAAGAACTCCTGCTGCTCCGAATCCGCGAGGAAGGTGAGTCTGAAGACACGACTGTTCAGAGCTCACCTACTGCCACGACGTCCACTTGCAGATCTACTGCGGAGTCTGCGTGACCATCTGCGTGACGGCGACCTGGGTGGGCGCCACCCACTGCATCAAATACCTCTTCCACCACAGGAAGTCTTCTACCCTTGCTTTCCAGAGCTCCAATTCCACCCTCCACCCCAGCTATGTAAGGGCAGGTTTTTGTTGCGGTGGACATTCCGGTCTTGCGATTAATCGAGCTCTGATTGGCAGATCGCTCCGTACGACGCGCCCTTCTTCACCACTTGGTTTATAACCAACTGGACTGTGCTGTTCTTCCCTCTGTACCTGTTGGCGAGGCTGAGCAAGTCTAAGTGCGAGACTTCGGTGGGGAAAGTCGTGAGTGAAAGTTTTAGGAACTTTAGAGAGAAAGGCTTCACGGCAGGTGGGTACGACATGGAGGTGCATTGTTTGGATCAGCGAATCCCAATGATCGAAATGTTTAATTTGTTGTATTATTTGTTTTATTAGAAAAATTAATTATCGATAAATAAAAATATTTATTTATTTATTTATTATTTGATTAATTTTTAGCCGTTAGTGAATGTTTGTGTGGTTTATGTACCTTCAATTTTGTGCTTTGTACGTGTTTTATACACATGTACATTTAGTACATAAACACTAAATGTTTTGCTTTGTTTTTGTAAATAAAAAGTTGCAAAAATTAAAAAACGCGAGTTCTTACGAGTCCTCCATGTCCACAGCGCGGTTCCTCACGAGATGCAGTCTCTTCTGCTTCCTCTGGGTGGCCACCAACTACATGTACGTCCATTCCCTCAAGATCCTCCTCGCCACCGAAGTCATGGCGCTCTTCGCCAACAACGTCTCCTGCGTCTACATGCTCTCCTGGGTCATCCTCCACGAGCAGTTCGTCGGCATCAGGGTAGGTGCCACCCCTCGCCCCTCTCTCACCCCACCCATCTCACCACCCCTCTCTTGCAGATAGTCGCCGTCATACTCTGCGACACGGGCATCGCTCTCCTCGCCTACATGGACGGAATCAACGGGAGCCCCACACTCGGGGGGGTTGTGCTGGCAGCTTGCGCCGGGGCTGGTTCCGCGGTGTACAAGGTAGGCCCACGACGGCGAGGGAGGCCGGAACAAGGTGCATGGGGGTGTGTTTCAGGTGCTGTTTAAAAAGGTGATAGGGGAGGCGAGCTACGGGCAGGTTTCCATTTTCTTCTCCCTGATCGGGCTGTTGAACGCGACTCTGCTGTGGCCTCTGTGCCTCGCTCTGTACTTCTCAGGCGTGGAGGTTTTGTACTGGAACCTTCTTCCCTGGCCGGCTCTCATGGGGGCGAGTCTACTCTCTCTGGGTGAGTAAAGACAAGTCCGAGCTCACTGATTGGACGAAGTGAAACACTTGTTTCTCTCTCAGCCGCGAATCTTCTGGGGAACTTCAGCTGCGCCATCACTTACGACTTATTCATAACGCTGGGTCTGATCACGGCCGTTCCCGTGTCCGCAGGTGAGCACAAAACTCCAACCACCTAATCATTAAAAATCTATTAAATCATTTATCACAAATTCTTTTTTAATTATTATAGATTATAACAAACAGTTGAGAATTAGAGAATTAAATACAAGCTAATTTATAAATAAATAATTTGAATTTAATTATCAAAATTTTTCGATTTTGTTTAAAATCGGGACGACGAGAAAGAGATGTAAATAGAATAAAAAAAATTTTACAATTAAAAAATATAATAAGATTATTTTTTAGCATCAATGATTACATACTCATTTTTATTTGATTGATCCAACAAAAATGCATTATAAACGAAATTTATAAAGACGTAGACAAGGCAAAATGAAAAAAAAATGGGAGTTGAGACCTTTGTTAAAACCGTAATTTTTCCACGTGACGAATTTGAGACGCTAAAGGGGAAGTTTTTTAAGAAAAACCCTTAAGTTTCGGTCAAGCATTTGAAAAAATTATAAAAAACACACTGCTTCAATTTGACCCGAGCCCGTTAGGGGGTGAAACGTTTTTGAGGGGAAACGTTGATGAGATGTCGTCTTCTGCTGCGTTTCAGCTCTCGACGTGATCCTGTACGACGCCAAATTCCAAGGGATGAAGCTCGCCGGAATCATTCTCATCTCCATCGGCTTCTTCCTGGTCATGTTTCCGGACAATTGGCCCGACTACATCACTCGACTTCTCAGGTAGGCGAACCTCTAAGTTTCGCTCGCTAAATAATCGGTTGCTGCTCCGCTCGACGCCCCGCAACGCCCCCTGTAAATAAATGTACATAGGCGATTGATTCGCGTCCGCACTTCGGCTTTTTTCGGTTACTTTCGTTCTATTTTTCCGTTATTTTTGGCTTTTTCTCCGTTACCTTCGGTCTTTTTCTGTTATTTTCCGTTTTTTTTGGTTAATTTCGTGCCTTTACTTTCGGGCTTTTCGCTCCACTTCTGACCTCTTTCGGTTACTTTCGTTAGAGAGAATTTCCTTTGAAAAAAGGTAAGTCCCGCAAAACACGTCCCGCTTTCTACTCAAAATCACTCACGCTGACAACCGATTCCGAGTAATTAGTTTAGTTTACATTCGATTACAATCAATCAGACTTGAATAATTAGTCTTGCTTTTTTTTTGTATCGTTCGTTTCAGAAACATCATCCTGCTCAGTCACAGCGCGAGGTAAGCGTTCGAACTGCTCTCTCACCTGAGGAATGTTTGTTATTGAGGGCCGCACGGTTTTATTTTGCTCCTCGTGTCCCCTCTCCCACCCCCGATGCCTGCCTCCAACCGCCGGGGCTCGCCCACGCGGTTATCCCATTCCGACAACCCTAAGTGTTTGTCATTAGTGGCTGTATGAGGATCAACTGACTCGACATTGCTCTGTTATGTTCGTTTGTTGCTATTTATGTTATGTGTTTGAAACTTAGCTTGTCCTGTAGTCATAAATCAAGGTACAGTGACCACTCGGAGAGGAGACCACTAAGAGCCTGAGAGGACCGTTCCTGGACTTTCTCCGGCGGAGCTCCACCAGGTAAGGTGTCAATTCTGATAAGTGTTGCTTTCACTGTTGCTTTTGCTGTTGGGGTGACGCCCCGCCCCGAAGACCGGCTTGTCTCTTCGGGGCGGGCGTCCACCACCTTTCTGCCAATTTCCCCCCGAAAGAACCCTTCTCTTGCTTCGGGACTCATCCCTTCGTTTTTCTCCCCTTCGCCAGATGGAGCAGACGAAACAGGAACACCCAAGCCGTCCGCAGAGACGCAATCGACTACAGGACCGGTTACATAAGATCCCATCTGCGGTCCCCTTCCGGCAGGGTGAGATGACCGGACCCCGAGCACTTGGACTTGACGAATTCTGCCAACGTTTTTTATTAGTGTCTACATCAAATCCAGAAGGAAAAGCCCCGAGTTAATAATATAATGAGTTGGCGATGTTCGAACCCGTCCCCGCACAAAGCCACAGACTAATTATATTACTTTATATAATTATTTGTTGTTTTTATTGAAATGTTATTGTATCCTCGAGAGAAATATAAAAGTTGAATAGGGATAAGTTGAATAAGAAATGTTGAAAAGATATCACTTACTTTGAATACTACAGTTCGTCATGAACGAAATGCTTCGATAAAAAGTCGTACATTTCGTCTAAATTCCTCGAACCACTGTACTCTGAAATCTTCTCCCCGTTTTTGTACAGATACAGTGTGGGGAATCCCTCCACCTGAAAATCAAAAACCACCCTCAGTGGTTTTCAGAGCGAATCCCTCTCCCGTTACCCTCCACCCACCTCCTGCTCGTTGCACAATTCTTTACTGTTCTCCTGCGTGCAATCGACTTTGACCACACGCACGTTGGCCACATCGGCGACCTTCTTGTTGAGCTCGTTCCAGATGGGTGCGAGTCGCTTGCAGTGACCGCACCAGGGGGCGAAGAACTTGACGAAGGAAATTCCCTGGGATATTCCCTGATGGAAGTTGTCCGAATCGAGCGTGGTCATTACTCTCTGGCTGTCGCCTTCTTCCTCCGGCTTCGTTTCCTTTATCCCCAGCATTTTGCCCACGTAGGACTTGAGATCGACTTCCGTTCTCGGACCCTGGTACTTCTCAATCTGTAAGAAATCCCAAGTAAGGGATTTGAATATACTTTTACATAGGACTAGTTCTATTCTTAACTATACAATATGCAAGTTAAGTACTATTACATTAACTATCTATTGCTTTTAATTATTTTTCTTTTTATTAACCCTCTGTAATCTGTCTGCAATCAATTATTACCCCTTCACAATGGCTTTGAACCCAATAATAACATTTACTTGCAAACAACAGAAGTAACAACCTCATGATAACATATTTGTCTGCCTTTGAAACAATCAGTGTAATCAGCACAAGATTACAAGTAATAATGCTCAATACACACCACTTTTCCATCCTTCATCCAAAGCAATGTGGGATAACCTTTGATTTCTAAATTATTACAAATGGTTCTATGCACAGTGCAATCAATTTTTGCTATCCCTACATTTGACTCACTTTCCAGGGACTTTGCCAAATCTTCCCAGGTTGGTGCCAATTTCTGAAAATACACAATAACAATCGTCTTTTAAAAAGGGACCAATCAAAAGTATTGGGGCTTTTTAAAAATTCAAAAATATAATGACAGCACCTGACAATGACCACACCAGGGTGCATAAAATTTTACAAAAAAGTTTCCTTTTTCTACAAACTCCTCAAAGCTGGATTCTGTAAGTTCTGTGAGGCCATTAGTGGTAACAGGAGCAATTTTTACATCATCCCCTGGGGGTTTTCCCAGCTGCTCTTTTATAAAAGAAGTCAGTGAGGGTAAATCTCTTGTACCTCTGAACTTGATACCCTCTGTTGATCCTGTCTTGAAGAACTTCAGGCTGAAAACAGATAAACATTGAACTGGACACTCACCACAAAGATGTGCACAATAGCCAATTATTGCAATTAAAATTTATGTGTCTTTAATAAAATCTTACGTTGGGTATCCCGTGACGTCATGTTCCGAGCAAAGACCGGAATCCACCGTGCAATCAACTTTGGCTATGACGACTTCATTCTCGGGATCTTCACTCAGCACCTCTGCTAATTTATCCCAAGTTGGGTGGAGTTTCTTACAAAATCCACACCTGAAAAGACTATTCAATGAAACACCACCCAAAGACCGGTATTAAAATTGCCTGGCCGACTGTGTTAGCGGAGAACTTCGAGCAAAAATTCGTTTGAAAATGAATTTTAAAATATAACCTCAACTCACCAGGGAGCGTAAAACATGATGAAGTGATTGCTTTTTGGTACATTGACAGGAAAAGTTTCGGCATTGTATTGCTTGAATTTCTCATCTTCCGCGGATGTGTATATGGAATTGTTTATGAGATAACAAAAAAATATGAACACTATCTTAAATTTCATTTTAGTCTTAATAAATCAAGAAACTCACGCTAGAGTTCCGCCAACTTGTGAAAAAAAAAGTTCCTAATTTTGCGAATGAACTGTCTCAAAACTTCGGTTAAACTATTAGCTTAAAATAGTATTTATAAATAATAATTTTAAAATAAATATATATTTTTTAATAATCATTCTTTCAGGAAAAACCACAAGTGTAAAAAATATCAACGTACTTTATTGCATTTATTTACTTCATGAATATCTTCATACTTAATCGGATTAATACTCTACGATAATTTTGGCGAGGGAGTTTTGTAAAACGGTAATGGATTGAATTTATTTGAAAACTGAGATAAATTGAAGATAATGCTGTTCCTACGCAACAAGCAGTTCTTTAGAATCTCAAGCCAGATAATCAATTCAATCAGAAATATAACACTGAATGAAGGAAGTCGCATTCCGGAATTAAATAACGATCACATATTTAAAAAATTATGGACGAAACACGAGTTGATCGATCATTTAAGCAGTAAAGTCTACTACGAAGACGGTAATGTTATTTACATTTTTGAATAATCTCATTAATTAATCAAAGAGGTAATTTGTACGTGTGTCGTGCAGATAATTATGTTGTCGTCAATAAGCCGTACGGTGTTTTGGCCAGAATCAACAGAAAAAAACCGTTGGTGTTCAAGGACGAAGGGATACTTTGCGAGAGTGCGATACAAGATGTTTTGCCAGATTTATGTGAACGTTTCTCTGCAGAAAAACTCGATTTGGTAGTTCATCCTCAATGGTAATTATGTTTATATATTACTTGGATGGGGTTTTACACAGCCTTAAGAAAACAATCAAAGAATAGTTTTTAAAAATGTCATAATTCATAACATACATAGGATCTTAATACTCTTAAGTTTTTCTTCATTATGCTCATTCTTTGACTGCAGAAAACAAAACCAACAGAAAGTATAAAATATATGGAGACTAATTCCAGAATAATACTGTAGGTTTTATAATAACGTATAATTAATTATAATAATAATAATACAGAAATAATTTACATGCAGTGGCTTGTAAATAATATTTACTTTATTTTTCAGGCTTTTCTCTGGTCTGACGATACTGTCAAAAGGGAAATCCAGTAAAGGTGATATACTAAAAGATTTTGATAAAATAAAAAAAGAAAATCAGGTCTTTAGTTTTTTAGCAGTTGCTTTGGGAAGTGACATACCTCCAACATTTGAGAAATCATTCAGAATTTCCAGGAACTTTGAAATCATTGAGAATAAAAATGAGAAAGAAAAGTGTATAATTCTAAGTTATAAGCATAGAGTGTTGGGGTCATCAAAAGGTGCCAATCTGATCCAAATTGATTCAAATTATAATTACTTACAATGCCTGAGACTTATTTTGGCAACAAAGTGGTTCAGTCCAGTGCTGGGAGATTTAGTTTACTCCTCAAGAATAACAACTCTCTTTGATGTTCCTCTTTTGGTTTCACCCAGGGAACAGTTGAGCACTAAAAAGGTGAGGTTTTGTTTTATTTTCACAATTATTAATTAACTAAAGGGAAAACGAGTTTGCATTAAAGTAAACACAAGACAAAGTTTGAATTTTATGAATGAAAAATTACAAATACAGTATGAAAAAATCTCTGACAACAATTTTTAGTTAAAAATCAGTAAAAAATTGTACAAAATATTATAGATGTGATAATTTAAACCTGTAATGCATTAATGTTTTTGTTACATTATTAAATATATAATTGTCAAATTTGTAGTTTGTTAATTGAGAGTTCTGAAGACTTCAGACAAAGTGGAAGCAATAATATCACATCATATTATTATATTATAAATTGATTTTAATTTAAACCCTTCTATTCAGTTATAACTTGATGTTGGAATAATTTTATTTTTTCTAGTTATTATTTACTTTATCATTTAGAAATCTTAGTAAGTTGAATTAATTTTGATTTATATAAAAGTATAAATTATGTTAATAATTTTTAGAATAAGTGTATATTTCCATAAAAGTGATGTCATTTATTTAAAAAAGTATAATTTAAATTTATGTATAACTTATTTGAGTGTAAGATTTAATTTTTTTCATTTTTTATTTTTTCAGAAATTACCTTCAGAAGTCTTAGAAATTCTTGAATTAAGTCCCGAGGACGTCGACTGCTGTCCCTGTCACATTCATTTCTACTCCGCCACTTTCAGGGTGAAAAACGAGAAATTCGTAACGGCTGTGCCTCCCCCCGAATACTTCGTCTGGACCTGCGAGCAGTTCGGCCTGAGTGAAGTCAGACGGTTTTTCAGAGGCTTTGACGATTCGACCAAAGAAGCAGTTGCTGACGGTTGCTGATTCGAGCGAAGAATAAAAGAAAACGCATGAAATCGATGATGAAAAATGTCACTTAAAAAGAGATTATGTGCTGATAAAGAGTGTTTTACGACGAAAATATTCAATTATTTATAATTAAGACTGCGTTTTCGTGTTTGAACCAAAACTGAGTTGTTTTTATTTAATGAATCTATTGTTTATATATACATGTGACGTGTTTTCCTAATTTATTTAAATTCCTTTCAGTCGAGGATTAATTGAACAATACTTTCATAATGTATTTCCCCGGGAAAGAAAACTCTTACTGAGCATTCGAGTGAAAGAGAATATAAAAATCTCGTGTAAGGGTTTCGGGGGAAAACTGCTTTCGTTTCTCAAGATCCCCTAATAAATAAGTGAATAAATTGTGCAGCAATTTCCTTTGAGCGCTTTCCCCACAAAGAATTCATAAAAGGAAAATTTATTGATCATTAAATGCAAAGCACGTCATTAAAAAAATTAAAAAATCTTTCCTCATCCTTTCAGAGCGAAACTCGCCCCTCTCCCCGTCGTCCATATTTTATGTTTAATATGTTTTTATGTTAATGTTTTATGTTGGCGTGAAAACAAAGTTCAATTTTAGAATTTCTATGCAAAGCTCACCGACACTTTCATTTGCTATTATCTCGCTACCGCTTTTACATCCCCCATTTCCTCTCCCTCTTCCATTACGGAGTAAAAGTTACGGGAATTCGAAAAAGCTCATCGTGTTCATCGTGCATGACAATGAGGCTTCGCTCGCGGATTCTTTCTCCTTTGGACGAATTCCTTTTTCGAGTGAAAGTTTCGGCGTCGAAAGCTCACGTAGCCGAGATTGCTTTTGGAACGAAGAGAAAAAGGGTTACATTTCCAGAAGCCTTTCAATTTGCAGTGAGTGGTTACTATTCTAGAACATTCTTTCGGACAATAACCCGATCCAAAAGTACAGTTTCTTGTCCTCGTTTCTTTTACAACTATGAAACTTAAAAATTTTTAAGCTCAGGAAAAGAGAATGGGATTATAGCAATAGCTAATAAAAGTTAGACTTCTGAAAAAAGACCAGGCATTGTAGATTTTCTGTTTATATTTGACCGTTACAGGTTGCCATGACAACGAGTGTTTGTCTTCCTTATTTGGACAAGGCTTCCGTTAATATTTTCTCAACGGTTTTATTACATTAAAACGATTTTTTTAACTTTGAAATGACAAATACATAAAAATAATTACTAAATCTTACCGAAGCAGCAGTATAATGTGTGAATTTTTTTAAAATTGAAAAGCGAAAGCTGTACGTACCTTTTCAATGACAGCCTTTCGAACACAATATTATGGCAACATAGATAATTAACTTCGCAATCAACTAAATAAATAAATAAAGGAAAACGCCTGATAATAAATGATATATTACTTCAAATACGGAAACTTATAAATTCTTTCAAAACAAATCAACCCGCCTTCCGTTATCTGATAAGTGTCGCCAAATGTCGTTTTCTCGTAGCAACGGTTGGCAGCACTTTTGTTTAGGTTAACCTAAACTGGTCAGTGTTTTAAAATACGTGAAACGTGAGCTAAACAATTAAATCTGGACTAATGTATTCATTTGGTTATTGGTTACTGCAGGGAAACAATAGGAAGGAACAAAATATTAATCACTATAGGAAGCTTCAATGTATTAATTTATCATAACTATGGCTCTTATTATTTATAATTATTATAACTATTTATAATCACAGATATAATTATTATATCTGTGGAAAATAAAAATGGAAGAAAATTACGTGTCCGGCACTTGCCAAATGATGTGCCCTCCGAAGGAAGCTCGATTCCGTCAGAAGGAGAATCTCCTACACAAATTCGAAATGAAAAAAGGAACAGAGTGCAATCGACGGCCAGAATTCGACCCCGACAGAACTGTCAAATCTTTCAGTAGATCTGCAGCGGGTGCCGAAACCACGAATCCCGCAAATCTGAGACCGTTTCCGGTTCTTTTAAAAACGGTCGAATATCTCTTCCGGGAAATTTTTCCATTGCATAAGGACAAACCGTTACTCGTCTATAATTTTATGTTCGATAGATTCAGAGCAGTGCGACAAGACGCGGTCATCCAAAACCTATCTTCTGATCAAACAATCAAAATCCTAGAACCAATAGTCAGATTTTTAATATACTTCGGTTATATTTTAGTGGAAGAGGACATTTCAGAATTTGACTCCCACATTAACAACATACATCTGCTAGAATGCTTGAAGAGGCTTTTGGTTTGCTACAGTGATACAGAAGTTGGTAAACAGTCCAACAGATGGGAAATAGAAAGTGCTTATTTATTATTCAATCTGGGCAGCTTAAAGACATTGACAAGGGCAGCGAGTCTGTTGGAACAGCAGCCACAGAAGTACTTCCTTCTCTCTTTTGAACTGTCTCTGCAGTGGTACTTGAAAAACTACTCTAAGGTTTTCAAAATGATTGGTCAACTGCCCCCACTGCTGATGTGTGTTATCAACAACTGGATTCCAGAAATGAGGAAGCATTCACTGCAGGCCCTGTGTTGGGCCTACAGCAGTCCCAATTCGTCATATCCTGTTCCACTGGTGAGGACTTTGCTGTTGTTTGAAAATGATTCTCAAGTGGAAGATGAGTGCACACATTACAATGTGAAAATTTCAGAAAGAAAAATCAATTTCCTGAAGAAGGAATTTGATATATCAGCCAATTGTAAAAATGGAGTTAGGTTGAAACAGACGGATGAAAAGTTACTAAAGTGTGATCTTTTAGATTTGTTGTATAATGGATACAGGTAGCAGATTGTTTGTTAACTTCTGCATACATTGTATTTAATTGTGATAAATATTGTATTTCAGTGACTGTATTACTGTATAAAAATTTCATATTATAAAACAAAAAATCAAATGTTTTGGTTTAAAAATTATATATTGCGGACAATTTGTAAAGAATGTAATTACTTATGATTTTATATAAAATCATAAATATGTCACAGATTAATTGCTTTCATAAATAAATAATTTTTTACGGAAAATCCACGTTTATTTCGTTATTGATAAGTTCAGAAAAATGTTTAGTGTGTTAGTGTTAAGGAGATGAAAGCTCACACTGCCCTCTATGGTGCAACCTTTCAACTACTTCCTTTCCACCCCCGACTAATGGAGAGGTTGAGCGGATTCCAATAACTCCTTCAGCCCCCGCCACCCCTTTATTAGGTTTCCTTTGGCTCCTGTGTTTGGGTATCCGAGAAATTGGATTTTTTATTATCGGGTGTTTCTGGTCAAAGGAGAGGCATGGCACGGGCTCCATCACGTGAAGGTTGCGTGAGCATTGGCCGCTCTCCCCCGAAATGTTCCTTTCGCGTGTCTAATTGTGATTCGCTTTGTTTCTCTCCTCCGTTATGAGCCGTGTAGAGATATACAGTAATGAGGTCCTCTCCTCGGTTTCGATTGCTCTCGCACTCATAATGGCCATTGGGGGTTGTTAGAGGGGTGCGAACTGGCCAAGGGTGAGTGCGTCCGTCGTTGACGCCCACAGGGCGTTGCCGTGTCAGTCTGCGAAAGTCACCCTTAAAAGCAGTGAGGGTGCTATTGTTAGAGCTGTAAAAACCGTTGGAAAAAACTATATTTTCCAACCGAACTGAAAAAGTATAAAAAAAAACACCCTGAAAGGTGATTGAGAATAATAAAAATAACAGTATGAATTATATATCTTTTTACCCTTTTGGAGTTTACAAAAAATCATACATTATCTACAGTACAAAGAAATAATCACATATAATCTGTTTAAAAATTCAAATAATACTCATGCGCTCGTGGTTTATCTTATAAATATTTAGTAATAATATAGAAAACTAATAAATAACTAATTAAACAAAAAATTAAAAAAAAATAAACTAATTAAACAGATAAAATAAAAACAATAAAATTAAATTTACAGCAAATAGCAAATTAAAGTGCACAGTTATAACAAAAGGACATAAAATTATCTGAAAAAAAAACTAAATAAATAGAATTAGCAATTAAATTATTATATAGTAAAATAAATAAATAACAAAATCTCCTCAACAGAGAACCAAATAAATTAGCCAATTCAACGAGCCTCATAAATAAATTAACATAAATTTTGCTTTTAATTAATTTTGACTTTATTTTAATTAGAGGCGCCACCTTTTTTTCCTCTAAACAATAATACCCCAATTAATTAATTGCAGCCACGTCTCTAATCTTCAACCGATGCCTACAGATAACAAAAATAAAACTCGGAATTTTGAAAAAACTCCTCTCATGTCCCCCTCCCCCCGCCCCCCGAAATTCCTCTCCAAAAAGCGGGAAAATTCACGTTCGAAATCCCCAACACTTCACCCTTTGGCAATGTTTAAGGTTGTAAAAGCTAAATTTTCATTTTCCAAATGATTTTTTTCTTCTGGTGCTTCAATTTGCTCCCTTTCCTCCCCTCTCGCCCCCTCCCCTCGCCCTCCCTCGCCCCTCCTCACCCCGCTCCACTCTTCGCTTCCCAACCTTTTACGGTTAGTGGTTTCGTTTGTGATTAGCAATTTAGTGAGTGATTTCCATCTTTTTTCTATTTTCCTGCCCCTGGGAAACTCGTTTTTCGGCTTCTTCTGTCTTTTATGGCCGCTCAAATGGAATTCGGCATCCGCGGATGAGCAGACTCTCAGAAGGGAGGGTGGCGCACCTGGAGGAGAAACAAGGGTTGCTGTACTCAAATGCTGATGGACAATCAGATAGAGATATAAAAGGCGACGCAGAGATTTAGATCAGTGATGCCCAACTTGCGGTCCGCGGGCCATATACGGCCCGATCTTTTATTTCTATATTCACATACATAATTTGGTGATTTTAGTCCATTTTTATTATTAAATAAGGATTATTCTAATATTAGAATAACTTCAATTTGAAATTCTTTCTTACCTTTCGGCTAAATTTTAAATTTTCACTTGCACTTTCGAATCCATTCGGTGATAAAAGTCAAAATGACTGCTTGCATAAAAATGTAAAAAGGGTAAAGCTGGAAAAACGATTCAAAGGCAATAGCCGTGAGAGCAGGAACGTAGAGAAAAGAAAAAAATATGAAGAGAGAGAAAAGGAGAAAATGAGAAAAAGAGAAAATGGGAAGAGAGTAAAAACTAATTTTAAAAATCCATATTCAATTTTCGAAATGACACCAAACTCAACTTTGGCCCGCACATTATGAGAGGTTGACCATCACTGATTTAGATGACAGCGCCATTTTCCTGTTTTGTTTTACAACCACTCTTCGCTACTCCGTTATAATGCGTTTCATAAATTTCCAAAAATTGATTTCCGAAAAATAAATTTTAAAAAATTGGGTTCACAAAATTAATTTTTAGTTGCAAGTTCCTAAAAACGAATTTTTAAAAATAATTCCCTAAAAAAAATGTATTTCTAAAAATAGGATTCCAAAAATAGATTGCTGAAAATAGTTACAATCGATTTCTAAAAATACAATTCCATTTAAAAATTTCTAAAAAAAATATATTTACAAAAATGAATGTCTAAAAATATAATTCCAAACATAAATGTTTAAAAATAAATATTTCCTAAAATTTACAGATTTACAGAGGCAAATTTCTAAAATTTAATTTCAAAAATAAATTTTTAAAAGTATTGTATCTAGAAATGGATCTAAAAAACAAAATACTCCTAAATAATAAAATTCTAAAAATATATTAAGAAAAATAACCACTCGAGTCGAAGGGTTATTCGTGTGTACATTATATAGATACGCCCCTGTTATTTTTCGTTGAAAAGGGCTGAAGCATTTCTTCTTTCCATTTCTATGGGGGGTTGGTTTCCGGGGGTGGAGAAAACAAAATCAGACGATTGAACTTTGATTGAAAATTTTATGGTTGACAGAATCGACATTAGCAACCATAAAAATAACATTGTCCGACACAATAATAAGCGAATAATAATATTAAAGCGTTTCCCTTCGTTTCAGTGACGCAATCGGGTTTCGCCTCTCGGGGGCGGAAGATGCGGAATAAGGAAGGCTCGTGCTCACCTGGGGGTGGGGGGCTGAAACGGACGTATCAACGCACCCTTGAAAGAAACAAAAAATGATTGTCCGCTTTCGAACCCCTCGCGTGTCCCATTAACCTTTTCATCAAATTATCCTAATCGCACGAAAACCTATGAGTTTGGCCATTTTCCCTCCCCCGTCGCCGATAATTTTATATTCTATATGTTATTTCTTAGAACTCGGGGTTAATTTCCTGCTACCCTTAAATGGGTTTCCGGTCGAAATTTAATTAGATGCTTTTTCTCTGAGAAGAACGCGCATGCGCAGTCGGTCGACTCATCTCGCCTTCCGCCCCCTACCGCCCCTACCCTTGCGAGGCTTCATTTTTCAACCCCCTCATCAATTTCTTCTCGTTAGGCGGAAGGGATTTATTGCACAGGTGGAGGCGTCCTTTCTCGCAACCTCTGTGTGAATGAATGAAGGGTGGCAGTGAGGGGGTGCGCATTTCAACCCCCTTTGTGTTCCTCATGGAATTTTGCCCACATTCGGTTTCCGCTGAAAATAGAGCCGCCGATGCACCGCTCGGAATTTTGGTTTTACATTTCAAGAAACGAATTTCCCAAGCGGGAAATTTTTTCTTTTTTCTTTTCTTCTTTAATGCGTTTTAATGCTCTTCTTTTGAAATGGTTTTTTCTTTTTCTTCTTTATCAGATTTCTTTTCTTTTTCTCTTTGTGCAATTTTTTTTCTCTTTTTCTTTTTGACCAATTCTCGACTTTTCTTTCTTTATAATCAGTTATTTTTCCTTGTTTATCATTTTTTCTTTTCTTCTTCTTATTTATCAGTTTGTCTTTATTTTCCACTTATTTTTATTATCATTTTTCTTTTCTTTAAAAGTCTTTCTTTTCTTCTTATTTTCCGACAGTTTTTCTCTTATTTTCTGCTAATTTTAATCACTTTTTTCTTCAACGATTCTTTTCTTCTCTTCTGCTTTTCTACAGTTTTATTGTTGGTACTATTCATTTTTATTTTTTCTTGCTTCTTTTCTTCATTACATTCCTGTCTAACCCTTAGCGGTCGTATGTTTGCTCTCAGCCACCACAGCAAGGAACTATACGAATATATACGAATCTTATACTGTATGGATTCCTATATCAGTTTAAACTTTTCCTTTACGTTCGCTGATACATTCTATAATTCCAAGGAATATTTTCTAGATTGTATTTAGGAGTAAATATTCTGTATATTCTCTTATTGTATGTAATTATATGTAGATTCTCTGTTGTTAAAATATGACTAAATATTACTGAATATTATGTATATGTATCCCTGTTCTTTCCAAAGAAATTAATTCCGACCAATAAATACCCATACACAAATTTTATACGACCGCAAAGGGTTAATTGTTCTCGGAAATTTTTTGAACACCATTTTTTTGTCATTACAGGTAATATTTTTATATAATAATCGTTTCTGAATTTGGGCAGCATAGAATCTATATTTTAAGGTTGTTATGCCTTTATTTTCTCACTCTGTCGGAGTAAAACACTTATTATATCTAAGTTAGGTTCTCTTATTTTGCGGAGAAGGGAGAGAAAAGAGTCTTGTTAGCTCCCGAAAAACTCTCTCCTTTCACTCATACAGTTCAGGTTCGGGTTAAAAGCCTTTTAATTACTTCATTACGGGGAAAACTCGTTTTAATAATATAAAAATAAAGAAAAGGCTTCCGTAAAGGTTAAAAAAGTTTCTAAGAGGATTCCAGTAATGCCTCGCGAGAGCTTTAAAAACGAAGAAAAGGGAATGCAAACAAAAGGGTGGCGGCACAGCTAATCAGCTCAGCCTTTTTATTATGTACAATATAAATGAAGTTTGCCCGGGAGGGGAGCCTTCTTCGAGAATTAAGCCCCTCGGACTCTTTCCCAAAAGGCGGACACCCACTAATCCCCATTCGGGCATTCATCCTCCAATTGTCCGCGTCGGGGCCTCTTTGAGGAAGTAATTAAAAAAATAATCACGGTCGCATCCCCCGGGGAGGGAGGGGGAGCGAACAAGGCGAAGGAGAGCACACAAAAACCGTCAATTAAGAAATGGACTCGGTTTTGTCGGACGGCAGTAATGGATAGTTTTCGAGGTTGGAGGAAGTCAAACAAAAACCAATAATGAGTTTCTTCCCCGGTGACTTTCCAAATTGGCCTGCAAACACGACTGTCAACCCCCTCCCCTTGCATGTCCTCGAAGCCTCTTTATATAAGTCCCGGGATAATTAGGGTGTCGCTTTATAAATATAAATGTCATGTTCGGATGTTTTATTTTTCGTTTTGTTTTCTTATCGGCGAGCGCCAAATCGCCTGGGACGATTTTCTGTTTTGCACCCCCGACTTGCACCCCATCCCGCACCCCCATGTCGATTTTTAAATGGCGTTTTTCTGTTTGTTCGATTCGCACTTACTAGATGATTTTCTTCAAATGGAACGTCAGGAGATTGAGGGGGATGAAGCTTTCTTCCCTTGGAAAGCCATTTGTGCGGTGAATGAGTTAAGGGTGGAAAAAACGAGGGAATACATTTTTTCCTCTCTCTTTTCTCGAATGACTCGAGGTATTATATACACTGGGCCCTCGATTTACACGGTTTAATTCTTCTCTGTTAGTTTTGCATCGTGCTAAAGTATTTGCCGATTGTGCTGCTGATCGCTGAGTCAGCAACCAATGGAAAATACATAACCATCGCCTCATTTAGTTGTTGTTTTTTTTGGTTTTGTTTGAGAATTGAATGAACCAATCTGTAAAAAATTGTATTCTTTTTCCATCAGAATTAACTGAAAATATATTCCAGAGATGAGAAAAAATTTTTTAATCAACGGCCCAATCAATAAATTTGGAAATTTTTTGCCGGGCCGCACAAAAAAACTTTTTATTAATTATGTAAACTTTTTAAAGGAGTTAAATACCTTAACTTTTGGAAAAATTTTCAAAATTTCTCTTTCAAACCTTAGATTTTAATAGAAAGCCACGTTATTCGTGAATAATTTGTCTCTTTGACGACGCCGACATTATGCCTCTTTCAAAGGAAACTTCTAACAATGGTTTTTTTACATCCCCGCCTCAGTCACAATAGCCTGAGAAACCGCGTATTGACTCAGAAAACAATTACAAAGTCTCTTAGAAAGAACAGTCAAAGGAGAATGAAAAATCACAAAAAGGAGTCATGGGTGCCGTGTTTCCCCCCCCTTTCTCCCCCGCTCCCCTCGATAATTAATAAGGAGACAATTAAAAAAGATCTTTTGTAAATAATTAATCAAAAGGAAAGTGCGGGGCCGCAAAGCGAAAGTAACATCACTGGAAGGCAATCAATCTTATTGTCTGAGGGCGTCCGGGGGTTGAGGAATCATCCCCTGACCCTTAACGAAAAACAAATCGAGTCCCTTCCATCACGTCAAATTGTAAATGAATAACACCAACATTCGGTCTGTCACGCGGTGACTATTTCCCGGCACATCCAAAAATGTCTCCCCTCGTCGTAAGCTAAGCATAGAAGAACGACGGAGACGCGCTCGAGCACGAGGTTTTCCAATCGGCGCATGCGCACTTGAGTCCAGCTCTCGAGAGCGTTCGCTCCGCGGAAAGTCCCGGAGCCGAGGCTTTCGAGTTCGGAGCCGGGTTTTTGGCGCGGAGGGCGGACTCTCGCCAGCGTTTGTTTCGGGAGAGTTGAGCGCGTAACTCGGAGCCGGTGCTGTCGAGTGGAGAGCGAATTTCCCGGCTTTGGAAGAGGAAAAGACGACGAGGAATTTTCAGTTGGTGTTTACCATTGAATCATGAAAGTTGCACCGAGATTTTCCCAGATTCTCTATGTGTTCACGTTTTTCGCGGCGATCGTCAAAACCGATTTCATGGGTAAGTAATCCCGCTAATTTATTTTTTCCACAAAACTAATTAAAAAGGAGAAACAATAATGGCGGAAAGAATATGTCTTCGGGGAAAAACTCCGAGATTAATTTCCCGGTAAGAAAAAACGGGAGAAAATTTTAAATTATAAACCTCATCGCTGTGTAATTGCCACGGCAGCACTAATAAATCCTCAAATCAGGACCGAATCGAGCAATTCAATGGCGCGAAATTTTATAATTCTCTTTTCCTTTGAACGTATCCTCATTAATTCTTAAACGGCATTTACAATGCAGGCGATGATAATCAGATAAAAAAAATTGTGTCACTCCATTCTTCTTTCCTGGAAAGAAAATAATTAAATGTCAAACCGTCGCGACTGAGTCACCCTTACCGAAGGGTTTCATCCCTTTTTTATACTTTTTCCGATAATCGAAGTTCGGTAAAATGAGCGGGATTGTTGCGTTTTTCTGCGGTTCGAGTGTTTGTAAATCCGATGTGTGATTTGATTTTTGTCTGTTGTTCGGTGACTTTCTTGTTCCTCTTCAGACAGTTGGTTTGTATCTGCCGTACCGTCATTGTATAATATATTGACATTTCAATATAAAAATGAAAAAGCATACGATTTATAATATAATATAAAAGGAAAAAACATACAGATTTTTTACAGTTTTTTTTCTGCTGTTTTGTGATTTATTTTTTCTACAAATTTATGCTTTTTAGATTATCGCTAATAAAAAGACTGCAAATTAGTCATTGTATTTTTTTCTCTAATCTTCCAGATCAAGACATGCAAAAGACATTCAATACAATATACAATAAAACACAAATGTGACCATGTATTTCTTTTCTGCATTCTCGTACTCTTTAATTTTTCCAGTCTTCGCTGTTGTTATTGTCCCAACTGGGGTCGTCGCTAAACCCGAATCCCGTATCCGGTTCTCTTTAAAAAAAGTTGATCCTCTCCCGCGAGGATAAAACTTCCCCCGAAATTAACATTTAAAATGCACCGGGGGTGAAAAGCGGGGAGGAAACCACCTCGGGTGGGTGGATCATCATACCTGAGGTGGAGGGAAAAATAAAGAAGTCGCGTCTGGGGGTCGAATTGATATTTTCCCGCTCTTTTTAAATCTGAACGGACTCAGGGGATGAAATAAAAACTTCCGGTTCGTCGAATGTAATTTCCGGATTTAAGGGATTTTCCTAAAACAAAAGCTCGGCGGAAATTTTTCAAGAACACGGGGCGACGGTCAATCCAATAACCGCAATAAATATTTTTAGGTAACAAATAAATCTCCGGGATTTTTGTTTTTCTGCCCGGAAAGGGGGATTCAGGGGTTGAAAGGGGTTGAAGAGGGAAAGGGCAGAAGCCGGAACGGCCGTACAAAGGGTTCTCCATTTCTGTTTTCTTCCGGATCTGTTGTTGCACTTTCTGGTGCTTATGTGCCCGCAAAAGGTCAGTCTGTGCGTTGTCTCTCTTTGCGGTTTCGATGACCGCTGTCGGCCAATTTTCAGAATTTCAATTTACAAATAAAATAATATTTATTTTAAAAAATAAAGATAAAATTATATTAAATAATAATTCATTAATCACTTGAATCAAATTAATTATAAAATAGTAATCAAATGTATAAAGTATTTATTATTCTATTTTATACATTTTATTTATTAGTTGTAGATTTATATATTTACTTTTTATTTCTGTCTGATTTTTCTGTACTTTTGTTTTGAGTTACTGTAAATTTGTTTTTTAAAATACTGTGATCACCCACTTTAATGCTCAAGGGCGAAATAAAGTTTATATTGATTGATTATAATCAAATTTATATATGAATATAACAGAAATTACATCTGTTTATTTATTTAATAACTATTATGAATGTTTATTTAGTTATTATGAATGCTTATTTTTTACTATAAATATACACATTTGCGTTTATTATATTTTTTACAATAATTATATATTTATTATACTAAATTTATTTGCATTTATATTAATATCATATAGTTATAAAATTAATTCTTTTGTAGCGACGAGAATAATCGTATAATAAAGAGTATAATATAATAATAATATAGAGAATAATCCTTTTCATTTGATCATTGTTGCAATACAATGGTGCGACTGTGAGAACAGCGCGTCGGAAGACAGTCTCCTCCGGGAGAGGGGGTGCATAACTCCCCAGGGGAGTCAGACATGTGCGCCTCCCTCGAACATCCCCTCACACATCCGCCCCCGGCCTTGACCTCTCAGGCACCTGTTATTTCCACTCGAAAATTAATGAAAAGGGCGAGGGGCGCGACTAAAAGGAGAGTGTTTTTCTTCCGGATTGTTTTCAAAGCGAATGCAAACAGCAAAAGAATAACAAAGGGGATGCTGGAAGTAGCAAAAAAGGTTCTGAAGGGAGGCAAAGCGGAAACGGGAGGGGTGAAGACGGTTATTTACAATGAAGATAAAATTAGGCCGCAAACAGTGGTAATGGCCGAAAAAAGGGTTTGCACTTATCTTTCAGTTTCCCTCATTTCGAGGAATTCTCCCAAACTTCCAGGAACTGTATGAAACGGGAGCTTTGTGTGAACATTCACACTAGTCAAAGGACCTCACCGAGGGTTTATGGTTTTGAATAACACGCAAAAGAGAGAAAAGACCGTTCGGGGGCGTTTGGCTTTCAAGTTTTGAGGTTCCGTCGCCCCCTTGGGCGGGCAGGGCGGTGGCGGAACCCAAATAAAACGATTTAAGTGTTTCTCCCGGAAAATTAGATGTTGAAACTAAAACTTTTATTGTGTGTGCTTGTTTTATTGATGTTCAGAAATATTACGTATTATAAAATTTTTAAATATATATTTTTTACGGCGAAAAAAAAATAATAAAAATCTCCCGACGAACCCCGATGACCCCTTGTTTTACGACAAACGATGCATACATAATTTATCGCCCCCTCCGTTTATTTATTTATTAATAACCCCTCCGCTTTTCTTTTAGCCGAAGCCTCCTTCGAACCTTTTTCGCTGCAGGTGCACTCGCTTTCCCACCGATTAAATCACCCCCGGTCACCCTCTGATTCCCGGGGGCGGTTCCCGAAAAGAAATATTTCTTCGGGGGACTGCAACAGCTTTCCATTCTCAGTGACAGGGCGGGAACAAAGGGGGAGGCAAACAAATCCATTTCGTGCCTTTTTTTATGTCGAAGCCATTTGTTCTTTCCCGAATTTTCCACAAAATTACTATGGAGGATTCGTATAATAAAATCAAAAAATAATAAATTTTTCATTATTATAAACTTTGTAAAATATAAAATAATCGGTTCGAGATGGGGTGGAAACCCAACGCGATTGTCCCAAATTAAAAAATGGGGTTGGCGACATTTTTCCCTCCGGCGGCGGTTTCTTCCGGTTTTATTGTGGCCTCTCCGCGTCTTCGCAGAAAACCAATTTTAATTAAGAGGAGGAAGAGAAGGGGAGGGTTTCCTAAGAACAGGGGTTGGGGGTGGAAAAACTTTCATTTTTCATTTAACATTAAACAATGAATCTCGGAAGGTCAGCCGCTATAAACCGGCCTTTAAAACCACTGTCCAGTCCGGGTTTTTTGTTTTAATGAAAAAGGAACCCAGCTGAGCCTAAAGCCTTGTCCTTGCCCTCCTCCCGCCCGCCCTCACCGCCCTCACCGCCCTCGTATTCTTCTGTCTATAATCTTCTTTATTTTTTATGAAATCTCAAAACGCCATCATCTCAGTCGGCGGCTTTTTTAATCTCCCAGAAGAAAAATTTTATCATCGGGATGAGACCCGTGGAAAGTTCGGAGGGGGCGACGGGGGCGAGGGAGGGATCGCGAACCATTAATCACCAACATTATACGGAATCACCGTCAGCAGATTCGGTGATGTGTGTCATTTAGAAGCGG
This sequence comes from Brueelia nebulosa, assembly GCA_028293925.1. Classification (NCBI taxonomy): domain Eukaryota; kingdom Metazoa; phylum Arthropoda; class Insecta; order Psocodea; family Philopteridae; genus Brueelia; species Brueelia nebulosa. The sequence continues at coordinate 48,741 of JAQIBA010000092.1, forward strand.
TTTAACTCCGCGAATAACGTCTTTAATTAATTTCGCATTGTTGGAACGTTTTCTCGGATTTCATTGCCCTCCCCTTGGAGTCTCGTCACCGCCTTCCTTCTTTTCTTCCCTTCCGCCCTTCCGAATCCCCTCCCCGTGAAACACTCCCTGGAAGAAGCGTTCGACTGCTGACTTCCCCTGTGTTTCTACTCGCGAGGGGAGGGGGGGGTCGAAAAATCCTCCAAGAATTAACCGGCGATATAATCGACGACACGGAGTCATTCGCCGCGATTTAATGAACAACCATCGAGTTGGGTTTCCCACTGTCATTTGGGGTTGTCTCACCCTCCCAGAACACTTTCCTGTGAGGGATTTACTTTTCAACCCCCAGTGAGTTTCCAACTTTGACGTCTTTGACAGCTGTGGTGTTTTGTAGATTTTGGAAAATTGCCCCAGAGGAAACGAATGGGGGCGAGGCGGAAAATGGCTGTCGGGGGTCGCGTTTTGATTAGCTTTTGACCGAAATGAATGGGTACAATCGACAAGTTGAAAATTAATTAACTCATTGAGTGTCGAATATAATTTTTGAAATTTGTTTAGGGTAATTAGAAAATTTTAAAACCTAATTTTACAATAATTTTTTCAATATATAGTCTTAAATTTCAAATCTTACTTTTTTTTTGTTCGTTTCGGCCTTTCCTTGGGCCACCGATTATTCCAAAATGCCGTTTTCTTTCTCTCTTCTTCGCCTACATTCTTTCTAATCTTACTTTAATATAATTAATGAATAATTATTACCATTAATTAATTATTTAAAATTATTGCCCCCCCATTTACCTCCAAAAAGAGGATTTTTAATATATATTTATAACATATATTTTTAACAAAACTATTTATAATATTATCTGCCTAACTCTATTTCTTCTTGAACTATAAAATTTATACTATATAAAGATTACAAAAAATAATACAAATCATACAAATTTTCTCTCACTTCATTATGATAGATACAGTTAAATAATACATTGTTAAATGTCTTCTTAGGTTTCTTTTTATGGTATATATTCTGGGATTCCTCCGGGGAGTATCCTATACAGTATATATAGTATACATATACAGTACTATACAGATATAACATAAGGAGTATATCTAGTTACAACTACAAAATTTTCCACGTTTATTCATATTCTCCCTCGTCTATCCATTCTGTGTTAAATCTGAACCTGAAACTGTTGCATTCATCGCCAAACAGACAACGAAAAGCAATTCGGTCGTTGGCCAACGGTTATCATCATAAATTAACTGGAATTGCAGTTATTAAGCGAATAAATTTAATCAAAGGAAAAGGCGGCCGGTCAAAGGAAAGCAAAAGGAGTATCCGTCCATCTATCCGAGTGTCGGCCGTTATTAAGTCACGAAACAATTCCATTGAAGAGGGAAAAATTAACACGATGGGGGAGGGGGGCGCGAAGGGGGTGAAAGAGGGTGAAAGGGGCGGTCCCAAGTCAAGCACACAATTTTTTTAATTTTTCAAAATCTCTTTGATGTAAAACACAATAAGGAGGAAAAAACGAGGCCAGACGGAATGGAGAAAGAGAGAGAGAGAGAGAGACGGGGAGAGGGGAGGGAAGTGATGGATGAAGGGGATGGATGAACGGGGGTGGTTTCTCGCGTTCCTCTTTCAGCCGAGATGAAATCTCTCAAACTCACTATAAATAATGTCGGCGAGGGGAGAGGCGGGGGAGGAAACTTATAAACCTGAGTCCATTCAGTGATTTAAGGTTTTCCTTCACTTATAATTTTACGCCGTGAAAGCGGGAAAGTTTTCTCTCTCTCGAGAAGTTGTATTAAATAAAAAAAATAAAATAACACAAAATGGTGCTCCCTATTCTTCGATGAAATATATTTTATACCTTTCCTTACCCTAATAAATATTGTGAAAATATATAATAAAAGTTTTCTTTTTCGGTAATATTTGATGAATTTTTGAATGCGGGGGACGCATAAAGAAGGAGCGGGAAGCGGGGGGAGTTTACGCAATTTTCCCCGAATTTGAGGAAAAAAAGCGATAATAATAAATCACAAACCAAATTTTGCACGCTTTATAAGTTATTTCATCTGCAATGGAAAATATAGATTGGTATGGAAAATAAAAATAACATAAACTCCAGTTTCCACGAAAGCTCAGTTCCGGTGTCGAATGCTCACTTCCGGCAGCAACTTTAATTTTTCCTCACCCTTACAGCTTACCACCCCGCTTCTTACCTCGCGCCCATCCCCACAGCAGCGAGTTAATCTGCCAGAATGTCACTTCCTGATACAGTGGCAGCAGAAAGAAACAAAGATTACCGTTTCCCCAATCTGTCATCCATATTTATTCTTATCTTCGAAGTAATTTCAATCAGAGCTGAACTCTTCACAATTTTTTGGTTTCCTTTCTTATCCATTCAGAGTAACCGTTACTGTCCTTTTGAAATTAGGAGCTTTTAGTTGGGCTTCCATTGGCAAAATTACAGTCAGAAACCCAAAATATATAAATTACAGCTACGGCTGATTCTTTTGTAAATTGTAATATTCGTATAAGTCGAAGTTTTTTTTTACAGAAACGTTTATTAGGATTTTTTCGTGTATACTCACATTATTCAAAGCATTTTCCCGAATTATGTATACACGAAGTATATTTATAAAGGTTCAAAAAATTCACGTACATTCACAGAATTATTAGAATTTTCAAATTATTCAAAATATTTTACATAAAATACTTTAAATATTTATTTTAAATATTTTAAAATTAACTACTTTAAAACAGTGATGGCCAACCTTTCATAATGTGCGGGCCAAAGTTGAGTTTGGTGTAATTTCGCGGGCCACAACGTATAAGAAAATTTAATATGGATTTTTTAATATTAGCTTTTACTCTCTTCTCATTTCCCCCTTTTTCTCTTTTTCTCCTTTTCCCCTTTTCTCTTTCTTCTCATTTTCTTCTTTTCTCTACGTTCCTGCTCTCACGGCTGTTGCCTTTGCCTCTCTTTTCGGGCTTTACCCTTTTTACATTTTTATGCAAGCAGTCCTTTTGACTTATATCACCGAATGGATTCGAAAGCGTTCGCGTAAATTTAAAATTTTGCCGAAAGGTAATAAAGAATTTCAAATTGAAGTTATTCTAATATTAGCGTACAGTCATAACCCTTTATTTAATAATTTAAAATGGACTAAAATCACCAAATACGTATGTGAATATAGGAATAAATGAGCGGGCCACATGCAACACCTTCACGGCCCGGATATGGCCCGCGGCCCGTAGGTTGGACATCACTGCTTTAAAATTATTCAAAAATTAGTAAAAAAATTAATTCACATAATTCAAAATATTTAGCAGAAAATAACACATTTCGAAGTTGTTGGAAAGTGTTTTACAGCGAAGGCAAAAAATAAACAAAGCCGTGTAGAAATTACGTCAGCATAAAAAGAAACAATAACGAATTGTCAGCACTCATCGCCACAAGTGGTTGTTGTGCGAAGATGGACAGCTCTAAATATCAAATGGAAAAGATCGAAACCCGTTAATGAATTTTTTCCTTTTCTGTTTGTTCAGCGAACCGCTAATTTGTGGCCTCATCGATTAAAATGACTGAATTAGCATAATTGGCAGACGCATTAATCGGGTTATCACTCGGGTCTCCGCGGATTTTTTTTGTGTGTTTATTTACTCTCCCAAACATTTCATCATTTTTTTTTCTTTTGCATAAGAAAATGTAAAAAAGCCGCGGGCACTTCAATTAAGATAATTAATGGCAATTAAACGGAATAATTAAGGCGTAATGAAGCAATCCTTAAAAAAAGGTTTCATGTCTTTCAATTGAAAACATGGCGGAAGGGGCGGAGGAGCGGAGTTTTAAAAAAGGATATTAAAAGGAATGTTGATTTGAATCGGGTTTTGTGGGAACGTTTCGGAGCGGCTTTTTTTGCTTTTGAGTCCCTTACCTGAGTATTTCTTTCCTTTCCTCCCGACTTTCCCCCGACTTTCTCTCCACTCAATTTGCAGTTGTAATTGAGTTCTTTCAGTGTTTAGTTCATTCGTCTTTCTTTTTAATTAATTCTCTGCTTTTCAAAAAGCCTTTTCGCCTATGTTTTTTTTTCATTTCTCCCTTCTGGCGGCCTGCTCTGGGAAAACTGATTTCGGAATTAAGTCACGAAAATGTAAAGCAATTTCGAGAAAAACACGGATTGAACAAAATTTGAAAAATTAAGATCCGCCACTGATTCCTTCCCTTCCTTCCACTTCTTTGCGAAATCAATTTTCTCCGAAACAACAACTTCTGCTGCATTAATTAAAATATTTCCACACCATTTTTAAAACAAAATATAATTCTCACGCAAACTCTACTAAATTTCGAAAATTTAAACAATACTGCCTCCTGGCTTTCTCCCTTTTATTTTTTCAACGCCTCCATCTTGTAAAAAAGGTTAGAAAACCTTTTCGGCTTTTCCGCTTCCCTCAGAAACATTTTTTTAACTGCATTTTAGGTCTTGGAGCAATAAAAAATATTATAATGCGTAATTAAAAAAAGGCGAGATTAATTAATTCAAAATTAATTTCAGTCGACACTTTACATTTTTTCAGATCACAATTTTACAGTTAAATAAAAAGAAAAAAAGGAGACTAATTTTGGGGATATTTAAGAACACACAAAAAATAGGATAAATCTTGCTTTTTAAATAAAATTAAAAACTACTCCCGGAGAAATAAGAATTATATTTTTTCATGTTTTAATTGTACGATCCAACAAACCAAATCGTTAAAAAGAAAGAACGTTACAAAAAAAAACAGATCAACCGTGATTGGTTGAGCTTCGTTTCGTCACACAAAATTCAACCAATCACGGGCGAGTATCAAACGATTAATGCATCCGCCAGATAGATCGAATTTCAACCAATCAGCGCCCGCATTCGGTTTCGTTGCAGAAACGAAACCGCCCATTTTTCATTTTTAAAATTTAATTTCAGGCGAAAAAACTCGATCCTAAGTTCTTCGAAATGATATCCCCGTCGGAAATACGGGGAACATTTATAATTGGACAGAATTAAATGCAAAGAGGGTAATTCACTTCCATTGCCATAATCGTTTTTTCTGAGAAAAGGTTAAAGGAGAAGTGGGGGGACGAGGGGAGGGGGAGAGAGAGAGACAGAAAGAGAGAAAAAACCATTCGGGGAGGGAACCGCAACCGCTACTTTAAATTCTGAACTTTCGTCCTTCCTCTTTTGCTCTTTCTAAATCTTATTATGTTTATTTTTTATTGTCTGATAAAATATGTTTTTTTTTTTGCATCAACTTGTGGGTTTTGATTTCCCACTTTTTTTTTTCAGCATTCAGACGTTTTTTAATTAGACAATATGGCGTTTCCTGCTGAAGTACAACAGTGCAGCAAATCCTTATGATAATTTTTATATTCTAATTATTACTCGTAAAAAATAACCATCCTTATTTTTTAGAATCATTAATTAAAAAAAAGTTAATTAAAAAAATAATAAATTAAAAATGCAATTAATCTCATCTTTCTCCCGGGGCTTATGAACCACTTCTCGGAATGTTTTTTTCCACCCCTCGGAGGGGTCAAAATGACCCTGAATCATATCCTCTTCACTCTTTTAACTCAAGTGTATTTTCAAATGCATACATACCGTGTAATGGACTTGTTGTGTAATAATCGTTGCATTTCCCTTGAGATATTTCCTACTTTTCCTGACCTTTCCTTTCCCGACGTTTTTCCTGCATTTCTCGTTGTCTCTCCTCTTTCTCTATTGCGTTTTTAGGAAGCGGTGGTTTTGATTGGCTCTCATTTGTTTTTTATCCCACCCTGGAAAAAAAATAATACTAAATTATCTATAAAAAGCAGCCATTAAATTGAAAATAAAATGATAAAAAATGACTAAAAGTGAAGCAAAGTGTGAATAATAAAGAAAGAGAAAAAATTAAAATGTTTTGAAAAATAAAGTAATAGAATAATAAAAGTGAAATAAAATACTTGTTTTATGAAAAAGGGGTCAAATTGACCTTTTAGAATTTTCATTGGGGCGTAAAATTTGGGGGCAAATCTTTAATGAGCGCAAAGGCAGTTCTCACGGGATGGTTCAGCCGAGACGTCTGGGGTGCGAACGACAACCGGAAACAACCCCTAGAAAAGAGAAAATCAATAAACTTAATCCAAAGCAAACACCGTCAAGATGTGGCCGCAAATAATTTCCGATAATATTGTCGCAAAGAATATGTTCATTACGGAGACCTGCCTAAAGCTTCCCAACATCAATATTTGTTTTGTCCACTTTAATGGCTTTTCCGCCCCCGCCGCCCCAAACCTCCCTCGCCCACCGCCCTCAAAAAAACAGAATATATTTTCCTCCTGGGGACGTTCTCGGCTTTTCCTCGTCGCTTTCTGGGAAGGCCTCGGGGAGTTTTCACCCCCTTAACCCTCGCTCGAACCTACAAGTGACCACTTCATCCGAAGAGAGAGAGAGAGAGAGAGAGGGAAGAAAGAGAGAGAGAGAGAGAGGGCTGCGATACATAAAGAGGCGAAAACTATTACGAATTGAATGTGGAAAAGAAAAGAAAATTCCCTCCGGGAGTACAATTTCCCATTATATATGACACGAGCACACAAAGAGGGATGATATACTCGCCTGTTTTATTAAATACGCCATCATAAAAATATATGTAATATACGATTGCCTTTTTAAAGGGTTCCATTGCCACCTTTGCTTTTTTCTCGGGGGGCGAAGGGGGCGGCGGGGGGAACGTCACAAAATACGAAATCCCTGCGCTAATTTAGGGGAGGTCTTTGTTTGCACTGGGATGGGGGTGAGTGAGAAGACGTTTGCCGGGTGCCCGGGGGGAGGAATTTGTGAGGGGGTGCATTCTGAATTTCCGTCCCTGCTCGGCTTAGCAGTGGATTTTCATCTCTTGAGTTCTTTTTGATTTTTGTGTGAATTTTTTGGGCCATTTTGGATTTTTATGTGATTTTTTAACAATTTTAGGATGTTTAGATCGGTTTTGTGGGCTTTTGGAGCCATTTTAAAAGTTTTGATAAGTTATGATTTTTCGATTTTGATGAGTTTTTAGATTTTTATATGATTGTTTTAAAGAATTTTCTATGAAATTATTATAATTTTAAAATTTTTTTGTATAATTTTCTTACAATTTCAGAACTTATCTTTTATGAGCTTTTAGACTTATTAGATTTTGAGTAATTTTTGAGAGTTTTTGACTTTCACAAGCTTTTTCAGCCATTTTTGAAGCAGTGAAGAAAACATTATTATTTTTCCCTTTACTTTCTGATTTCATTCGTATAAAATATATATTAAATTAACCCTTTGCGGTGGTATAAAATTTGTGTATGGGTATTTATTGGTCGGAATTAATTTTTTTGGAAAGAGCAGAGATACATATACATAATATTCACTGATATTTAGTCATATTTTGTAATATTTTAACAAGAGAGAATCACTAATTACTCCTAATACAATTTAGAAAATATTCTTTGGAATTATACAATGTACTGAACTTCTGATTAGATTAAATGTTGTTATCTCCAATTGTCTTTAGTTGATGAAAAGATTTAATAGAAATTGAGGAAAAGTTTAAACTAATATAGGAATGCATAAAGTATAAGATTCCTGTGTGGTGGCTGAGAGTAGACATACGATCGCAAAGGGGTAATACCCAATACTTATATGAAAATATTGTTTATACATCGGAAATATCGTTTACACCTGAAAATAATTCTTTTTTTATAGACATACTGAATTTACATTTAAGATAGTCAAATACTTTCTCTGTTTGGAGAGAATCAAAAAAAGAAAAAAACCCAAGAGTAAACCCATATGTAGGCTTTAATTTAGTTACCCGAACTTAGTTGTTCGTTCCCTTTACACCCCCTTCACCCCCTTCCACCCCCATTTGTAAAACCGATCCTCAACTTCCGATCTGACGGATGATTGAGAGTTTTCGGCCGTTTTTTCTCCTTTTTGCAGAGGAGGAAAGTGAATTAGGAAAGGTTTTATGAGTCACGTAGGGGAAAACGAAAGAAATGTTCGGGGGTGAAGACAGGGGGGTGAACGGGGAGGCGAGCAACTTTCCAACCTTTCAATTATCTCCTCTTGCCTAAGGAGCGCTTCATTGAGTTCGGAATCATAAACTTCCGGTTTTCTCGCCGTTCTCCCCCCTCCCCCTCACCCCCGCTGATTTTCATTTACTTGCTCATCTGAAAGGGGGGCGGCGGGGGCGGTTTCAAAGTGCATTCTCACCGAAATGCATTCGTGGTCGGAATGAGATTCGGTTTCCCTCATTCGGACTCATCATGTTTCAACCATTGGGGGGTTTTATGCGGGAACGCTTTTAGTGGGGGTGAGTCGGGAGGGGTGGAAGAAGATATGGAGGATTGAAGATCGCATGGAAATTCCGAATTTTATAGGTGAATGGACGGGCTGACCGGTTTTCAATTTCATTTGCTCTTCGATTAATCCACTGTACGATATATCGAAATTTGATTTTTCCTTAATCGATAATCGATACCGATTCGATTAGGAATGGTTTCCTACGATTTTCTGCTAAACTGACAGTTATCTGTCTCTGATTACTTAAAAAAGTATTAATTATATTTTATTAATAATATAAAATAATTACTAACGATGACAACAGTGGGTTCGGAGTTACATACATAGATTATCCTTATGATTCAGCATCGGACGCGAAAAGTTGTCAGCGATCGCTTCTTTGCTTACTCTAAAACTCAGACTTCGATTTGACACTTCGTAAATAAATTCCATGGAAAAAACGTAAGGAAAACTAATTTTTTTTTTATAATTTTGTTTGCATTCGTTTATAGCGAAAATCTTTTTTCGGTTAATACACTGTAAATTATAATATAAATCACCGGAAGTGAGCCTTTCTTTTATCGAAGGTTTAATATTCAGATAAAATCGGTTTAATTAGCGGAACTGGGGTTTTTCTCAAGGAAAATACCGCTAATGGCGCCACCGGAACTCGAACGCCGTCTCAAACCTTTCGTAATAATGTAGCGGAACTCCCCCATTCCCGTTTCCTTTTAATTGTTTCCTTCTGCTGACTGCACCGGTCGGTCAGCGATCGTCCAGCCAGGAGGAAAGAAGGGAGCGGACTCGGGCTGTCTTCTGATGCCGAGAAAGATAATAGCCCGGGGGTTGATGAGGGCAGGGGATGAAGGGGAGGGCGAGGGATCGAACGGCATCTGGTATAAGATCCCAAAGCCTCGAAACCAATTTGAATATTGAAGGATTGAGCTTTTGGGTAGTTTCCACTTAAAGTGGCCCAACTTTTGTTTTCAAAACAAACTCTCGGACCTTTCGAAAAACCGACAACGTTAAGAAGCGATCAGTATAATCTCGGGGAAATTTACAACCCTGAGAGTTTTTAGGCGCGGCTCTAGGATTTTGGATTTCACGGGTGGAACATGGCCAAAATGAAGGATACGTGTCCGTAATTATGTGCAAATGAAATTGAGAAAAAAGAGAATACAAATTAACTGTGTAAACACAATAAGAAATGCAGTAAACGGTAAATATTAATTAAGTATAAATTTAATTAATTAATAATAATATATAAAATTCTATTTTGCCCATATTAGGCATTAGAGATGGCTACAGTACAATTTTTGTAATGAGTGGCCCATCAGTAGTCTTCAGCTTTACTTTTTTATCTTTCTTTAAGTTGGCTATATACATTAAAGTTTTCAAATATTAATATGTGGGACATTAATTATAAATAAATCAAAGTTTAATAAATAACATATATATCACAAAGTTAAAAGGGTTAAAGTGGTAAACATGGTAATTTATCAAATTTAGTATAATAAAGTAAAATTAATTAATTAAAAATAAAATTACAAAATTTCGGAGTTAAATAGAAGATTATAATAAAATCAAAACTGCAGAGACACTACAAAGGTGTAATGATTGTATTGATATTGATTTCAATCGACTGCGAAAGTTTAAGTCTTTTTTTATTCTGTTAAGAGCTTAGCCTTTTGACAAATTAAGGGAATTGTATATTTTTATACTAAAACTGCATATTCTCTTTTATACTGTCTGCATTCCTTTTTTAAAAAAAAAACAGTCGGGAGTTTGAAATCCAAAATGGAGGTTTGATGAGATCATTTATTAAGAGCTTTCGGCAAAATACAACTTTGCGGGAACATTCCGGAAAAAGGGTTGCAGACTCCGTGCACCGTTGCCATTTTTCTCTCAAAGAGCAGACGACCCTTCGCTCCAATTTGTCTTTGCCGGGACGTCCTTTGAAGTCCTCAATGAGGGCCGATCTCTCCGTCCCTGGAATCCCGCTCGCAGGGGGAGAAAAAAGGGAAAACATTTAACTTTAAAATGGAAATTTAAATTCAATTTGGTTTGTTCGTTTTATTAACCCGGCTTACAATCCCCGGTGTGGCGGGGCTGAGGGCTGCCAACCCACCGCAAGTTCCCCCCCCCCCCCCTCCCCCTCAACCCCCTCTCTCCTCCCCTAAAAGAAAATGTTTACACAGTTGTCGGATAAAAAGAAATATTTCATTTACATGGGCAGAGCTCGCGACATGAAGCCATCGGGTGGCCTGCGAGGGCGAGGGCGAGGGTGGGGGTGCAATAACAGGGCACTCTCACCCCTCTCACCCCTCTCACGCAAACACGTGCCGCGTTTGTTTTTGTTTTTACTTCTGAGCGTTCCCCAAAAATCGCGGGATTTTTCATTTTTACTCAGTTTTTCTTTTTCTCCGTTTTCGTCTTGAATTTACCTTTTTTCCTTTTTTCCTTTACATTTTTTACTAATTTTCCCTTTTCTTCCGTTTTTATTTATATTTTTTCTTGAATTATCATTTCCTCTGTTTTTCCTCGATTTTCATTAGCATTTTTTTCCCCCAAATTTTCTCAAGAAAATATATTATATTATATAAATTCATATAAACATAAAAATATCACACGAAAATATATATGAAAAAACACATATGTAAGTTTAAGAATAAAAAATAAATTGACATAAAATATAAATGGTACAATAAATCAACTTTCAATAATTTTATTTATCCCAAGAATATCTAATTTTAGTGTTGGTGAAATACAATTATACTTGTGCGGGTTGTAATGAAATAAAGTAGAAGTGTTGACGTCGGCGGTCACGTGACGACACCCCCAGGGGGTGGAAATCGGTGGCCGACCCGGGGAGAAAGTCCCACCCCCTGGAAATTAATCAGATCTCTAAGTCTTCATTACAGCGTTTTTTCTTTTTCAACCGAGGGATGAAAGCACCCCTCGACTGAGGATGGGAAATCAAAAACCCTCACCCGTAACCGAATAATGATGAAATCTTATAAGGGAGGGTGGCCGAATGAGTTACCAGTGGGGATGACTTTGTACACAAAAGGGCGGAAAATCTGAGAAAAGGAACAGTTCTCGCTGCCTTTTGAAAAGGATCTCGATAAGCAGCTGTCGGTAAATGCAGACTGGGCGGGGGGCGGTGGGAGGGGTGGAAGGCAAAGGGGTGGCGGCAGCGGCGAACTGCCCGTTACATGACTTCATTGTTCTTCGCTAACGACGTGAATTTATCGTTACGTGACCTTATCTATTACAATTTGATGAAATGATATTATTATTATCGGGGCTGTTAATGGTAATAACAATGTTATTATTGTCACTAACTACCCCCTACCCCCGGGGGGTGCGCCGCAGAAATAATTATCGATTTGCGAAGGGAAAATAATGATTTTATTTGTTCAAGGGGATGTCTTCCCCCAGGGGTTGTTTTCTCTCATTAGAGAAGTCATTCGATGGCACCCTAATCGGGGGGAGGGGGGAGAAAGGGATGAAGGGAACTTGACCGCGAAAAGACGTCTTTCGAGAAGACAAAATAAGCAAAACATGAATAAAAGAAAGTAAATTAGAAATCAGTAAGAACGTAACAAAGTTTTTACGTTTTCCTGTCCTATTTATACTATTGTTGGTGAACGTAAATTTGCAATTAATACAAATGTATAAT